>JASDQU010102509.1:47259-88910 GCA_032191745.1 Picea mariana
TTTAAGGGTTCAATATTATGTCAAACACATCATATGCAACACCTAATCCCTTCCCAATGAGTGGCTGTTCTGAATTTATGCTTGCTGTTATGTTTATTTGCAGTTGGTTGGTTGGAGTGTTTTGTCAAACACTTTGCATACATATGGCTGTAGCTTTCATCATTGGTTTTGTTTCTTATGTATGGTGGTTGTTGGGCATGAAATGACATGTAAATTACACAAGAAATGCATAGGAAACAATACTAAGAAACTCCAATACACAATGAAGCCAAAATAACTCAGATTTGATTTTATTATTTAATTTGCTAACCTCAATACATGGGTGAACAGATCTGATGTAATTCAGATACAAAATTATATGGCTGATGTAGAAGGCTCCAAACATTAAAAATATGCAACAAACCAACTCTAGAAACCCTCCAAAGGGTACCCACAATAGATCTCCTCCAAGAATGCAATCTACCACATGATAACCAAGCTACCAAGTGTCAATAATTCGCCCTGCTCTAATAATTTCGCCCAGCCACTAATCAGTCTATTTTCTCAAGGGATGGCACTCAAACCCTTCTCCAAAATTCGCCCAAGGTGAGTAGACTTCGGCCCCAAGAGATAAATGCTCAACCCAACTCCATAAATGAAGATCTTGACCTTTGAATATGGTCCCTCAAGCAATAATTCGCCCAGCTATGAAAATAAATAAATATGGAGCATGAAAACCCTAATAATGCCAAGATGTAACCCCAGGGATGGCAAATGTTCCTGGTACAAGATCTCTACCAGATCCAACTCCTTGAATCCAAATCGAATTGTTTTCTCCTTCACAATGCGCCCTCTCTACAGGAAACCTCCAAATCTGCACCCTAACTCTTCTTTCATTGTAAAAACAAAACCTGTGGCTGAATAGAACTGGACTAGAATGGTGAGGGAGGAATCTTTCACCTCCTTGGCCAAGCTTGGATCAGGAAAGGTGGAATCTTTCACCATCGAGCTGATCTCTAGGGTTTGTTTTGTCAAAACCCTCAAAATCCCCAAGTATCATGGGCTCTCTAGCAAGAAGCCAAACATCAAAATGATAATCAACATAATGAGAGAATATAGGTCCCTATCTCTCTTTTATCCCCCCTATTCACCTTTTCCCTCCAAGTGACTTTTACTTTATTTCTATTATTCTTTAATTAAACCACTTTATTAATTAATTGGCGTTTTTGCCTCTCAAAAGTGATTTATTCGTCCCTATAGCTTTTCTCGCCACTGAAAGTCACTTCTCATCATCTAATCCTGTAGTGCTCTTTATCCCGTTTCTGATGAGCTATTACACTAAGAGGTTTCTCCAAGTATTATGCCCAAAATGACCTTCTTAGTGAAATTATTTAAAATATGACCCATAATAACTCGAAATTACAGAAATCGTTGGAATGCAACAGAACCAAAGCCAAGCTGTGCAGAATGGATCCTGATGATGAAATATGATGAACGATGCAAGTCGGGCCCAATAAAACCCCTCAATAGCTCCTGAACTCTGTCACCCCCATCTGGCTACTCCGGTAAGCATAACACTATGTAACATAATAATGTCCAAAAATGGGGACATTACAGTCCTCCCTACTAGAATATTGTTTGTCCACAAGCAATAACTTAATCAATCTGTATGTGATACCATGATCCCATATCCACCTGTGTGATCTGTAGTAAGCTCTCCTCAAGACATGGCCCCTCCAAGTGCTCACCATACATGATACCCAAATGCTCCTGATGAGTAGAATGATTGTGTGCACTTGATCCTCGGTCTACTCCCCATGCAACCACTCTAATCGGATCTCGACCCCATCAAACTCTGGACTACCAAGTACTCCAATCCCAGGATCTCATATCAAGATGCGAACTATAGTGCCCTGTGAAGTATAGTCCTGTAAGATACCAACACCATGAATCTCCTGGAGACCCCAACCCACAGAACACGTAGATATAATATCCATCCATCAAGGAGTCTCTCACATAAACCCATCTCCCAACTATCGTCTCTGGCAGAAGCCAGACCCTCTTCCAACCAAGAAGATGATTTGCTGATATATCTGATCCTCAACCAAGGAGATCCATTCTGCCATAAAGCATACTCATCTTGACTTGCTCTCAAGTTCCCCCAACAATGGAAGGAATCAATCATGCAAGTCTCTAAAACCCTCATGCGCTCTAGAAGACCACCAAATCCTGCATCACATAACTCTGAAGGTGTTATACCAAGTATTTCTATTATTCTTAAATAAAATCACTTTATTAATTAATTGGCGTTTTTGCCTCTAAAAAGTGATTTATTCGTCCCTCTCGCTTCTCCGGCCATTGAAAGTCACTTCTTATCATCTAATCCTGTAGTGCTCTTTCTCCCAATTCAGATGAGCTATTACACTAAGAGGTTTCTCCAAGTATTATGCCCAAAATGACCTTCTTAGTGAAATTAATTAAAATATGTCCTATAATAACTCAAAATTACGAAAATTGTTGGAATACAACAAAACCAAAGCCAAGCTGTGCAGAATGTATCCTTATGATAAAATATGATGAACGATGCAAGTCCGGCATGTTATCCACCAAGTTGCACTAGGATGGACTTGCAGATGAGCCGCCAAAGATTGAACAATGACTTGTTCAAAGTTCAAAGTTTAGAAGTCCAACAGGCCAATATGGCCCTTTTTAAACTTTTTTACCACATTTCCATACCCTACGGGGAAATGTAATAAGTGATGTTGCATGATGAACTTTGTAAAAGGTTTAGCCACCTAAGACTTAGACATGAGTTGTTACTCTAGAGTGTTTTTTTTACTTGTTTTAATTATATTCTGCTGTCTAAGCAATTTATAATTTTCGAGTTTTTTTCACTCAATATCTCCAAAACTGAAGTATATACTCATGGTTGGGCCTTAGCATGGTTCTAAGCCTAGTGTCTAATGTATATTACCATGCTAAACATCCTCCTAAAGTTTTATGGAAATGTACTATGTCCCCCTTGAGATTTTTTAATTTTTCAGTTAATAATTTTTTTTCTTTGTAAAACGGAATTTTTTAATTGTAATTTGAAGTTGTAAAAAAAACGTGGTATTAGGAGGCTTCATATGCCTCCTAATACCTAGAGGGGGTGTTCATTTTTGAACCTAGAGCACCCACTTTACCTAAGTACCCACTTTTGTGAATGAAATTAGTGATTTTAATCACTAAAAAGTCAATTTTACTAACAAAACCCAAAAAAGACGTAAAAAATCAGGAAAAATTAGCAAGTGCTATTTTTTAGCATTCTTGCCGGAAACATGTTTTGATATGTTTGGAGTCAAGTAAAGTCCAAAGAGGTATGTGGCACTCAAAGGATGAGTTAATTGGTTGAAACTTGAAGTGATATGGCAGCCAACTATGGTTTAAAGCCTGTGGACAAAGGAAGGTGCACCCCTCTTGGAGAGGTGGCACATTCTAGAGAGAGGCCACCTTCTTTTGGAGAGGTGGCGCCCTCTCCCTTGTCTCATACCTCTCCACTTGTCATGGTTTGGGGTTATGGGAGAGGTGGCAACCCATACCATAACACTTGGCCACCTCCCTCTCACATGTGGTGCGTCGTCTCCTCCACTTGGTGCGCTCTCCTCTCTTGGGCTTCTCCTTCTTTTGCTATAAATAAAGCATGCTCTCCCAATGTAAAGCTATTTGGAGTTGGGAAGTCTTGCTTGTGGTTGTATACTATTGTAATACTTTTATTTGGAATAAAGAGACTTTGGAGGTCAATAAGGTGTGTTATACATGTGTGTGGATGCTTGATGTCATTTGTGCTTAATCTATGAGGTAATACCTGCCTAATTTCTTCATTTGATTTGTTGATTTGGTCTTTTGTAGGGTGTTGTCACTCTATAGGATAATATTTATCTAGCTTGCTGTTAATCCTATTGTTCATTTACATTTGGACTCTTTGATTTGTATGCATGTTTCGGTTAACTAACATACTCTTCAAGTCTCTTTTGTAGGTGACATGAATTTTTGTTGACAAATTTTATTGCAAGATTTTAAAGCTTACAGGTTCTCATAGCTTGGAGTGGTGATGGAACTCGGTTGTTGCTTCATAACTTCAAAGATTTAAAGACTTATTCCCTCCTTAATGCATCTAAAGACTCCATTGCCCAAGGGTTCCAAGGCTACAAGTTTCTTCCTTCTCTCTTTCTCAAAAGAAACTCTACTTTTTTGGTTACTTGGTTGCATGCAAGTGCTTAGATCTATCTTTCATTTTAAATTCTGAATATCTAAGTTTGCATGCATAAGATAAACTAGATCTAAGTTTGTACATTCAAGTTTCATCTAATGCTTAGAACTAGCACAGGAAAAGTCTCCTTTTGGCATGCTTTTCTTTCAAAATTTTTAGAGGTTAAAAGGTAATTCTTTTCTAAAGGCTTTCACTTTCATATTTGGCAATTTAAGTGCCTTTATATTGTTGTTTTAAAACAACAGACAAAGACCGTAAGGAGACAAGCTTTTTAACTTGCTCTTTTTAGTTCATTTTGCTTAATTTACACTACTTTTACTTAGTCATTTTAGGGCTTTCCTACTAATAACCAAAGGCACTTCCAAAGTGTTTTTGGCCATCTTTTGTTTTTGTTTGCTTGCTGTTTTGTGCAGTTTTGCAAACAAATAAGAGGAAATTCTGTTCATTTTGGGCGGATTTGGAGCACCCGGGACCCTCGGGAGCACCCCTTTCTTCAATAAACACTTGTAAAACATTGTAAAGATTTGTGACCCCCCTAATGAATGGTCACAAGTCACTCCAATAAAGAGTTGTGTAACTTCATTAATAAACTCAGTGGGGCTACAAACTCCCACTCTTCATCCCCCCTAGGGGGAACAATGTTTTTGGTGATTTTGTCATTTTTGCAATTTTAGCTTAGAATCAATTTTCACACCTAAGCATAAGCTAAATTTAATCTTTTTATTCATCACAAAGCACTACAATCTCACATAAACAATAAGGTTAAAATAAATCACAATCTAGTCAGTTTCCCTTTTGTAAAGTAGAACACTAATTGCTAGTTTAGATTTTGTTTTATGCAATTTATTTCTTGTCTAAAATAAACAACTCCCCTTAGTTCCCAGTGTTGTTTCTGACCCTTCCAGTTGCGAGCTTGTCTCGATCTTCTGGGAGTAAGTTTCACACATGCTGGGCTGGTTAGTGGTGATAGATTAATAGGGAAATCTCAAAAGAGACTTATTGCTTGGCTTTAAGAACCGCCTAGGGGGAGTGTGCGAAGTTTCACTGAATACCTCGGGTTTGTTCCTCTCACTGTTGGACCTTCGACACCTCTAGTGGGCTTGTTGGTGAAACCGTTTGGTTTTGGCAAGTTCTTAACAAATCTTTGAGCTAAAGGGATAACCTCTCGAGAGGCCAAATCTTTAGTTCAAACATTTATTTTCCTGTAAATAAAATTTACCTCATTAACCTACTATCAATAAATCTAATAAAATACGCAATCTACACTGCCCACGATACTTTTAAGGCACTAGTCTCACTTTTACATTTACAAAAGCCACTTGCTTCAAAGCACTTTACTTTCAATCATTTATTTTGAAGCATTTGTTTATTTTACTTGCAACTATTATCTCAAGTATCCTTTTATGCAAGTACATCTTATGTATCTTATGGTTGTTGATTGATGTATTCTTTAGAATAGATTTACTTCATATATTGGTTAATGCAATAAACTCCTAGAATACTAGTTTCTTAGATTTAGTTTAGGCCTTGGATTATTTTATTAGAGACTACCCCCCTTGGCTTCGCTAGGAGTTGGCCTAGACGGAGGAGTTGAGGATCAAGTGACAACACCTTAACTCTAACTTGCCCCCAAGGACACAACGAGTGGATTGAAGATTTCTTCCATGTTTTCCAGGTGTGTATAGAACTTTGATACCTAGAAATTAAAAGTTCAACTTTGTTTAATGGAAAGGAGTCTTTGGGTAGTGACTAGTGTGGAAAGGAGGCTAGCTAAAGTACAAAAGTTGAATGGAAAATTAAGGACAATTGGGTAAAGGCTCTTATAGGTTAGGGATTATCATATATTGAGATGCATCATGTAGAAACACTATTCTATGGTGAAGCACAAAATGCAAAATATCCAAACAAGAGTTTTTTAGTTGGAAAATGTCAAATGATGAAAGTATGATAGATCACGTAAACAATTTGAGGTCACTATTGGCATGTAATAAAAATTATATACATATATATATATATATATATATATATATATATATATATATATATATATATATATATATATATATAAACATTAAATAATAATAATAAACGTAACTAAGGGACATGACCGTTCACCATCGTGGCTAGTCAATGCATGTAACTATACTGTATCATGACATTGTATTGTTTCATCAATTTGTCTATATCTTATTTATTCAATTATAAATTATTACTTGTCCGATATGGATTTCATCTCATTGCCCTTCTTATCTTGGATATTCAGTTAATGAACTATTATTCATTACATTGGTATCATAGCCAAATTTGATCCTGGCCCTTGGCCACACTTTTTATTATACCTTGTCAAACCTAGCTTTTGGCCACATATTTACTAGAGTTCCTTTGATCTAAGTCTTTTCCCACGAACAATATTTTGGCCAAAGACTTTAGAAACAATCCTTTGCAAAGAAATTTGAAGGAAGATCAAAACCATAAAATCGAAAGCTAAAAAAGAAGAAGCAACGAGAGAATTATCAAGAAGCATTAAAAAAAATTAGAAAGACAAAGGATCATTCTGCTGCCAAAAAGTTCTTTAGCAATCACCAACAATTTTTTTATTAGGTGTTCTCAATGAGCCGTTGTCACCAGGGATAGCAATAGTTCTACTTCATAGTGGAATACAAATTATTGATATCTAGAAGTATCTGTGACCCAAATCAAAAGGATAGCAATTTAACTACTGCATGATCCTTCCCTGAAAAATTGTTGACAGATTACATATGCCGTCGCTTTAATTCACACTGATTTGGAGAAGGTAGTTTTGCTGTCACCAATGCCATCGTAGGGTACCACCTATGAAGATAATTGAGACAGTGTGAACATAATAGTAAAATCTTACTAATCTCTTCGACTAATCATGTGTGGAAACCATTGGCATCCTCTTACATTGGCATCCTTCACATAGCTGCTTCACATCGTCGCAACCGCTTGTTCATTCCATTAATTCAATGCGTCATGCCTCATCGTAGCTTACATAATCGTTTAAAAAAGAAAAGTCGCTATTCCAACGCTGTCACCATTTTGTTTGAAGGCCAATAGAATAAACTGAATAAAAACAAAGGCACATTAAGACACAAGGTTATGTAATATAGATCAAAAGTACAAATAGAATTATTATTACGGAAATCAAGCACATAGGGAAACCAAGATAACTCGAAAGAGTTCTCTCTATTGTTTTCACATTAGGATTACAAGCAAGTCGAGTCAATCCACTTTAAGAATGTGGGATAGATCGAGAAACACAATAAAGTGAAATAAGACATGTTATCCCCTAGCCTAGGGATAACTAAGGAGATTATGTCTCAAGTCCCACAAGTCCTAGACATGGAGTACCGAGAGCCATATTGACTTGAGCTTGGCCCTGAACGGTCCATCTTTCTTCTTTGGCGCCTCCACCTTGTTAGCAGCATCAACATCCATCCCATCGGCCTGGTCCTTCAGCAGCAATGGGTCTTGCTCCATGAGGTAATGAGTCCGGGCATCATGGTATGTGTCACTCTGATTCTCAAAACTTTTGAATATGTGCATTTAATTCTTTTTACTTTTGACGTGTTCTCGATCTTATGCCTTTCCACTTGTCCACACCTGGGGGGAATGACAGGATGCCCTAGCAAGTTGGTTCCCATAGGGTTTGAGTTGCCACTGGGTGGGTTCATGAAAGGTCATCGTCCATTCCCACCATACTTATCACTTTTCATCTTTTTTCCCTCTCATCCATCCCCTACACTGGTTTGGGCATTGGGTTTGCCAATCTAGCAAAGGGTTGTACCTTACCTTGTGAGAAGAAGGGGCTAAAGGCCCAGAGGGTAAAAGTAGCTGGCAAAAGATAAAATCCAAAAGAACAAAACCTTTAGATGCTTCGCCAGGGATCCCCGAGAAAGAAATAAAAGGCTTCTCAACAAGAAACAGAGGGACCCATAAAATAATAAAATCAAGACCTAGTTGGAGGATAGGGGGTCTCATCACGAGCCAGCCTATTAGGTCCATGGGCATGCAGTAGTATGACACTACCATTCAGCTGGTCACCACTCCGGGGTAGTGGCTCTTGGTGGCATAGCCAAGAGAAAGGGGGTCTCATCACGAGCCAACCTTCTCATCTTCGTGAAATGCTTTTGGGTAACATTGTCACCACTGGTCACCACGCCAAGGCAGTGTCCCCTAACTAGTCTCTTGAAAGAAAAAGCAATAAGATAAAAAGATAAAAGGCATTGAATGGGCTTGGAAACATTTGCATCCATGACTAGGTGCAACTCACCCTCTTCAGAGGCACCCACAGGTAAGCCATACATTCCCCTGTCATCACTGCACCCATTGCTCAAACATCCCTCACCATCTCATCCACTTACATGGCCTAGATTTGTCTTCACCTGGAAACATCCCACGTCCAATGAGAATTAGCCCAATAGGACTTCCCGACGTCCTCTCCAAACCTGGCTTGTAGAATAGCATAATGTCTTTGAGCACTTGTCTGGGAAAAGGGGGTTTTATGCACATGTTTAAATAACTTGATTATTAGATGTGATTGACATTGCTACGATCCCTGTGACTTATGAGCCCATGGAGGGCGTACTTGTTGTTGTTGCAGGGCCACACCCGACGGACAGGTAGACATGGGGAGATGATTAGTTTGGACCTCCATAGGGCTAAAAGCCCACCAGATGGATGCTGAGACCCCAACCATGGGCAGAGTCAAATCAAAGGTTTGCACTAGAGAGAGAGGAGGACGTTCCACCAGAGACAGCCCGACAAGCCTGGACTGATGGGGGTCTTTCCCTCCTACTATGATTTTGGCCTTGAAAGGCCCATGACGTCACCTCTGTGACCCTTGACGTCACCCGCGTTTGATGGACACTTTGGAGGAAGTTATGTGCTAAGTGGCACGTGTGGCTTGATCCAAAGGCCTTGGGAGGCCTAACGTTTTGCTCCTGGAGGCCAACGTTTCACCAGAGAGGCCTAATGTCACCCAAAAGGGGCATGATGTTACCATTTCTGCTTGATTTAGGGTTTAATTTGTCATTTTAATGTAAAAACTGGATATTACATGTAAACTGGCCATGTCGACCTTTTTGACCTAATTCTGGTCATTGTAACTATATAAATAAGGGAAAAATCATTCTTATTTTTCATTGTCTTTCACTCACACTTAGTGAGGTCTGAAATTTGCGCCCTACTTAGGGTTTCTTGGCTGAAATTTAGTTCACACTTCTTGAAGGAGGCTTATTTTGGAGTATTTTGGCATTTTTCTTGGTGGAAGTGTTCAACTAGGGTATTTGCTAGATGATTCTTGTTAAATGTAAGTGAATTTTCTGCAATTCTTCTTCATTGAATGGTTATGGTTGTATTTATCTTGCATTTATACTAAGATTATGAAATTGCTAGCTTAAAACCCTAGGAGGCTAAAGCACATGTTATTGTTCTTGCCTTAATAACTTTCACCTACTAGATTGTGCTAGAAAATCAATTTTCTTGAAGCTTTTTGCTAAGGGCCTTGCCATTGCAACACCCTAGCACCTTTTGCTTCATCTAAGCTGTCATCTACTTCATCCTTGAGCTAAAGGAGGAAAACTACTAGGGCCTAGGGTTACCTACTTCCTAGTAGCCATTTCCCCCCTAGGGTTTGGTAATTGAATCCTTGGGTTACCAACACTTCAATTATTGACCCCTCTTGTCTCTAGCTCTATTATTATCATTTGTTTCTTCAAGATTTGCCACTGCCTAAAAGGACTCCATTTACCCTAAAAAGCACTGATCTAAGCCTTACAATTGAGTGATTGACAAAAACCACTATCAAAACCTTTACCTTAAGCTCTCTACTAACTACTCCTAACCTTAGAATAGTCTAATCTACTAACTTATTCGCTGTTGTTACTAAAGTAAGCTACAACCATCTATTGCAGCACTAAAAGCACCTAAAAACAATTGTAAAGTTGATTCATACAGTGCCTTATTTGCTTCTGACAAATGCTAGTACTTTGATATTGATGAGTAATTATTCTTGGTCATTCTGAAGCCATTTTAAGGCATTTATTGTGAAGCTATTGTCTTATAAACATTGCTGCTATAAATTTCTGTTTGCTTCACCATATATCAACTACTGCTTTATTTGATAAAGTCCATGGTTTAATGAAGTACTAACAACAAGTTGTACTTGCGAAAGATATCTTTTCTTGTTGCTTTGTTCTGGGCAGGTACATCTTAATACTTCATCACTTCATTGGTCAAAACTCAGGGACTTTCTGATCAATGCGACTTGTGAGAGGGGATATTTTCATAGACACTTTAACCTTTGCCTTCTCAAACCCCCAGGTCACCGGGGACGTCTCCCCTGGGCCATCAACCCTAAATAGAAAGAGGTATCCTATTGAGGTGACAATGATAGGATAATCTCCCGTTATGCCAATTTGCCTTCCCTCACCTTTTCCTTTGGAATAAGTACAAATTGTGCGATAACAAGACATAAAAGCATAAAATAAACTAAATTGAATTTGACTTTGTTAATGCCTAAGTCTAATATCTAATTGACCATTATAAGTTAATATTTACTTTAACACCCTCCCTTAAATGGTCAATCTACTAACTAAACTAAGCTCATCCCAGAATTTTACATATTTTTTAGGACCCAAAGACTTGGTGAGAATGTCTATAGTTTGGTCCTTTGTGGGATAGTACTTCAACTCGATAGATCCATCCTCTACAAGCTGTTTGATGAAGTGACAATGTACATCAACATGTTTGGTACGCTCGTGGAAGATTGGATTCTTGGTAGGTTTGATCACCCCTTGATTGTCACATAATAGGGGTGTTGGCTCTGTTTGCTGCATCTGCATATCTGAAAGCATCTTCTTGAGCCAAACTACCTCACATGCTCCTTTCACTACTCCTTGCTATTCTGCTTTTGTTGATGAAAGGGCTACTACATGCTGCTTCTTGTTGGTCCATGTGACTGCACTTGTGCCAAGGTTGAAAACATATTCAAAAGTGGATTTCTATCATCGATGAAACCTGCCCAATTTGAATATGTATACCCACACAATTGAGGGTCTTTGCTTCTACTGTATAGAATGCCAAAGTCAGGTGCCCCTTTCACATATTTCAAGACTTGCTTAGCTACAGTCTAATGCTCTACCTTTGGCATTGTCATGAATATGGAAATGAAACTCACATTGAAACTCAAATCAGGTACAGTGGCTGTAAGATATATCAAGCTACCCACTAGTTGCATGTATACTAACTCATTAATTGCCTTTAGAGTTAGTCTTGGTTGAAAGTTTCAACCCTTTCTCCATAGGTATAAGCGAGATTTTGTAATCTGTCATTCTGAACCTG
Source organism: Picea mariana (assembly GCA_032191745.1). Lineage (NCBI taxonomy): Eukaryota > Viridiplantae > Streptophyta > Pinopsida > Pinales > Pinaceae > Picea > Picea mariana. The sequence continues at coordinate 58,856 of JASDQU010102509.1, forward strand.
TCAAGCAAATTCCTAGCATATTTTGTTTGTGAGACAAAAATGCTACTACATGTTTGCCAAACTTCTACACCTAGACAGTAGTGTAGGAGGCCTAGATCAATCATGTCAAAGATTTTCTCATATTGGGTTTGATCTGTTCTATAACACTTTCCTCACTACTTGTAATAATAATATCATCTACATATATGGCCTTTAGGATGATATCATTACCAACTCTTTTGGCATAGATATTGGAATTTGAAGGACTCTGTTAGAACCCATGTTCATCCAAGTATTTGTCAATCTTGATGTACCATGCCCTAGGTGCCTACAAACTAGATGCTCCTTCCTCGAAACTTGAAAACCCCGTGGTTGATACTTGTAGAACTCATCTTGCAATTTCCATTGAGGAAGGCACTCTTCACGTCCATATGATGGACCTTCCAGCCAAATTGTGCTCCAGCCAAATTGTGCTGCCATGGCTAGAACAAGTCGGATGGTGCTCATCTTTGCTGTAAGAGCAAAGGTCTCCTCATAGTTAATTTCTTCTTGCTGAGAGAAGCCTTTTGCAACCAATCGTGCTTTGTACTTGTCAAGTGTACCATCTGCCTTGTACTTGACCTTGTACACTCATTTGTAGCCAATGGGTTTCTTCCTTGGTGGAAGAGCTGTGAGGTCCCAAGTTTGATTTTTCATCAAACTCTCATGTTCGATTGCCATGTCCTTTTCCCATTCAGGTCTCCCTTTCTCCTCAAACAATTGTGGCTCATAGATTTCCTAAACATTGGCCATCATAGAAAGTTGACCATGTTTGGTTTCTGTTTGCTCTTTCCTCTCGATGATCGTCCCTCGATCATTTTACCTACCTGAACATCTCCAATGGTGTTGTGCCACCACTTGGGTCTCTTCTCATCCTCACCTGTATTTGCGTCCTTTGAATGCTGATTTGGGCTATCTGCATCAGAAATTACCGGCTTAGAAGACTCCTCATGTTCAGAATCTTCTCCCCTCCTTCAGGTGGAGTTGCCTGAAGCTTGACACCTGAATCCTTATTCACCATTGGCTACTTAGTAATTTTGAATTTGGGAGAAGTGTGGAAAGGTGCAACTTCCTCATCAACAACCTCTCTACTAAAGCTCACATTATTGGTGTTAATATCAACCAACCTGTAGGCTTTATCATTATGGATTTACCTTGTGATCATCATCTTTTAGCTCTTTGGATTTAACTTGGTTTTCTTTTCATCTGGAATCCAAGTGTAGGCAGCAGAACAAAAGACTTTAAGATGGACGACTTTCGGCTTTCTTCTAGCCCATGCTTCCTTTGGAGTCTTCCGCTTCATCGCCATCGTTGGAGATCTATTTAGCAAGTGTACTGCTATGAACACTACCTCCGGCCAAAACCTGTTTGGAACACACTTGGTTTGCAACATACACTTGGCCATCTCTGTGATAGTGCGGTTCCGCCTTTCAACCACTCCATTCTGCCGTGGAGTGTAAGGTGTAGTGAATTGTCTTTTGATCCCATGTTTAACACAAAAGTTGTTGAATTCTTTGTAACAAAATTCACCACCATTATCAGACCTAAGAGAGGTAATGTGACAACTTGACTCTTTTTCTACCAAGGCTTTGAACTTTTGAAATTCATTCAACACTTCAGATTTCAATTTAAAAAAATACACCCACATTTTCTTACTATAATCATCAACAAACATAAGGAAATACTTTGTATTGATGATTAATGCCATGTTCATTGGTCCACAAATGTTCGCATGAACTAGTTGAAGGACTCTTTGAACTCTCCATGCTTGTCCTTCATTGAATTGTGCTTTGTGTTGCTTCCCTGCCTGGCAAGCTCCACAAAATCCCTGGATTTGTTGCTGAATGTTTGGAAGTCTATCTACCAGATTCTCTCATGCCAACTAAGAGAGGTAGGTCAAGTTGAGGTGCCCATACCTCTGATGCCATAGTGTACTGATATTTGATGCACTCTTGGCTGCTGGTGCATGCTCTGACCTATGCAATATCCACCAGTCTGAACAATTTGTGGTCCTCGACACCAAGAGCAACAATCTTCTTGGTGTCCTTGTCGCCTATGTAGCACTCGTGATTGCTAAAGTTGACATCTAGTTGGGGGCTGTGCCACATAATATGACTAATTGAAAGTAGATTAAGCTCCATATCTGGCACGCAGTTTACATTGAGGAAGATTAACATTCTTTCTCCAATGGAAATCTACACATATCCTTTGCCAACGACTGTATACTCCTCACCATCGAAGATCATTGAATCCTTGGAAGAACAAGACGTGTACTCTAACAACCAGTCTTGCCTGCTAGTGAAATGATGTGATGCACTTGAATTGATGAACCCATTATATGACTTGGGCTGATCTGCTTGTGTTGTGGCCATAAATGCATAGAAGGTTGACTCCTCCTCTATATGCTTTGTGATATGAGCTTGCTTCTAAGGCCCTCCCTGGTTGTTTTTCTAGTCAGCCAACCTCTTTCTGCAGTGCTTCTTCATATGGCCCTCCTTGCCACAGTAATGGCATTTGATGGTCTTCTGATCCTTGGTGACATCCTCATTGATGCTCTGTCCTTTCTTCTTGGTCCATTTGCCTTTGCCCTTTAATTTGGCAGTAAATTGTTTCTTCCATCTATCCTATTGTAATAGCTTATTGCAAATCTCATCAAACTTTAGGTCAATATTCGTAGAGGTGATGTTTAGGGTCTCAGTAACTTGCTCGCAAGCACATGGTAAACTTTTCAGTGTGATTACCACCATGTCTTCTTCCTCCATCTCTTGACCAATGGCCATCAACTGTTCTTGTACATCTTTGATATTGAGAAAATGCTCTTGGAGGGATGCATGATCATCCATCATCATTGAAAACAACATATTTTTCGGGAAGAAGGCTTTGCCCTTGTTTGATGTCTCATGCAAATCTTTCAAATGTGTCCAGTAAATTCAGGAGGAGTGCAACAAGATATTTAAATCATGGTTTTTTGAGCATATTAAAATATTAAATTCAAGTCTATTAAGAGCTACTACCCTGAGCCTCGCATAGTCCATGAAAATACTACAATTTTATGTAAGTAGTGCTATTGACAGGAGGAATGATAGAAACAGAGCCTTCCACCCTAGCTGTCATTTGTGGGATTGATCAACGAAATTATAGCCACATGGAGGTTGCAGTGGTTAGTACTACCTACCACAGAAATTCCAAGCTATTAGTTACCAATCGTTCCACCCACTTAAGTCATGACTGTTGAAGTAATACTTCATATTACCGTGCAACTTGTTATTAAAGTGATGAGGTCAAATGATAAGGGTCAACATATTACGTGGATGCTGCCAGTGGCCAAGCCCGATGACATTGGTATGTTCATTCCTAGATTCATATGCAATGCCCTTGTGATAAGTTGTGCCCATTCAAATCAAACTCTAAATTGTGTGTTGGCGAAATTAGCGATTCAGGTTTTGTTATGAAGTAAAGAGGTAACATTAGATTCTCGTTGCCCAATGAAAGCATGCAATGTGCAATTAAATGAGTATTTAAGTTTTCTAGAATATTTGATTGCTCAAGGAAATTAATAAAGACCTTAAAAATGGAATTTAATAAAAAGAAGGAAGGAAGGTTTCTTTATAAAGGTCTTCTAACCTGTAATGAACATAAATATATAAATAAAACATCAAATAATAATAATAAGAATAGTAAATGAAGTGACACATTCTAACTAAAGGACATGACTTAACCAAGGGAGATGACCCACAACCGATGCGACTAGTCAATGCGTATAAGTATACTGTCACACGACATTGTATCAGTCTACTCATCATCTATCTCATATTCGTTATTCAATTATTAAATACTTGTCCTATATTCATTTTAACCTATTTGAGCTATTGTTCATTTCATTTTGTATCAAAGATACAATCTAATTTAGGCCTTCGGCCACATTTTTTTCAGACCCTATCTGATCCAACTCTTAGCCACATATTTACCAAATTTATCAGAGTTTCTTGGATCTTTAGGTCATTGACTAGAAATTTGGCCCTTGGCCATTTATAGTTCAAAGATTCCAATAAATAAAGAAGACCAATCTGCTCCAAATTTGAATAACAGATTAGATGTTGAAAAAAAATTATTCAGCTATAAGGTAGAAGAATCAAAAGCAATAAGCCATTCCACTGCAAGGTAGAAGAAGCAAAAGCAATAAACCAATCTTGGGGAATATAATATTGTTGTTCTGGTACTGAAGTGATAGAGTATAAGACATAAAGGTTATTTGAAATTGATGTATAAGTCTATTGGAAATTGATCATTGATGTCAAGAAATAGCGGCTGTAACAGTGGCCAAAAGTGCGACCACATGTCAGGTTACATTTGGAAATGCACAGTTCACAGAGGTAGAGATAGTTCAAAAAAGCCACTGGTTGATATCTAACTATCTAATCGAAGTGTAGTATCTACTGCCATTTTGGAGTCACCTAATCTGTAAACAACAACCATTAAGCGGGGCTAGGTTACTATGTGGTAGAGGAACCTTTTTCAATAGGTTTTGTCATCTGGTAAAGTCTAGATTACCAAAGGAAAACACTGCCATACATTACCTAGTCCAAGCCACTGATCAATTTTTAAGGAATCGTGCATCTACAAATAGGGATTCGAAAATAACCATATGTGAATACTAATTGTAGACCTTTGCCAATAACATCATAAACAACTGATGTGAAGATTTCGTGTAGATGAAGTCATGTGCAACCACTAAGCCATATATTGCGTCATTGAATATTCGATTTGTGTGGAGTTAGGGTTGTGATTTCGTATGACTGTTTTAGAGCAATACAAACATTAATTGAGGAAGATTGTTTGAGAATAGTCACCATAAATTGAGTGCTAGTCAAATAGAAGCTTGTCGTCGAAAGAAGCAACTGTAGCTGCCTCGAATATCTAGGGTCAAAACTCTTTGAACTGAAGTCACCATCACTGAAGCCGGTTGTTCAAAGTTAACAAACAACCACAATCGAAATCACAAAGAAAACATAAGCCTTTAAGAGTTATATAGTAAAAGTGAAAAATATTAAATCAACGAAAGTGAAAAAGATTTATTTTACCACATTGGAAGAATGAGCCAATTTAAAGTTTAGAAAAGGATATTCATTTGGTTCATTATATTATAAAAAAGGAAGTATATACAGATTAATTTTTCGATTCCACACACACACACACACACACACACACATATATATACAAGCAAAGAGTTAAAAGGATATCAAGGGAGTCATAAAGTTCAAAAAGACAAATATTAAAGTACTATTCTTTTGAGTACAAAAAGGTACAGAAGGAAAAAGTATATGGTGCAAAATATAAACCCTTTTACGTAAGTAAGAAAAAAGACGTCGTTTAATAAACAACTTTTTTGAAATTCGTGAAAGTATTTATGAGAAGAAAATGAAAGGTCTTAACATTAAAAGTCAAAGAACCTCTATACTGACTAGTGTGATATTTACCATGAATTCCCCAAATGGCCTAACCTTCTAGATTAAATGTCCTTTTAGTACAATGGAGTTAGACTATCCATCGACCTTTTAAAAAACAATATCTTTGCCACAATTGTCGAAGATTATAAATTGCAAAGGAATTTTATGTAATGCACAAATGTATGAATTAAAGTTGCAAATTAAGAAACTAGAGGATGAACTAGCAAAACATCAACAAAATGAGAAAGTATACCAGCAACAAATTCAAGATCTCAAGAATAAATTTGACAAGAATTTATTAGAAAAAGATGAAGAAATTTCTCGCCCAAAAGATAGTAGTCAAATACAACTTGTACAAATCAAGAAGTCAAAGGATAAGTAGTGCAATTAGATGTTAGAATAAGAGAATCGAGATCTTGATAAAACATTCAACAAGAACTTATTAGAAAAAATGTAGAAAATTCTCACTTAAGGAAACCATAATTAGAGGTTGCTTGAACAAATCAAAGGGTTAAAAAATGAGAAGCTGGAAATCAAGATCTTAAAGATAAACGGACAAGTCAAAAAATGATGAAGAACTCTCTTGCCTAAGGGGGCACAACCAAAGTTTGCTAACGTAAATCAAGAAGTTAAAAGGTGAAAAGAAGTTGCAATAGGAAAAGTTAGAGCAACTTACTAGCAAGGAAAGCATTGATTGATAAACAAACAATGACTAATCTAACTGAATTAGAGACGTTGTTAATGTAAAAATTGAAATAGTGGAGAAAGGAACCATCATAGATCTAGTCGATATAAAAATCAGAAAGATGTTTATAGTGAGATGTTATCAACCAATAAGTCACTAGAATTGAAGAGATTCACACTCACTGAGTGGAGGGAATTGATGCTTCTTGTGTTCCTCCTGCTTTGTTCGAAGTACCAGGTGGTTAATAAAGAAACATAAAACCTAACGGCTGTATTGGCGTTGGTTTAATGCACGTTGTCCACGGATCGTTCGAGCGTGTGGGCAAAGACATTGTCGTGAGAAGTTCGAGTGGAGAAAGTGGTCTTCTTGAGTTCGATTCCCAACCAACATTTTAGAGTTAAAATCTCGTTCGACGAAACCCTAATCTTTAAACTCAAACCCACTCAAAGGGCAGAAGTCACATGAATCATTCAAAGTCTTCATACAATATTTTTGTACATGTACGCAGGTTTCAATGGAGACAATTGTGTATGTATGTGGGTTTCAATGGAGATAGTCATATGTATGTATGCGAGCCTCAGTAGAGACAGTCGCGTACGTCCGAGGTCGTACGATAGGGTTTTCTGGGTAGCAACTAGTATGTACACGCTGACGTCAGCAAGTCGTACAGGTACAACTGGAGCATATTTGTAAGTTGGATTTGTCCTGAGAATTTTGCTGATTTTGGGGTTTTAGAGAGGATTTGTTTTGTCCTCAGATTTGGTGATTTTGTGACAGTAGAGAGGGCTGATTTTTCCCTCATAAATTTCTGAATTTGAAAGTTTACAGAACAAAAAGTTGTGTCTCATGTGTATGGATGATTTATCTTTGATCTTGTTATTTTCGTTGCTGTAATTTTCGGTCAATAATTTTAGTGTAAAATTGTTTAGTGATAACAACTAGGGTTTACTGTTTGGATCACTTGGAAGTAATTTTCAGATCTGAAGTTAGTTGCATATGAAAAATTGACATTGTGGTCATCTGAAAACCACCAGATTGGTTTGTGGTTTTCCTTAAACCTCCATTTAATAGAAGACTTACAACTTTTGCTAGACAACAGTTTTGTGGTCATCTTTAAACCTCCATTCGAGAGCACTTCCAATTAGCAAAAGACATCAAATTACATCAAGTTCTAGCTAAATTAGGAAATTTTCAAGGAACCGTTGAGCCTTAGAGCCAAGTTCCAGGGTTTGTGGTCTTCCTTAAACCACCACCACCATTTAGTAGAAGACATCAGTTTCTGGTAACCTTTTGGTTTGTGGTCATTCGAAAACCATCAGATTCAAAGACCACATTCAACCATTGACAATTGTCGACTTCTAGATTTCAACTCTCTTCTTGGACTCACATACACCCCTTCGGATTACAGAGGGGAATGTTGGAAACCTAATCCGTTAGGGTTATGGTATTAGTCACTTGTGAAGGCATATGAAATGTCAAGTGATAGGGACAGTCATTGGGAGTCGACCTCTGGAAAGACGAATCCAAAGGTCAACTATATGTATTTATACGTGTATCATATTAATGAAAATGTATTCCATGTTTATCTACATTCCTCATGCATTCTATCAATGGTATCGGAGCCTGTAGTTCTTAAGGCCTGAATTGAGCTATGGTAGTGCTCCATGGTAATTATTTCCGCGTGCAGATTCCTTGGGGTCTGTCTCTACTCCTCTTAGCGTTATATTTTCTCTCATGCATGCAGAAACATCTCTTTTCCTTAATGTCTAATCCTCTGCCTTCTTACTTGCGCCCATCTGCGTTAGTCTATGCCCCTTTGCTTGCATAACCATTCACAGGTATGTCCATCTGCCTCCATATTTGTTTCCCGCGCTTATAAACATCTTTGGGATCTCTTACATCTTTGAGATTTCTTCCTCTTCAGACAACCTCTATGCTTTGTGTATCTCTCTCAGTGAAACCCTTCGCGTGGCTCTCTATTTGTGTGTTGTATAAACGCTTTGACGTGTATTATTTGCGTAAATTCCAGGGATCAATATCTAGGTTTTATTGAGTTTTTGCAACTAGTTTATTGAGACCCAGAATAGCTGTGGCCTTTTCTTACTGATGTAATGGGCGACCAAGAGAAAAAGAATGCATTTTCATATGCATTAAGAGAAAGTGAGAGAGAGAGAGCTTCCTGGTCATATACATCACAGTCAGCCTACAATTCGCTGTGGACCGTTTTTTTCAGTCTGAGATTTTTTGGCTTCATGGATGGACAAGAACTTTGCTTTATTTAAAGTCTACTGATTAAATTTAGAGAGGTGATTTTCTCAGTGGATTGATTTGTGCAAAAGATTTGAATGAACATGAATTGAATCCTTTGGGCTTTCTCATTCCTTGTGGTACAAGTTAAGGTGCTCGACGCTCTTGTTTCTTTTGAGGGCTCTCAATAGATGCTCGAATACCTCTGCCTCGCAGGGTATGATGATCTCGCCTTTGTGATCAAAGAATTGGGGTATATGTCTGTCATGATGCTGTGGTGGCTCGCAGTGTTAGAATTAGGGCAGTAAAGCAGAACAAGAGTGTCTTTTAAATTTCAGTGAGAATAACAACTAGATCTCATATCTAGAAAACAAATCTACACTACTTGAACATAGAAAACAAGCAGATCTAAACAGATTAGACATAGTTAATAGGTAGATCTAGAATAATCATCAAATTCAGATCTACAATGCTGGAATAAAACTCATACAGATCTACAGAGATCTAAAACTCAAAATGAAAACTCAATCTGATCATGAGCAGCAAACCAAACTTCAGAAATAAGAACTAAAACTCAACATACAGTCCAGATCTGATAACATTCAATGCTGATACATAAATCTAGATAGATCAAAACAAAAACTCAAAGCAAAGTCCAGATCTGATAAACTGAATAGATAACTTACCTTGCCCTGAAGACTTACCTCTGAAGAGGTCACAGCCACACACAGAGATGCAAAACCATTTGTAATTATGCTCAGACAAAGTCCAGCTCATAGATCCACCATATAGGTTGGATCTCTTGCCAAGAGATGAAGGAACTTTCTTGCCACCAAGAAGATAGAGCCACAGGGATACAAATCCAAAATCAAACCCTCAACTAAAGTTTCAAACACTCAAACCCTCACACAGAAATTCTGTGGATAAACCCTCACACAAGAATAGCTTCAGGAAGGTCAAGGCTCAAGGATAGAGATCTCGGTCTGAACAGAGCTGAAAGGTACAGCCACACCACAACAGTAGCAAGAGGGAGTCACATCACACGGCCACACTACAGCAGAGAAGAGGCTGCAACAACCAGCCACCTCACAGCAGAAAAAGGGGCCGCACCTACAGTCACCCCACAGCGGAGAAAGGGGCTGCACCACTCAGCCACCCCACAGCAGAGAAAGGGCCGCACCCACAGTTACAGGAGGCCGCACCTACAGTCACCACTCAACAGTAGACAAGGGGAGGGCCGCAACACTCAAGGCCAATACTCCAACAGCAATAGACAAGGGCCGCAGCAAAAACACAATAGTCCTCTAGGGTAGCTGCAGCTCAGCAAAAACCTTCAACAGTAGATGAAAGAGGGCCGCAGCAAAAGAGAGATGATCCGCTCACACTAGAGGCAAACGATACAAGTGAGTTGTGAAGGGTAAGGGGGGTTTTATTTATAGTTTAGGCTAGGGCAAAGAATAAAGGAAATTAAATTAAAATAAATATAATTAAAGATAACATGTTTAAATTAAATAATTTAAACATGTTATAATTAACATTTTAATTTAAACTTTACTTTAACCCTAAAACAACAAAACCCCAAACCAACACAAACAAGGGTAATAGGAGGGTTTAGGTAGGGTGGCTTGGTGGCAATACTTGTCCATTCATATTCAAGGTGACCTTATTAACTTTATCATCATTGCATATGGAATACATCCCTTATGTGGTCATGCCCACCTTCAAGGAGGGTCATATACCAACAAAGTACCTGAATATTAGATCAAGTTGCCCCAGAACATTTTTGGGGTCTTATCCACCAAGGTGCAAGACCAAGGATCAACCCATGCCCCAGGCATGGGTACCCTGGACCATGTCCAGGGGCCCTAGACATATCTAGGGGCTTTAATTGTTTTGGTCCCAGACCAAGAAACCCATGCCCCAGGCATGGGTACCCTGGACCATGTCCAGGGGCCCTAGACATATCTACTGGGGCATGGGTACCCTGAACCATGTCCAGGGGCCCTAGACATATCTAGGGGCTTTAACTGCTTGGTCCCAGACCAAGAACTCCAGTCATATACTGGGGGCCCTAACAAGGGTCTTTTGCCATGGCACTGATTGTTTGGTCCTAGACCAAGTACCCCAGGAGTGCACTGGGGGCCCTAGATCTCAGCTAAGGTCTTTGCCATCCTCCCGGAGAATGGCTCTTGCAGCTGCTATAAATTTAACACGCAGATCTATGAACAGTTCCAAGCGTTTTGGAATTCATGGCGAAGGCTATAATTTGCTCACTTTCGAGTCCTCACCTTTGTGATCTTGCTGGCATCTCTGTGTTCTTGCTATCCAAATATTTAAGAGCAAGTATCACAACTTGTTCAAACTCTATGGTGATCTACCCTGATTTTCAACTCTACAGTTATTTTGTTCAAACTCTCCGGTGATTTTGAGGGCACTTTCGATAGTCGACGATTTTAACCTAATACCACTGGGATTTTATTTTTATTATCGTTGACCGATTCTTCTCGATAGAATTACGTTGGTGATTATAACTCAATGGCGGCCTTGTTCTTCTCAATAGAACTACTTTCGAGATTATAATTGAATGGATTCTCTCACAACATTCACGATTTCGGGGTGGTTTTTTTGAGAAAATCTGACAAACACGACAAACCTTTCACACTACCTGGTGGCTTGGATTCAGGCCAGGATTCAGAATTTCCATATACCCATTTCAAGAAATTGGCCATTTATGGCTGCCATGTAAGTCCAATTTCTTTGCATTGATATCTAGGGTTTTGAATTATGTGAATTATTTGATCATGAATTATGTATATTGTTTGGCCACAAACTTGTGACTCTGATAGCCCAAAGGAAGTTTTATGTTTCAAAACATGGTGTGGGTTTTGTGAATTTTTTGGAAGAGGCAAATGCTGATGGAATGATATGATCGGTCAAAGGAACTCAAAAATGCCTTCAGGAATCTTAATCACCAACTATCTTAAAAGCATCAACGACACATTCACAAGAACAACGGTAACTTAAGAAAAGAGGAAAATAAAGACTATTCCACTTATAGGTATCTAAAGTTCTAAACCAAGTAAAAATACTGTGATGTTGTCTGCTAAAGTGGTGTGTTATTGCTGAAATGATCTTTATTTTCCTCTTTTCACAAGTTATTTTAACTGAAAATCCACAAGAATGAAGTCTGCTAGATTGGAAGCATTGCGTACACAATCCTCCTTGAAAGCTTTGAGAAATCAGGGTGTGCAAGTGCCCATCATCGCTCTAGGACCTATATGTTGTTTGCCAATGCTTTTATGTACACTATCCTTCTAAATGTGCATACCTCAAAGTTCTTTAGTTGATTGATTCATGGCTGGATCCATATTTGGAGAGTGGTAGAGTGAATTCAGTGATTTTTGTCTTATAATGAGAGAAGATAATATATTTTCTGCTTGTCTAGCCCAAGTAGAATGATTAGCTTCTAGCTATAACATGGAGTTATGCAGCTGTAGCTGGGAGGAATGATGATGCAAATAGAAGCATATATGAATTTAGTAATTCCTGAAAGTACAAAGGGAGGGAGTACAACAAGATCACAGAATATAATTACATGTAATTGATGTCAGTGCCACATTTGAGATTGAGTAGTTGATATTCATTAGTTGCAACATACCACCCAAATGTAATCATAGCAACTGTAGCTTAGAATCGAGATTGAGGAGTTGCCATGTGTCAGTCCAAAAGTATTCATAGCTTGGATAACATTCAACAAGAAAGTGGTGATAGTCCAATACAAGGATCTGTGCTCAAATGTGCAATCATTTGAGATTGAGAAAAGGAAATATGAAAATTTGGAATTTCATCTTCTCTAAACTTAAGCTGGTTATAAATTACATAAGTATTGTAGGAAATGGAGAAAATCCTGGACCTATCTTAAATACTTTCAAAGTAATGACATTTTCTTTCTATTGTAATCATATTATGGTCTCTTTTTGGTTGCATATTTCATAATCTTATTTGAAAGAGCTAAGTTCCTTCCCTTAGCATTGCAGTAGGACATTCTTGTGATCATATTCATGACTCACAAATGTGTTTTGAAACCATGTATGTGGAATCCAAAGTATGATAAGAAATACATCTTTTTAAAGAAGGATGAAAGTATGCAAATATAGATATACCTTCTGAAGAGAAATTTCCCCGTTTTTTCATTGAACTCACAGTAAAAACTGTAGAAAGTGCTTACACTAGAGCCAAGAGGCCGAATTGGCTTGATAGTCCAAAAGATAAATAACATTGGAATTTGGCGTACACCATTCGAAGAGATATCCTCATCCATCGAAGCAATCCAAAAATTACATAAAAAATTCAGCATAACAACTCATCACTTATCGGTATCTAAAGTTCTAAACCAAGTCAAAACACTGTGATTTTGCCATCACAAAGAGTATATTGAGAACATATGATCTCATGGCCAAGCCTAAGTGATCTGAGCTAGGATGCTAAGTTCGAGAAATAGGAGATATATTATCTCCTCCGACGTTGCCTAGAACCCCTTGTTTGGGTGCTAGGTGGAGAGGAGCCCGTTAACATCAAAGCATCCAACTTCAACTTATATACCAAGTTTGAGTAGATCAATGATTCCCTAGTCTTACCTAAATCTTTTGACATTGATGAAACCAAACCTGGAAGTGAAATTGCTCCATTGGATTTTGCTGGAGAAACCTAATCTGGAGAATCCACCTTTGAGCTTCGCTCGAATACATCCTACACATCCTTGACCTTTATGAACTCTGGAAACATTAACTCAATTTCTTGTCTTGATGCCAAAGGGAAAGAGTGGATACTTGACGATCCCTAGGACAACTCATCCACAGTGTCATTCACTGGTGAGTCGATCATAGGTCGAAGAAGAGCCACCTACCCCTCTGATTGATTGTCTTTCTGAGGAGAATCTAGATCCCCACTATTTGACTCCTCTTTCCTTGCTTCATCCGACACTAACCTTGTGCTATCTTGGAGCGAATCTCCCTCTTGTTGGCCACCAACAAGATCATCTTTCTCCGCGGCCCCTTGTTTTGATAGGGCCCAATCCTCCTCTCTTACTTGGTACACTTTTGAAGAGCATATCTTTTGAGAGCACAATGAGGAAATAAATGGCTAGGTTTGCGATAGTTTAGACATCTGAAAGGAAGGTTTTCATAGTCTGAAATTTGGCTTCTCTTATTACCTCCCATTCGAAGATAATTTTTTCCAGCAAACCTCACAAAATAGACATCTTAATCAAGGTTTGAGGTGTGCTCTCTCAATATAGGGTTTCAGATGACACACAATAGAAAGATCCATGCTTATCCCAATCAATTTTAATTTTTTTTGATGGTAGAAATAGATTGGCAGTCTAGGAAAGCCCAACGCACAAGAGGAGTTGATCCTTCATGGCTCTTCTTGAATTGAAAGAGTCATACCAAGGAGAAAGCACCAATCCCAATGACTTGTAACAATAGGGATCTCCATTGAGATTTGCTTCTTTGTCTATGTGGTTATCAAAAAGAAAAGTAGAAAATCCTAGTTTCAGTGGAGAGATCCTTACCTTACCCTTGTTGATAGAAGTCCATGTAGAACGAATCTAGTCAACCATCTTGGAGATTGGAGATTTTGGGTTGCTAAAGTACCTTATCAGAGCCCTTCGAGCGAGCTCCTACGCCCCATCCAAGATCCGATCCTTCGGAAGTGGAAGCTATACAGAACCAATTGTTTTGATGCACCTCTTCCTTCCTGCTGAAGCACCCTCGTCAAACCCCAACTTCCCTCCATTTCTTCCAAAGTATCATAAATTATCCCTAAATTTTGGGCTAAGCTTGGAAATAGGGTCATGTTTGGTTAGCGAAGTGAGACACCAATCAGGTTGAACCCGACTATCATGACTAATATATGTGCACCTTGCTTGTGTTCCTAGATGGGCTTAAAGAACCTTTCCCTTGCTTTCTTGTTGGAACAAACTTCAGTGAGTTTTGAACCTGGATGGGCAGGGGAAAGGTCCTTTCGCTTTCTCGTCACACCACTTACTCACATACACAAAAAATGGGCTAACCACAAAAACAAAGTCATGTATGGTTGGTCAAGTGAGTCATCCTCCAAGTCGAGCTTGAGTGTCACAAATAATATATGTGCACCTTGCATGTGTTCCTTGATGGGCTTTGCTATCCCCCATTTTTAGGGACAACTAAGGAGATGATGTCTCGAGGCCCTCAAGTTGCAAACATGGAGTACTGAGAGGAAGATGAGCAGGCAGGGGCCCCTATCATACCACACATCACCATTCGATCGATGGCAGTAGCATTCACCACACCCAACTTGGCCCACCAAGGACAACATGTCTTGCTTCATGAGGTAACAAGTCTGGTGTCATGGTAAGTGTCATTTTAATATTTGAAGCATTTGAACATGTTGCAAAGGATCTTTTCTTGATTTTGAAAACATTTGCTTGGAAATTGTGCTTTTTGCCTTATTTCACCTTGGTGGTTAACATGGTTTCCTTGTAAGTGGCCACCCTCAGGGAAAAGGTTGCTACTGGGGGTCTCCTCAAAGGGTTATGGTACTATTCCCGCTCATACTTGCCAGTTTCCATTACTTCTTCCCCTCTATTTCCCCATCTTTTAGGTTTTTTAGGCTTATTGACCTAAGAAGGGCATGTACCTCATTTCATGGGAAGAAGGGGTCACTAGGCTCAGAGGCGCCCTAGCAAAAAACATCATGCAATAAAAGCTTGCCCTGGGATCCCAAGAGGAATGAAACACCTCTTCAAAAGAAAACGAGGGACCCATAAAATACATAACTAATTGATAAATCATGCTTTCCAAGGTAGAGCGTTTGTGGGCTATGCATTTCCTTTTAGTGCCCCTTATTGACTTCAACTTGGAAAAGCATGCAAACCAAGGTAGAGCGTATGTGGGCTATGCATTTTATTTTTAGCGCCCCTTATTGTCTTCAACTTGGGATCATGTGCAAAATAATTAATAAAGGGCTTGGAAAAATATGCTTTAAAAAAAGAGAGGAAAAGGATGTAGCTAGCCCTCAACAAAGGCACCCACAAATTAGACAATACGAGCCCTTGTATGTCATGAAACGCCATACCTAGAAGTCTAACCCCATCCACCTCACATTCACTACATGACCTAGAGACGACTCTCCTTGGGAACATCCCCTACTTTAGGAATTGGTTCACCCAATAGGTCACCATGACAACCCTCCCATACTTAAATTTGGCATGTTGTATAAGGTCTTTGAGCATTCGTTTATTTTGAAAAGGGGGGAATTTGATGCACATGTTTAAGTGGTTCTTTTATTAGATATGGCTTACTTGGCATGATATTGCGACTTGTGGACCCTTGGAGGGCGAATCTATTTGTCTTTGCAGGGCCTTGATAGGTGGAAGTCATTTCATAAAGGCACAAGGTCACTTGGACCTTCACTCGGGGCATGAAGTCCACAGGTTGGATGATGCGCCCCCTCTCTTTGGACACATGGGAGAGGAAACGTTGCCTTTGGAGGCACTTAGAGACCATGAGGAGATCACACTCCAGCCTCTTGCACCCAAACGTTGGCCTTTGGAGGCCTAAAACGTCACACTTGATGCCCTAGACGTCACATGGGCTAGGGTTTTGATGGTTCATGGTGGTGTAGCTTGGTTTGATGGAGAGAGAGACACTTGGCACATGCTAGTACTTGTCTATTAGTGAAGAAAGTGAAGCGCTATCTCTTGGAAGACTTTTTCTTGGTATTTTGGTGGAATATGCTTGACAAAAAATGGTTTCTTCATGCTTTTTCTTGGAATTGGTAAGGAATTTCTGCACTAATTGTGTTTTTCTTCTTGTTTCAAGCTAAATTTGTCACCCTTGGAGGAGTATAAAGGCATACACCCTCCATCAAGTCTACTTGTTATCATTGAATAAGCTATATTTTATGCAAAGGTTGCTAGGAGGAGTAAAACTTACACCCTCCTAGATTTACCTTGCTAGTTTAGTTTGCTCTAGCGAGTAAAAAGGCTTACACCACTAGAGAAGTAACAAAACTAGCTCTTACACAAGAGACTCCATTGCCCAATTGATTAACCACTAGTCTAAGTTGCATTGGAGATATAAAATCGTTACATTGGTATACGTGAATTGTTGAGATATTGCAATTCTCTAAGTTGGAATTGATTCCACTTGCTATAAGCTTGTTTGTGTCCTAAGGGCGTCGTGACTAGCCTAATAATTCTCTTTGCTGTTATAAACTTAATGCTACAGCCATTAGGGCTGCAGAAAAAGTCTCTTTCTTACATTCTTTACTTTCTAATCTACCCTGAAAATTTACCTGTGAACCTAGATTATTGTTCTACTAGTTATTGGCTATCATTTGGACGGTTTACTTGTTGATTTCTGTGGTTAGATTTTGCTGCTGTAGCAATTGTTTGCTACAGCCACCTGGTTGTCATAATAACTTGCTGATAACATCATATAACGGCCACTAATCACCACCAAAGTCTTGTTCTAATCATTGGAAGTTTGACTAGTCATTGCTAGCTTTAATCCTGATATCGCTTTATTCCTGATATCTTGTACTAGATTTTGGATGGTTAAATTTGCAGCTATTGATATCTTACATTGCTGATATATATATTTCCATACTGCTGCAATTTGGGACATCAAGGATTCTTGGTTGATCCCCTTTGGTTTAAGGCTTGTATATCTATCATTTGTCTTG
The DNA here is from genome assembly GCA_032191745.1 of Picea mariana. NCBI lineage: Eukaryota > Viridiplantae > Streptophyta > Pinopsida > Pinales > Pinaceae > Picea > Picea mariana. Next base: position 75,980 of record JASDQU010102509.1, read on the forward strand.
TTCTGGGCAGGTTTAACACTGTTTTGCAGGTGCACAATACTTGGCAACCATTCTCCTTCTACAAAACGCATACTCAAAGCCTTACTCCTTCAATCATGACCTATAGGGGTGTTCATCTTTCATTCTTACACTTTTCATCTCAATCCCCCTAGGCTCACCGGGATTCCTCCCTTGTGGTGATTTCATCATCACTAAAGCAAGGGGAGTGTCTATCTGAGGTGACAGTGGGTAGGTACTCCCATAGTTGTCATACTTCCTTGGATTGGGTTGGGCTTTGCCCAAGCTACAGATTGTGCGATAACAGGCGTAAAGTCCCCCCTTGCTTTCTCATTGAAACAAACCTCAATGAGTTTTGAACAGGGAAAAAATGCAAAATTTGAATTAATATCATAAAGAGATTGAAAAGGGGAAGAGAAGTTGAGGTTAAGGATGAATATGTATTATGATCACATATATACCTTGAGCAAAAAAACATTGCAGTTCATCCTTGCAGCCAATTCTTTCACTTGGAATACTAATATGCCATATAAATATGGACATTTGGGAGTATCTTGTGGCTATGCTCATGATGTAATCATCTTTATCTTTTTGATTGTTTGAACCTTCATCAGAATAAGTTGGGGGTGAAAAGGATTTTTGGTCAGTTTATCCCTAAAAAAATTGTAAACCAGTTCTGTTTGGTGGCTTGTCACTTTAGAATTAGACTATTTTATCTTGTCTTGTTTTTCAACAAAAAATAGTTCATCTCTTGTAAATATCAGATTTTCCTGTGTCATGAGATACAAGGACTAAAGCTTCTCAAGAGCATCGGAAAGGTACAAGAAACTCTTGGTTGCTATAAGAAGAAGCCTTGTTGCTTCCCTTTGAACAATTTTGAGATTTCATTATGTTTTCATTTTTTGAGGTCTCAGTTAAATTTGCATCTATTATTGTCTCTGCTTTTGGTATTTCCATATAGTTCATGTAATATATCAAACATATATCCATAAGTATTATTATTATTATCTACATTATATTAATACACGGGCCTGACTGTATTTGTAAATTGTAACCCATCTCTTTGTACTGTTTAAATAGCCAGCTCAACTGACTGCACAAATCATCATCATCGTATCAGTTTACTCATTATTTCTATAAATACTTGTGCAGTTGATGTCACATAAGGGTTACCTTACAGTTCCTATTCATGAATTTTTGTTAAAAATTGAACAGAATTACTAAGAATTATCTTGTTTGGCAGAACTAAGTTTCTGTTCTTGTCATTGCAGCAAGACTTTCTCATGATGGACTTTGCTTTATCTTTGTGACTGGTTAAATCTTTTTCAGGGTTGTTTTATATGTTGGGTTGAAAAGGAACTAGTCTCTTTATCCCAATTTTGTTTTCTAAACTGCTTCTTTTCTTTTGACTTTTGTGTAACCGGATCTTCTTCTCACTCTGTTTTCACAAAAACTTGTTTCTCTGTATTTTAGTTGTAAATTATGGATTTTTTCCTAGGTTGTAAAATATATGAAAGGTTTTGCAATGAGACCACAAAGAAACGAGACTTTGGGTCACTGTAAAGGAACCTCATTACCATCATAATACATTTATTTTCTGGTATTTATCTTTGAAGTTTTCAGTGTCTTTGTCTGCCAATTTTCCATTGTCTCCATTTTTATCATTCGCCCTTAGTTTCCATTCTTGGACTTTGAGTAGAATTTTTGTATAAATATAAAGTATTTTGAGAAATAGTTTGTTATATCTAGGAAATTAATGCAGTTTACCTTTTTTTCTTTTGGCAGGAAATGGAAAACTTTGGAAGGTCCAGCATCAACATTCCTCACCAAGCAGTAAGTCTGTTTTAGCTGAAACCTGTAATTTTAATGGTAAAGGCTTTTGTTTTCAATGATTCTCAATGATAAACTTTGTGTTGAAGACGATTTGTTTGTTTTACTTTGTATGTGATGGGGATTTTCCACAACTTTTCATTTTTTTTTATAGAAGGTCTGTCTAGTTAATAGAAAAGTTGATCTGCCAAATCCAATTGAGTTTACATTACAAACACAAACAGCATACAAGAATTAAATACCTGTCAAGACGTATGTGAGAGAGCATACAGATTTCATCTCGAAATCAGTCCCTAAGTGTTCAGAACATATTAAATAAATATATAGAAGAAAGAGCACTATAAGATCACCTTGTTCTTAACTCTTGAACAGTAACCCAGAACAACTTGGATTTATTTTTCTGTGGTAAGAAATTTGTCTTTATCAAATCCCTATTCTTCTGTCTCATCCACTTGCAATGTCAGGTTGTCCGGCATTTATCGATCTACGTTTTTGGGTTGAGTTTTAGTTCATTCCTATCGGGAACAGTCCTTCAGAGCATACATCCCTCACCAGTGTCATTCAATATCTCAGTGAAACATATTGATTTTTCGAACTTTTCCTTATTATTATTATTCTTTTTATCCCAGCCATCCTTTTTTTTTCCAATGAAATCCTCATGGGGAAACCCAAGGGATGTGTCCCCACATTCGTGGATGGCATCCCTAATAAATCTGTCAGTGTAGACAAGGGTGCCTCACTTAGGGGAAATTGAACCTGGCACCTGCTGGCACGGAATTATCCAAATGCCCAACAACATTGGCAACAAGTGGTTGAGCTAACCCCTTGGGCTTACCTCACTCATCCTGGCCACCTGTCTCTTTTGTGTTTTGCTCATCAAATAATATTCCACAGTGAACCTCAATCTTTATTTCTGTTGTTTGGAATATCAAAGTCAATGTTTCACTTGGCTCTTCAAAAGTTCAACCGTTAGCAAGATCACCACCTAACACATCAATGGGAGGATCATGAATTGGCTGCATTTTGCCTATTCCTATTCCTCTGTCAATCTGTTGGGTGTCGCCTGATAGATTGACATTAGGGGTCTGCTTCTTCTTATAATGGCACCAGAGAACGATTATGTCTATCTGTTGCAACTCTAGTGCATATTTGAAGTAATATAAGTTGCATTTAAAAAAATAGAAGAAATGGTACCAAAGATGCACCCTGCCTAAAGAATTTTCTGACTTTGTTTTCATGACAAATCCAAAGTTGCAATAAAACCAAACAAATCACAATTTTGCTGTTAATATTATAAGACTCTGGTCTTTGCATTTGAAAACTCCATCTCACATTTTTTTTTCTAATGAATCACAGACATTCATTTCACATTCACCCAAACTTGTTGTAGTCTAATTTCGTGCAGATTTTCATCTAGAAGATGCTGTGATAAGATAAGATAAGATGAGATGATTTTATTAATGTCCAATGAATGACCACAAAAGTAGGTCAATGGGAGTGTCAACCACGACAAGTATGATTACAATGTGGGAGTGCAAGCACAGCTCCTAGAAAATGTCGAAAATAATATAAAAAAAGAAACCTACAAAATAACAGTCTCAAAGTGTTAATGACTGACAAAAATACAGTGATCCAAATACAAATATAAGTGAGTATGTTCGAGAGAGGTCTAACAATGAGACTGTCAAGATCTCTTGGCTCTGATGGCCAAGGGCGAGGGGGGCGAACTGGGAACTGGCTCGTTGTCGGAGTCCTCAGGAACAATTTGTTAAGTTTTTGCTGCTGTTATTAGGTTATTTCCAAATTTCATGAGCATTCAATGCATTTCCAAAACAACAGTATAAAGAGGATCACTGAAAGAAAACACGATCACAAGGTATACAACATTTTGTCTAGGGAAACCCTCATGGGGAAGAAAACCCAGCAAAACTTCCTCAATAATAGATTGCCAGAACAATGCCAAGACTAAGACCAAAACACCAAAGACAGACCAAGACCAAGCATGCACCTCTCTTCTCCTTTGTTAGACTTCTTCCTGCAACTGCAACTGTCTTCAAGATATGTGCACTAGATGAGTGAGTGAGTGTGTTCAAATGAGACACCATCCTCACATATAAATACAAGTTGTGAGGTGGCGCTAGGGTTGTGACTCTTCACTTGGTGGAGCCGATTTCTACTAGAAGTGGATAAAACCACTTTACAATTACTAGGGGCCGACTTTACAAATACCATCATACAAATACATGTTGACCAATCCACAAAAGGGGATTTGATCTTATACAAGACCCGACTTGATCAATCCACAAAAGGGGATTTGATCTATACAATAATGACTCAAATATAAATAGAATATTCTTCAAAGTTACAATAATTCAACACTCCCCCTTAACGAGAAGGGTGTTCTATTGACATGACTCAATAGAACATCATCAAGAGAAGGAGAGGGCAACATCATCCATGCGTTGCATCCTATCTTCTCTTTGGAGTTATTTTGCTTGGATTATCTTCTTCTACCAGGCTGGTTTGCTGGAGACTACTTTCCATGTGATTTTAGCCCTGAGGGCCTTGTTCATTACTTCAAGATCTTTAACTCCCAGTCATCCTCTGAATTTAGATTGGATCACTTTCCCTTCTCACGAAACTGAATTTGGCTTTCCCATCTTTCTTTCATCCCTTTGACAGAAATGCCTGGATAGATTTAGTGATGTTCTCAAGACTTGTCTGTGGTGCTAGTATGGCTGAACAAAGATATAGAGGGAAAGAAGATAGGAATGCTTTGATTAGAACCAGCCTCCCATGTGGGTTTAACCAGTGCCATCCTCAGGAGGCCATTTATTATAATCTTTCCCACCTCTTGAAGCCAATCTTGTTTTTGAAAGGAGGGAGAGGGATATGGGGCTTCCAAGATACTTGAAGGATTGCCATGAGAGGTCAACCCCAAAAGACAAGTCCTGTCCTATTTTTGCAGCTATGTGAGCTGTGGTATACCATGTGTATAGATTGCTTTAGACAGAATATTTTAGTCCTTCAGAGGATGATATAAATTTGTCCAGAATTGCCTTGAATCTGCGGGCTATGGTTTGAGAAGCCCCTCCTAAAAGGAGGGTGTCGTCTGCAGACTGAGAAAGGTTGATTTCTTTGAATACTCTTACCAATTGGATCCCAGGGAGAATGCCTGCTTCCCTTGCTGATTCTAATGCCTTGCCCAACGATTTTCCATTATGATGTAGAGGAAAGGAGATAGAGGGCACCCTTGTTGCATCCCTCTGGATAGAGGGTACCCTTGTTGATGCCTTGAAGAAGCTGCATTGCCTCCCATTTATGAGAGGAGCTATCCAATGCTCGGATATATAAGCCTTGATCCAATTAATGATATTGCAAGTGAAGCCAAACTTTTTATTACTGTTCAAACTTGAAAGCAACTTAGTGGCAAGAAAATATTTTAGGCCAAGTACAGATTGACAATGTTCACTGCATCCCAGTTGTCTAGGACCATTTGATTTAACTGAAGTCTTAGTTGCAAATCTTTCTTCTGTTTAATGAATTTGATCAACCTTTAGGGGTTTTTTCCATCTTGTATTGGCTTCCTTGTTTTCTTATAGATATCATGAAAACCATGTTCAGTATCTGTCTCAAATGTTACAGGATCAGATGGTGAAAAATCATTGAAAATTGAGAGAAGATGATCATATTAGCAATACACAAATGCATAAGAACAAACCAAAATGCATTTCGAATTTAACTCTATTTGATCTCTTCATTGGTTACTAATAGTTCTTTAAGCTCCATCTTCTAAAAGATGAAGGGTAGGTCCTTCGAGGGACAATTGCCATTGAAGAAATAATTGTTTTTTCAAGACTTCCGTAGTTGTGGCCCTAATAGTGGGAACTAAGTTGGGTCTTAACAACTACAGGTAAGATTTGCTTGAAAATATTTTGCAAAGTGGCCTAATAGAAGGCATTATATCCTATCTACATAACTGAAAGGATAAAGGCAGAAGTAAAAACACTTATCGAATCCTTTGATATTTTCTAATGGCTGCATATATTACCTCAAAGATCAAATCAGTACATCATGGAACAAAAAAATTACATCACATACACAACAGGGGTCTGGAGAAAATCCCGCCCCAGAAATGCCAAAAAGAAAGCATATGAGCTGGTGCCCCTACAAAAAGAGATTTAACATCGCGACAAAAAACACCTAGTTTGACTTGCACAAGCAGAGCCACCTCCTGCTTAAAGCTCCTCAACTCCCTTAGTCTAAAAGAAGAGGGTTTCTCCTAGAAATGAACTATACAACAATGTCTCCACAGAAAGCCAGTAGCAATCAATCGGATGGTGTGTAACAGGGATTTACAGATGTGCCGAACCATCAAAGTGTCACCCAGAAGAGGGCCCTTCCACAAAAGCAGGGCAGTAGAGAAGAAGTGAAATTTTTCCTTGAACTCATCCAAATACATTTGCAGTCCAACATCTCCAGAAAACATGCACAACCATTTTGTCCTTGGCACACAAAGCACACACAGCATCCGTGGCACCTACTTTATGAAGACTCTACTCTTGACATCCTATCCTTGTTGGAGCAGAAGCCACCCCAGAGCTTGTGCTCAAAATAAGGTTGTGATTTCCAGATGCACTGACACCTCCTCAACCAGCAGTCCACAAGATCCTTCACACCCCACCTATTGTTTAAGCAAGGGACAATATCAGCAGAGTGCCTTACCATATTCTAAAGATCCTTGGTCACATAGATGCAGAAGGGCTTCCCATTCGTCCATCTCCAATGCCTCCAAACCGGACCTGACCCATGTAACTGCAGTTTAAAAAAACACTCTTTGGGGATCATGCAGCAGAGACTATCGAACTTAATTTTATCTGAACCATTGAGATTTTGGGCCAGGTTAAGAGCATGACAGGTGTGCCATTGTTGCTGCTCATGGTTCCACAAATCTTTCCACAAAAATACACCTATCCTTGCCAATATTTTATGAACAAACCTAGCTGAGAGGCCAATCTGCCCATTGGAAGACGGGGACACCCAAATAGTCCATGACACCAAAGTCCAAGCTTCTAGAGGTCCCTCATTCTGCCAAGACAGAAACCTAGACATAGGATGCCAAGCTGCCCACAACCTCTTAAGCGGGCAGAAACTGCAATCATGGAAACTTGAGCATTCCCAATTATGTCACACAACTGGCAAGGACCTTTGATACCCTGGATGTGCTGAGCTCCCTGAATTTGGAAATGAATTAGAACTTGCCAAGGAGCCTCCCCCTCCTCTAAATGCACTATCCATTTAACAGTAAGAACTTCCCCTTTGGTTCGAATGTCAGGAAGGTCCAATCCCCTTGATCCCTCGACAAGGTGCAAACATCCCAAGCCACCATTGGTAGCCCTTTTGTCCCCCCTGCTTTTCCCAATGGAAACTTCTGAGAAAGCGCTCTAACCATTTGTAAGCTGCACGAGAGGGGAACATGTAGGATGAATGATAGATGTGCCCAACAGCTAGAATCCTTTCAACAATTGTAACTTTTACCGCAAGAGAAAGATCAAGGTGGCTCCAAGCTTGGAGTTTCCTCTCAAACTTGACCATAATATACTGTCACTGATCAGCGAGAGAAGTCTGCACACCAAAAGGGATTCCGAAATACCGAATGATATCTCCCAGTTTAATAAGCTGCCACTTCTGGTTCAGCCATATAGCAGGGTCCTCCTGATCAACAAGAAATATCTCTGTATTCTTCTCAGTAAGAATCAATCCAGCTTCTTCTGTAAATGTGTCCAAGCATAAAAGAATACCCTGCAAATATTGTCTAGTCAATTCAGGGGTTAACACTGAACCATCTGCAAAATAAATATTAAGAAGCTTTTTACCCCCAAGAAGTGACATACCTCTTATTTGTCCTTGCATTCTAGCAGCCTCCAATTTGCTCACATTTTCTAAGAGAAACCCCTTTTTTGGAACAAACAATTTTGGGATCCCTGAAAGCCACGAGTCACATTGGCAAGCTAGCTTCTCTGGACCTAACCGGGTGCTGTTGAGGTTAGGCTTTTTACAGTAATTGAACTTAGCACCAATGGAACATCTTTGTTATTTCTGTCTTTTAGAATAACCGATTTATGAGATTAAAATAACCCATATATGAGATGTTCTTTGTACTTGTAGATGCCTCATAGAAACATACTAAAAGGAATAAAGGAGGATAACCACAAGCACTGAGTTGATGCTAGTATAAGTTCTTCATGATTAAATTATTATTAAACTTAATTTGTAGCAAAGCAATTGGCTCATTATAAACGACATGTGAAATTAATAGGCTATATTGGTATGTGTTAATGTTCTTTTGGGACACATTTGAAGCTAACTCCCCAGTTGTGAGGAATTGTTGGTCTTTATAGATTGAAATGTACAGCACGGGAATCCCTTTGAAGGCTATTTTCCAATTAGTGAAAACATGATTGGAGTACGGGCTAATATTCTTGTTCTGATGAAATGTTGATCCATGTCCATTAATTCAATTTCTGATTATTTCCAAAAAAGTGGAAAGTTTTCAGCAGGATAAAAACTCTCGAGTTCTGAAACATGAATTCATATGTACTTTACATTTATTCCACATCACTCGAGATAATATCTTATACGTAATGCAAGCACTTTGAATCTTAATACCATTGCAGTTTGTTTGGTAGCTTGTCCTTCATTCCATATTTATCTTTCTATTTGTAGGACATTTTTAAGAGACGTCATGCATGTTTCCCCTGCACTTACATGAACTGTCAATGTCTGACATTTTCTGCTATTCCAGATCCTAAATACTACAAAGGGCTTAATCACATTGCAACTTTTTGGTAAAAGTTCTGCACATACTGTTGAAAAGTTTATAGAGTGGAGGTGAGTCATATTTCACAATCATGAGTAGATAGGCAGATTTCTGATACAAAATTTCAGTAGAGAAATATTTACTGTTTGATCTTGGGATTATCCTTTCTACTGAAATCTTTAATACTCGTTTTTTCAGCTTGCAATTTTTCCAAGCTAGATTATTATGTCTCTATGCGTCTTTTACTTCTCTTTGCTGAGCTTTTGCACTGCATGCTGTGATGATGTTAACGATTTTAAATCAAAATTCATTGAAGTTTCAAAGCATGCTAAACCAAGTTCATCTACATTTAGATGCATAAGGAAATATTTTTCATTAGCAATTTTCTTCAATTGCATTGATTATTGCCCTAGTTGAAAGTGCACTTTCTCAGTTTCATGTCAAGAAAGACTGTGTAAGCATCAGGGTTTATTACATGAGATGTCAAGGTTCGATGCGTTTGAAATTTTTTAATGGGAAATAAAGTCTTAACGGAGATTCCTCTTTGATGTTTCCTCTTTCAACATTTAATCACATGAGGATCCCTTTGGTTCTTTCACGAATCACGGGTGGCTATTTTTCAATACGCCGTCGAGACAAAGTGGTAGAAGCACATTCGAGGTATTGCAAAAGCTGTGCTATGGCCTAGATCTATGAATTAATGCAGACCAGTAAATGCAGTCTTGTTGTAAACTAAATTCAGTTTAGGGCTTTGTCTTATAAATACAAACAATGTTCCTGGTATTTTCAGTGAGTAGTCCATATGCTTAGGAGTTTCTAAATCCTAATAGATGCTCCTAATAAGTTTGTCACCTGTTTTAGTGATTTTGACTTGGCTCTTGCCTTCAAAACATATTACAAATTCCCAAAAGTTTGCCTACATAGGTCTACATGGTTAATTCAACATGAATATGACAGTGAACATTGATGCAACTCTAATCAAGCACTTAAATCAAGTTATGGTAAACTCTGATAATGTTTACATAACATATGGTCCTACTTTAAGGACAATGCCATATCAAGCCTCTAATAGGGATCATCCTTCAGTAGTCAATGCGATATGATTATATCCACCACTATAGGACAAAGCCTTGCTTGGTGTATCTCATATGAGACCATATTGCTTGTTGTAGCAGGACAAGACTATACCTTAGTGCCTTGGAGTCCCTTGTATGAAAATCGTATGTTTTTTCTCATAGTACAACTTTTTCTTTTTTAGCTAGGTTTCACATTAGCCTAATATATGTCATGCTTATGTTGCATAGGTTATTCTCTGTTGGAATTGTTACCACTTGATATGTCACGATAGTTAAGCAAGGTCTTTGCTTGAGACAAACCGAGGGAAACTTGAAGATTTTCCAGGTCCTATCAAGCTGCCAACTATGTCTGTCTTTGACCTCAAGTTGGCTCTAAGTTTCAACTGTCTAACAATGGTTTGCTGCTGTTTTAGGACAGTAAACTGTTCAGTAACTTCTTCGCTGATTTGTTACGGTTACATAGACCAAATGGGTGCTCTGGCATGTAGTTTTGTCACAAGATGTTAGCACATGCATACCATAAGCTATATAACACACTTAAAGATCTTTTAGAGCTGAAATAATGCTGTTCTAAACTCTAACATACATGACAGTGAACACAGGTATTTTTGGTCAACATGATCCTGGATAAAACCCTCCTGGGGAAAACCAGTTTGGAATGGAAGTATATATATGTGGAAAATAGAAGGTGGAATACAACAAATACATGAAACAAATGAACCTGATACAATAGCAACTTGTCTCAAGCTGCAACACAAGTCCAAGAGTGAGAGATGTGCCCAAGCATGGTGCGCCCTCCTCAAATATAGCTATATCCACTGAAATGAAGTGCCCTTGATCCTTGAAGCTCTGATGGAGAAACCCTTGCACCACAATGTGCTCTCTTGTGCTGCCTCTCCACTGAAATTGTCCTCTGAGCAATCTGACCACTGCAAGACCTCCCTGCTAGCTGTGCGCCCTCCTCCTAGAAAGAGCATCTCCACAAAATAAGTTGGGCCCTAAGCCTCCATGAGCCCTCCATGCAAGGAGGCGCCCAAGCTCTCCTCTCCCAATGCTTCCATTTTCATCCTCTTGCTCCTCCTACTTCTCCGCAAGTGAACATAACAAGGAATGAATGAGCCTCCTTTGCCCTTTGCACCCTTCTTAAGGATGCATGAGGAAACCTAAAAAGTGAGTGGATGAGATCATCTCATCTCATCCTAAGTCAATGGTTGAGATCATCTCAAATGAATCTCAACTCAAAACCCACTTTACTTAAGTTTCCATAGTTTCACTTTATGTCCCTTAATTCACACACAAAGTGAATTAATTGTCATTTTAGGCTAAAATGACCAAATTTCACTTTTGACTTAAATCTTCTAAGTCAAAGTGAAATTAGACATAAAGTACGTGGTACAAGGTACAAAGTACTTCCCACATGTGTTTAGAAGCTCACAAACACAATGGGACCACTTTCCAAGGTACCCAAATGTCAACAAAACTTGGAAAGGGAAACCACTGTCACCTAGGCTCCTACTTCTCCACTCTTCTTAGGTCAATACAAGTTACCTGAATGGGGGCTTCCCTAAACAAGATTTTGACACTAAGCGCTATTGGTACTCCAAAGAAAAATGAGATTGGTTACTCTGCTGTTAGTATCTTTTTGCATGCAAGGGGAAATTCTGTCGAAAAGGGGGTGAAAGAAGTCATACAATCTGTCCTATCAGCAATTCCATTTTCTTTAACAAGGACTCTCACAGGCATCCAAAAATCAGGTCTAAGAATTTCAGTGCTTTTCTATCTAACTTAAACTTTGCCAATTTCAAACCACACTACAGTCCCCTAATAAAAATTTGCATAATCACGAGTAGATAGTCTTATGATTGATTTCAGATTATGTTTGAATGAAGAAACAGGGTTCACTTAGGCACCTTACAAGCATGAATTCTCAAACACAACAAACATATCTCTTGACCGAGGTATTGTGATTTAGCAATCAGCATGCAGAAAACAAATGGAAGTAATGCTGTCATCCCAAGACTTATATCACACCAGAGATCCTGAACAAAATATCATCAAAATATAACATAAATGAACCAGATGAGATGAACAACATCAAAATGACTGCAAAATAGTCAAGGAACTGAAATCACAATAGGTGCCAAAAATCAACAAAATCTAATGCACTGCTCCTAGGAGCTTATTTATTCATTATTATAATTTTTTTTTTAATTTTAATTTTAAATTTTGTCTTTTTTTTTTTTATATAGTTCATAGAGGCTACTCACCTCTTGGATAGTATAGCTTTAATATCTGCTCATTTATGGGCAAGGGTAACTTATCACCATTCACATGACCAAGATGGAAAGAATTAACTCTCGTTTTTTCATGTATTTGAAAGGACCAGGCCACAAACTTTCAAACTTTCCATGCATCCCGGGCTTTTCCTTTCGTTTATTCCACATTAGGACCAAGTCTCCGACCTCAAATAGTCTTTCATGTGCTCTCTTATCAAAAGTCGCCTTGGTCTTCTCTTGACTTTCAATCAATTGATCAAAGGCTCTCCTGTGATTTTCCTCAAGTTCTGTCAATTGATTGATTCGTATCTGAAGTGCACTATGGTTAGAAGTAAAGTGCTGCAGCAACTGATACACGGGAATCTTCAAGTGGATAGGCAGTTTGACATCCAACCTGTATACAAGCTGAAAAGTATTGGTACCGGTGGCTTGCTTCTTGGTGATTCTGTCTGCCCACAAGGCATACTTTATCTTACCATTCCAGTTTCTCTTGTTGTCACCCACTACTTTCTTGATGATTGTCATAAGATTTTTATTTCTTGACTCGACCAATCTATTGCCCTGTGGGTAATAGTACAAGGAATGGGATAATATAATTCYATAACTAAAACAAAATAGGGACAACTTAGTGGAATTAAATGCTTTAGCATTATTGGTCGTGATCTTTGCTTGCACAAAAAACCTAGTGATAATCTTTTTCTGAATAAAATCCATGACAACCTTTTTAGTTGCTTTTTTCATGGGAATGGCCTCAACCCATCTAGTAAAATAATTGATCGCTGCCAAAATCCATTTATGGCCATTGTTGAAGTTATCTTTAAATTCCCCGATGAAATCCAAATCCCATTGCTGAAAAGGTGCCTTCGCCACCACAGGTTGCAAATGCAAGAATGTGAAATGATTCTTCCTAGTGAAGAATTGACATGATTGGC
>JASDQU010102509.1:107916-125523 GCA_032191745.1 Picea mariana
ACAATTAATGGTAATGTTAAAAATTTAAGTAAAAGGATGAAAATGAAAGATAAAGGAGAATGTCACTTTTAAGAATTTAACATTACCATTCATTACTAGGGTGGGTGAAATGGAGGGGGTGCGGGCCTCTTTAAATAGCCCTAGGGCCCACGCACAAAGCCAAAAAAATAAAAAATAAAACCAAAAAATTTGACTTTTTCGGGCCCATTTTCAGGGAGCGCCCGAGTTGGTTTGGGAGCGCTCTGGGAGCGCGGTTCCGGGTGGTCGGGAGCGCGTCCTACAGGTGCGGGAGCGTGGGGGGAAGCGGTTTGGGAGCGCGCGGGAGCGGGACGCTTCGGGATAGGGCAGGGAGCGTGATTTGAGGGTCGAGAGCGCGGTTCGGGAGGGCGGGAGCGCGGCCGGGAGCGCGGTTCCGGGACGGTCCCGCTCGGAGCGCGGATCGGGGGTCTGAACCGGGGGGGGGGGACGCTTCGGCAACACTGGTTGTATCCCATGTTCTTGCAGACAAATCTATATTAGGGAAACTCGGAAGTCAGTTCAGGTCAGAGTTAAGGAACATAAAGTGGATATTTTTCACAATTGTGGTTGATCCTCAGCCATGCCAGAGCATTCTAATAAGACTAAGCATCATATTTGTATTGAGGACATCAAGGTCCTAGCCAAGATTGAACATTGCTTGGAAAAGCACATAATGGAAGCTATCAAAATTGAGAAGGCTAGGAATTGTCTCAAGAGGGATGATGGACTCAAAGATTAGTATGACTTGGCTTCCCAATCTATGAAATTGAAGTAATGATTCCTGGAGGTAGGTTAACAACTTCAGGTAATCATTCTTTATTCCATTTTTGTTTTGGTCTCTTGTCCTTGTTGATCTCTTCCCGATCTCTGTTTTGTTCCCATTCCACCTGCTCTTTGTTCTTGGCTCAGGTTTGTGCTTTAGAGTCTTTCTCTCCTCGTGTTTCATTTCTTTTGGGAAAATTCTTCATATATTACTTCAGAAAACAAATAAGTACATCAGGGTTCAAACTTCCAGGTGATTACAACATGCAGAGAATGTTTTGTATATAAAATAACATTATGAATAAATATAATAAACCTAGACTATAGAACCTAGGGCATTAGACTTAAATGTAATTATTAAAAGGTGCATCACGTAAAGACAATTTTTTTGCCCTAAGGCCTATAAATTTTAATCATCAATCATTTTTTATACATAAATATATTTATTTCCTTTTGGAAAATTTCCATTATAAATCTAGTGTTTAGAACATTGGTATCAGAGCCAATTCATGGAGTTGCCATTTGCCATTCGTACACCACTGCCATCCACTGTACAATTCTATTGTCTCATCCAATTTCCAGCTTGTTGTACATAACTGCCGTTTCCAGCTTTGCCGTACATAATTGCCATTTCTCAAATCTGTCCACACGATGGCGATAATTCTTGATGCCACTATACCGTTCATACTGCCCTCCGTTCTCAGCCGCCATTGTACGCAGCCACCAGCCGTACAAATCATTACGTACAAAACCGCCAATCAGTGTGTACGTTGTTAATTTTCTTAATTTAGTACAATTTTTTTCCAGTTAACAATGTTCGAGGAAAACCCCCAGGTACTTCCCCTCATTTCGAGGATGGTACCCAATGTAAACCCTAGATTCTTTAGGGMTCGAAACCATTACAACAATATACTCATTATGAGCTCAACATGTCACTTTATGGGAATAGAACTTGGGTGGGGACGATAACACTCCATCCCACAACCACTATGGCTAGAACCCAATTTAGTACAATATATATATATATATATATATATTTTTTTTTATTAAATTTTAAATTTTTGTAAACTTTTATCTTTTTTTAAATAATATTTTTCAGCCACCAATTGTGAAGTCATCTAGCAGGCATCTACAATTGTGCTGTACAACAACAAAAATTGCCATACAAGCAGATTAATTGAGGGACACTGGGCTCTGCAAGGAAGAAAAAGGTGACTAACACAGACTTGAACACTAAAATTGAAAAGATAAAAGAGTAATTCAAGCAAAATAGGCTGGAGACGAAGCAGGACCAAGAAGAAATTAAGTTTGAAATCAACTACACCTATGATGAGTTAAAGAAAAAGCTCAAATAGGTCAATGAAGAATAACAATCATCCATACTCCAATTTCTTGTTAACGTAGGCATAAGACTCTACCAAAATGTTCCTTTGCCCAATTCACCCACGAATGCCATTCCGATCCTCCAACCACTACCACAGGGCAACACTAACTCTGTTAGGGTCCTACGCTAACCTCCCTACTTTAGGCTACCTAAGAGTTAGTCAATTGATGTATGCAGCCATCCTCTTTGAATAAGGTCCTTTAGATAGTAATGGATAGTTATTTAATGTAAAGGGGTCCTCTTTGGTCCACTTGGTAGTTGGTACTCATAAATGATGAAACCACCGGTAGTGAGGGTTTTATCATTGATAATCTATTTAAAGAGCTAGGAGGCTATGGAATGTTTTGTCGAGTATTGTTGTATTTGGAGCTCTGCTAGTGAAAGGTTGCCCCACCTTAAGAGGCAAGTGAACATTGCTTTCTTTCTTTTGATTATCATAATACAAGGGTATATTTTGCATATTCCATCTTATTCGTCTCTTGTATCCAGTTTTTGCATTTATAATCTTTGTATACCTGGTTTGTGTTTCAAGTCTAAGGGTTAAGGAACACTGCAAGTGGTATCAAAGCTCTTTCCTGAGCTAGCATGCCTCTAGATTTTAGTAGAATTTTTTTTAGGCTAGAGACGTGTTTTGACGTCTATAAACAACACAAAGATCCGTCGTTCAATGGGAAGACATGTGGATGGGGAAGAATACATGTAGAAAATACAAGTCGTGTCACATGGTTGGACACCCTTGTAGCCTCTGTTTGTACCCTTTCAAGTAATACCACATCAAATAGCACCTGTATACAAAATTGTCTTCCACATACCCTAGGGTATATCAAAATCCCTTTAGGCGCTCTTGAAACTAGCCTTACATAAACCTATGGCCATCCTGTTGCTATAGTAAATGGAGAGCAACACTCGAGGAGATCACTTTACTAGGGAATTAGGTAGTACAACTAACAGTCTACCCTCCTTAGTTAGTGCCATGAAAGATTCGATCGAGTACTATAGTTGGAAACCCTTTGGTATATTAGAGAGCTATAGCACTTGACACTCCTTCGTCCTTAGGACCTTGCAAACCCTAGCCTCTGTAGTTCGCCAACAAAATTCCTACATCTTTGCATCTAGAAGGAATTTGGGAATTCTGTCAATACAATAATTCTCAATTGGGAGCAATACTCCTACCAATGTACAAAAAAAAGAAAAAAAACTCTGGGCCCTTTTGGCACCATGGTGGGAGACCTATCTCAAAAGATTCCTTATGCCATGTTGATTATGTGTATATACCTCTCCAACAATTTTTTTTTCCAGTGGAACCAACCTTATGTTGATAATTATAGCTTGGACAAGAACTTCCGCACTAGTTTTGTGTGAATGTGCGAGAAGTAGTTCGAGATATTTTCGGGAAGTAATTCTATTTTCTCAAAGTGTTTCTATTTTAGAAAAGTGATTTTATTTTTGAAAAGTAAATTCTATTTTGTATTTCACTTTAGTTAAAAAGTGAAAAGTCTTATTTTTAACAATTGAGTCTAAAAAGTGTATTTCATGAATGCATGGCTTAGACTAGGTGTAATATCAAAAATAGATTAGGGTTTTGGTCTCAGCTTAAACTATAAGACGGGTCAAGATAGGGAGTTAAGACACACAAGAACACTTGAGCAGTTGAGCAGATTGAGTGACAGAGAGGGAGTGAGAGCAGGCAACCAGGAAAGAGGCATTTCCAGGCCGCATGCAGTTCTGTGTAGGGATCTACACAGTTCCGTGCAGTTTTTCGGAGTTCTTTATGGTCGTATGGATAGGTCAGTACAACATTACAAATCGGCCGTGTAGGCTGTTTTGCAGCCCGTACAACAATTTTCTGCTGTTTTGGTTTTTTCCAGCAGTTGTACATTTTAGTCAGGCTATGAAAGCTCAAGTTTGAGATGTTTTTTGGTATCCGTGTAGTGCTGTTTTTTGGGAGGCTTCTGGAGGTTTACTTGTAAGTTTTTCAAAGGAATGAAAAACTAGATTTGAAGGAGTAATTACCAATATATGAGTAAAATTGATTTTTATGCTTCTGCTATTTGATTTCCAGCTAGTGTGTGATTAATGCTATGGTCTGAAATTTATTTCTGCAATAATTAAATTCAACAATCTACTTGTTTGATTAAGATCATAAGGACTTTAGTCACCTAGGGCTTGGGAATTTTTACATGGTATCATAGCATATTTCTTTGATTGAGATTCTCTAGGATTTGCAGTGGTAAATCAACTGCACGGAAGAAGGACCAGCAGTGAGAGGGTTTCAAAACTAATTTTTAGATTTGGGAGTTTGTGCAATAGATCTCAGAGATGGCAGTAATTTGCCTCAGGTTTGAATGACAGATTGGATGGTGCTTTGAATTTCTTATCATGGAAGGTGAGGGTTACACTCTTACTAGAAGAGAATGATCTATGGGATATTATCAAGAGCGTTGTGACTTTGTCTACAGATCCGTAGGTATTGGTAGCTCACAACAAGCAAGAAGTGAAGGCGAAGCAGATGATCTTGGATGCCATAAAGGATCATTTGATCCCTCATGTATCCGAGAAGAAGACAACGAAGGAGATGTTCAATGCCCTAGTAAGTCTTTACTAGAGTCAGAACATAAACAAGAAGATGGTATTGTGAAACAAACTCAGATCCATAGTGATGACCAGATCAAACATAATCACCGGTTACCTTATGAAGATCACACAGATTCGTGATCAACTTGCAACAGTTGGGTAGAAGGTTGAAGATGCAGAGTTAGTGAACATGGCATTGAATGGATTCATAGTTTCATGGTAACCATTTGTCAAAGGTATCTGCACTCCGGAAAACCTTCTCGAATTTGAAAGGCTTTGGGATGACTGTATCCAAGAGGAGGTTCGGATGGAGTCAAAGGCTGACAAGGAGGATGCTGAAGAGAACCTAGCTCTATTTGGTCAGTCAAATAAGGGCAGAGGTAAAGGACCCAACAAGGGTGAGGGAAAGAGTGAGGAGTCAACTTCACAGCTAGGAAAGGACTTGAGTAAAATCAAGTGCTTTAGTTTTCATAAGTACGGTCATTATGCATCACAATGTCCAAATAAGAAGGGTAAAGGGGAGAAACAACAGAAGCAGGTAGCATCCTCTACATAAACTTAGATGAATGAGTTTGCTACCATGTTCGAGAAGGATTTCTCGTTGGTATCTTGCCTTTCTACCAACATAATTCCGAGGAATGCGTGGTATGTCGACAATGGAGCATCTCAATATACGACATCAACCCTGCAGTTGTTTTCTAGTCTGAAGAAGGCAGACTCAGGAGTACAGGTTGAACTTAGTGATGATGCCATGTTCCCAGTAGCAGGAGTTGGTACTATTCCCTTTCAGCTCGAGTTGGGTAATTATTTAGATTTTGATGATGTTTTGTTTGTACTAGGTCTCAAGAAGAACTTGCTTTTAGTTTTGTTTATGAGGGATAAGGGCTTTGCAGTGGAGTTCAAGAACCAACAAGTCCTCATTAGACCAAAGCAATCTAGCCTAGATACAACTCAGGTAATAGGGGTTAGAGAAGGTAAGTTATATAGGTTGCAGGGTGAACCTATTCTAGCCTTGGTGCATGACAGTGACAACTTGTGCAAGTTGTGGCACAAGAGGATGGGGCACTTGCATCACAAGGAATCACCTATTCTGAGGGAGATAGTCATAGGTCTTCTTAGAGTTGAGTGACATGGTGTATGTAGAGGGTGCACGCTTGGAAAGCATGCCAAGGTTGCTTTCCCAAGCAATAAGCATAGCTCTAAGGAGATTCTAGATCTAGTGACAGAGGATGAGGAGCAGGAAGCTCCGAAGGTTGAGCTAGGATCACTAGTGATTTCTGGAGAAGTACAGTAGCCTTCTGGTAGAGAAGGGGAGATGGTAGCCCCTTGCACTTCTGTCAGGAGACCTCGATGGTTTAGTTAGAGATTGAGGGATTCTCAGGAGCATGTTGAGACTCTTAGTAGCACATTCAGAGAGAGAAGACCTCCGAAGAAGTTTCTAGAGTATATGGCATTGATGAGTAACATTTTAGATTCTGAGCCTTCCACTTTTTAGGAGGCAGCAGACCAATAGGTATGGTGGGATGCCATGGTGGAGGAGTACACCTCCATCATGAAGAATGATGTTTGGGACATAATGCCAAGATTGGAGGGAAAGTTAGTTGTGAGTTCCATATGGCTCTATAAGATCAAGCATGCTGCAGATGGCATCATTGAGAAGTTCAAAGCGAGGTTTGTGGTGGGAGGGAATGGACTATGAGGAGACTTTTTCTCTAGTCGTTAGGTACATAGAACAACCTCGTGGCTTTGAAGTAAGTGGGAAGGAGTTCCATGTTTGTTTTGCAGTGAATACCTTGAGTTAGTTCATAGTGGAGCCAAGGCAGGAGCATTGGTTAGTAGCAAAACATGTGCTTAGGTATTTGAGGGGCACAATGGAGTATGGTCTTAGATATCTTGGAGATGGTGAGGTGAAGTGAAGTTGTAGGTGTATACAAACTTAGATTGGGCAGGTAGTGCAACAAATAGGAAGAGCACCTTAGGGTGCTGCTTTAGCTTGGGATCAATGATGGTATCCTGGTTTAGTAGGAAATAGACTTCCATGGCACTTAGCTCAACAAAGAGTAGAGATCATTTCATATGAGACAGGATTCAGATGGGAGCGGTGAAGCTCCAGTATATTTCGACGGATCAACAGGTAGTTGATATTCTGACCAAACCCTCAACAAGAGGGAAGTTTGAGACATTCAGAGAGACTTGGATTGGTGTAGAATTGCTTCCTTGCTAAGAGGGACTGTTGAGAATTATAGCTTGGACAGGAACTTCTGCACAAGTTTTGTGTCAACGTGTGAGAAGTAGTTTGAGATATTTTCGAAAAGTACTTCCATTTTCGAAAAGCGATTCTATTTTCAAAAAGTAAATTCTATTTTGTAATTCACTTAGTTAAAAAGTGAAAGTCTTATTTTTAGCAATTGAGTCTAAAAAGTGTATTTCCTGCATGCATGACCTAGACTAGGAGTAATCTTAAAAATAGATTAGGGTTTTGGTCTCAACTAAAACTATAAAGACGGGTCAAGATAGAGAGTAAAGGCACATAAGAACACTTGAACAATTGAGAAAATTGAGCGTCAGAGAGAGGGAGAGAGAGCAGGTAGCCTGGAAAGAGGCATTTCTCGACAACACACGGTGTTGTATAGGGATCTACACAGTTTTGTAAAATTGTACAGAGTCTGTATGGTCGTACGGACAATACTGTACGGATCCATATGGTCGTATGGATAGGTCTGTACAGTGGTATAGACAGGCTGTGCAGGATGTCTTGTAGGCCGTACAACAATTTTTTTGTTGTTTTTGGTTTTTTCCAACAGTTGTACCTTTTAGTTAGGTTGTAAAAGCTCAAGTTTGAGGTGTTTTTTGGTATCCATGCAGTGCTGTTTGTTGGGAAGCTTGTGGAGGTGTCCTTGTAAATTTTTCGAAGGAATGAAAAGCTAGATTTGAAGGAGTAATTACAGGTGTATGTGTGAAACAAATTTTTATTCTTCCGCTATTTGATTTCCAGCGATTGTGTGATTAATACTATGGTATAAATTTATTTTGCAATAATTAAATTCAACAATCTACTTATTTGATTGAGATCATAAGGACTTTAGTCACCTAGGGATTGGGAATTTTCACACATTACAATATCCGTGATATATCTCAGAATGAAACTCCTCTCAAGCCACTTGTTGTATCGAGATGAGTTTGGGATAACACCTTGATGGGATCTTACGCAGTCCCAATGCCCATACTCACAACCAAGAGCCTTTGAGGAAAAAAATAAAGGTGTGGAAATTGAAGATCTGCACAGGAAGTACCATAATCAGTTTCCCAGCTTTGGGCAAAGGTTGACCAACAGGCGTTTTACATTGGTGAGTTTACTCGACATGAAGATGAAGTGAACAACATGCTAGGATATATATGTACACATTTGCGTATCAAGTTGCCAGAAAACTTCTAATTGGGATGATTAATCATATTTTGTAGATGGAGATCCCAATGAACATGGCTACACCTATCACAATTATACCCTGTATGGAAAAAATTTGATGGCAACCATTATAGAAAAGAACAAATAAGCAGGCAAGCCCTTCATTTAAGGTGGAACAATTGAAAATGTCCTTGTATGGGGAGAAGACATCAATTTGGTGATGGACAAAAACAAGCATGCCATTGAAATCACAATGATAGTTAATGGATGCAAAGTGAAACATACTATGACTAATCGGGGATTGAGAGCTAAATTGCAACCAAAGAAAATAATGGATTAGAATGGGAAGGACATGCATTAAGGTGCCCCAAGTTCTGTTGATTTTTCAATAAGCTAGGCTCAAGCATGAAGTTCATTTCAATTTTAGCATTTTACTTGAACCATAGACATTTGCAATTTCACCATTAACAATTTGTTGCAACAACCAAGATCACAAGAAGAAAACACCACACACAAGTACACAAGAAGTATCCCGGGAAACCCTTCTCAACAAGGGAAGAAAACCCAACCAATCCTTTGCTATATTCTTCAAGAGAAAGACCTCCCACACCATAAACCTAGCACACAAAAGGGTGCTCACAAAACCCTAGAAGACTAGCGCCCAAGAGAGGTGCGCACTTTTCTCAAGAACAAATACTTGCTGAAATTTCCAAACTCACACTTGTGTTATGATTCCTCAATGGGGAATTTACCTTTATTTATATTAGATTGAGCCTATCAAAAGTAGTGTCTATTAGCACAACAGGGCCGACCTCAATAACTCATAATATAATTAATAATTACCATATTAATTATCTTTCACTTTATGGTGGGGCCGACCTGTACCCTTTACATCACAAATATGGTTACAGGTAAGTTTGACTCTTGGACAATATAGCAAGGGATCTCACACACCCACTAGTGCTCAACCACTAGGGGCACATCCATCTGTGCTCAACCATAGGGATGTCCACATCTCTATCTCATTGCGTCTCACAGGAGAATCATACTCACTAGTGCTCAGTCTCTAGGATCACGTTCACCTGTGCTCAACCACAGGCACGTCCAACTCAACAAATCTCTTTCTCACTGCGTCTCACAGGAGAACCATCTGGAGCATCACATCATCTCAACTCTTTGCACAGAGGAGACCAATATGTCGTTTCATCTCCGTCTCAGAAAGAACGACACACCCGACTCATGGGATTCCTCACCCCACAGGGGCACACAACATTCCATCTTCGTCTCAGAGAGGAACCACACACCCATCTCATGGGCTTCCTCACCCCACACAGGGGCACACAACGTTCCATCTCCGTCTCAGAGAGGAACCACACACCCATCTCATGGGCACACCCAACTCATGGGCTCTCTCTTAGGCCGACTCACTCAGTCTGTGTCCAGGAGGATGTCTCATGCAACTGTAATCATCAACACTCCCTCTCAGCTAGGGAGGCGTTCTCCACCAGGCCAAGTCTCTTACGGAAGTACTTGAACTTCGTCTTGGCTGTAATCATCAACACTCCCTCTTAGCTAGGGAGCTATTCTCCACCAGGCCAAGTCTCTCACGAAAGTACTCGAACTTCGTCTTGGCAAGCGGTTTGGTGAAGATATTTGCAATCTGCTCATGGGTAGGAAGGTACTGCACGTGTACTGCTTTCCTCTGCACCATGTCTCTGATATAATGATATTTTATCTCAAGGTGTTTTGATCTATCATGAAACACGGGGTTCTCAGAGAGCTTCACACAACTCTAGTTATCACAATGAATAATGGTAGGATCCACCTCATGATCAAATAAATCTGTCAGAAGATTACGAAGCAACACTGCTTCGCGGACTGCCACACTCAATGCTATATACTCTGCTTCTGTAGTACTCAAGGCCACAGAGCTCTGTTTCTTGGTGCACCAGGAAACCATGGCAGACCCTAAGGTAAAACAACAACCGGATTTGCTCCTCCGGTGCACTGCATTCCTTGCCCAATCTGCATCGGCATATCTCTGCAAACTCAAGTCCACACTGGAGGCATATCTCAGGCCATATCCAACTGTGCCTCGTAGATATCTCAATACATGCTTCACTGCTATCCAATGAGTCTGTCTCGACTAACTCATGAACTGACTAAGTACATTCACTACATAGCATATATCAGGTCTAGTGTTAACTAGATACATCAGTGATCCAATCAGCCGTGGATCAATCTCGCATGAATCAACATCATTTATTTTCTTCAAATCCATCATCATCGACGTAGGCATGGATTTGCACTTTTGTTATACCGAATATCTTCACTGTATATTTTCCTTAACTCAGGAAAATCTCATCAGTCCTTTGCCATACTTCTAGTTCCAAGAAGTAGTGCATCATACCAAGGTCCTTCATCTCGAAATCAGAAGCCAAAGCATGCTTGCATCCAACAATAAGGCTCCCTGAATAAGTCACCAAAATCAGGCTCTCGTCATCAACAATGTGATAATATAGGTTGGATCAGCAACACTTTTGCTGAAACCCAAACTCATCAAGGATCCTTTGGCTACAAATCTCGCTTTGTATTTCTTGACACTTCCATCAATTGCATGTTTGATCTTATAGATCCACTTGGAAGTCACTACAGACTTCCTTTTCGGTCTCAGGATGATATCCCATACATCATTCTTCAAGATAGACTGATATTCTTCTGTCATGGCATCTTGTCATACTTGTTCACCTGTTGCTTCTCCATGACAAGAAGGCTCAGAATCAATGATGTGACTCATGGCTGAAAGGTAGCTTGAAAATCTCTTTAGCCTCTTGCTTTCTCGGGATGTGCCTTGAGGGGCTGTATGTCCCTCTGCCTCCTGTGGAGTTTGTCGAGCCCATGCAGGCCTTTTATGCCCTACTGCAATATCTCTAGGTATATCAACTGGAGCAACTGGATCATCTTGAACAACTGGAATAATGTCTGTCTCCCTCTAAACTGTTGAAGGAGGAGAAGGTATTGTCTCACTGTCAATTTCCATCTGAGATTCTCTGGATCTTTGAAAGGCTATCTCTTCTTCAAAGATAATATCTCTGCTTATGTCAATTTGTCTCTGACCAGGGATGTAGATTCGATATGTCTTTGAAGATTTACTATACCCCACAAATGTACCCTTTCTCCTTGAAGGGTCTAGCTTGGATCTCTTCTCTTTGGGTACATGAAAAATATACTGGGCACCCAAATATCCTGAAGTGTCCAATTTCAGGCTTCACTCCGGTGAAGGCTTCTTCAGGGGTTATGTTCTTCAAAATATGGTGGGGAATCCTCCTCTAAACATATACTGTTGTCATGCATGCTTCTTCCCATAGAATCATAGGAAGACTCTGATCATGCATCATTGCATTGGTTGCCTTAATGATGGTTCTGTTCTTCCTCCTCCTCAAATAGTTTTGACTCCCTCTGAGTCAAGTGACTCCCTCTGAAGTCTGAAGTATAACCGTCTTCCTTTGTTGTTAACCTGCCTGTAACAAGAAAACAAATGAAAGTAAACAAAACAAGAATATCTCCTAAAAGGAGAATAATGAGTACATCTCTAGATTCAAAATTTTTTAAGTATTGTTGTCACAGCTACAACACCTACTTGTAATGTAGCAAACTTTAGAAATGTAGGTTAGAGGCATGATAATTAAAACAATCAAACCTGGAGTCTTCACTTCCAGTGTGTTGTTCCTCTGAATGCACTGAGGTCCCTCTGGATCCATGACATCAACAAGGTTCCTTCCTCCTGCAAGTACCCTCATGACAATGATACAAATAATATATACAAGTGCATACCTGAGGGTGCTGATATGATTTCTCCAATGGCACCTGGCTGATCACTGTCCTCTGACATCTTCATGAAGAAAGTAGCCACGGTGTCACAATATTTTTAGATTCTTCACAAATCCTTGTTAATTGGGCTAGAAGACCTAATGGCTAGGCTAGGGTAGCAATCTTAGGTTTTGTTGGGCTTATGACTGCCAACAATAAGCCTTAAGAGAGTCATAGGAATATTGGTGAGCTGAAAAGCTCCTTCAATGAGCTGCAGAAACCCGAAAACCAAAAATTTGCAGAAAATTCCGAAACCCTAGAAACCCTAGGTCCAAAAATTCAAAATGCTTGGAATTTCACTCTGAGAGTCTCTGGAGGTGCGCTGGTGAAGGCCATACTCTCCTATGCCAAAATTTGCCTCAACATCCAAGTATTAGGGGTTGAAACACTTCAGAAAAGGAGGGTTCTACGGAATTTCAGCAAACCCTAGAGGCCGTATAGAACTGCAGAAGAGAAGGACGACTAGCTTTAAATGCTTGTGCAGGGGTTCTTCAAGACCTATGCTCTGAAACCATGTTGAGTTTTCAATAAGCTAGGCTCAAGCATGAAGTTCATTCCAATTTTAGCATTTTACTTGAACCATAGACATTTGCAATTTCACCATTAATAATTTGTTGCAGCAACCAAGATCACAAGAAGAAAACACCATGCACAAGTACACAAGAAGTATCTTGGGAAACCCTTCTCAACAAGGGAAGAAAATCTATCCAATCCTTTGCTATATTCTTCAAGAGAAAGACCTCCCACACCATAAACCTAGCACACAAAAGGGTGCTCACAAAACCCTAGAAGACTAGCGCCCAAGAGAGGTGCGCACTTTTCTCAAGAACAAGTACTTGCTGAAATTTCCAAACTCACACTTGTGTTATGATTCCTCAATGGGGAATTTACCTTTATTTATATGAGACCGAGCCTATCAAAAGTAGTGTCTATTGGCACAACAGGGCCGACCTAAATAACTCACAATATAATTAATAATTACCATATTAATTATCTTTCACTTTATGGTGGGGCCGACCTGTACCCTTTACATCACAAATAGGGTTATAGGTAAGTCTGACTCTTGGACAATATAGCAAGGGATCTCACACACCCACTAGTGCTTAGCCAGTAGGGGCACATCCATCTGTGCTTAGCCACAAGGATGTCCACATCTCTATCTCACTGCATCTCACAGGAGAATCACACTCACTAGTGCTTAGCCACTAGGATCACATTCACCTGTGCTCAACCACTGGCATGTCCAACTCAACAGATCTCTTTCTCACTGCGTCTCATAGGAGAACCATCTAGAGCAATTATCTCAACTCTCTGCATAGAGGAGACTAGTACGTCGTTTCATCTCCGTCTCAGAGAGAACGACACACCCAACTCATGGGCTTCCTCACCCCACAGGGGCACGCAACATTCCATCTCCGTCTCAGAGAGGAACCACACACCCAGCTCATGGGCTTCCTCACCCCACACAAGGGCACACAACGTTCCATCTCCGTCTCAGAGAGGAACCACACACCCATCTCATGGGCACACCCAACTCATGGGCTCTCTCTCAAGTCGACTCACTCAGTCTATGTCCTGGAGGATGTCTCACACAACTGTAATCATCAACAAGTTCGGGTTGAGGACATCAATTTGGTGATGGACAAAGATAATCATGCCATTGAAATCACGATGATAGTTAATGATTGCAAAATGAAAATAATAGGTAAATTATGACAAATGAAAATAATAGATTTGAATGGGTAGACCTACATTATGGTACCCCAAGTTTGAGTTGAGTATGTTCAATCATGGTTGAGTGGAACCAAAGGGAATTTGTATCTCAACATAAGTATTTATAGCAGGTCAAGGATTTCTTGTTGATTTCATGGTAATTCCAACATACCTAGGGGCCCCAACTTACTCCACTTTGTTAGGAATACCATTGTACAGAGAGTTTAAGCTATGCATGGCTAAGATAGAAATATAGTGGCAATAAAGTATTATCAATTGATTTGAAGGAAAAGAGAGTTAGTGTAGAGATAACGTCATCAATTACAAAGTATGTTTAGATTTCTCGTTGATCTCGTGGTAATTCCAACATGCCCCAGGGGTCCAAGTTACTCAATGTTGTCATGACAACAATTCTTACGAAACATTTGAGGTATTCATGATTGGTGTAGAGATATAATGGTGATAAAACAAGGTAGTAAAGTATTTCATTTCAAATAGCACGTAGGTAGTGAAGAGAGATTCTCATCAAGTACAAGTTGCAAAAAGTCAAGAAGGATGGATGAGTCATAGTCATAAATATTCAACAATATCCAAAAGATGAAATGAAATTAAATAGTGGTCTCCTATAGTGTTTGTGGACAACATAACTAAAGGCTAAAATGATGAGAATGATGAAGGAGTTTAGCAAAAACTTCGATAATGTGTTAAAAAATTCTATGATGAAAAGGAACCTATAAAGATGTCCACAAAGAAGAGTATTAGAGGAAGTGCTACAAGGATGACCTGCACAAGTGATTTTGAGGAAGCATTCAACAAAAGTTAATGCGATGAAGTCTTGGAAAGCATGGAGGAGATAATGAAGGATGTCTTCATGTAGTAGATGATCGACTTGATAAGTCAATCTCTTGATGAATAATGGCATAATGGAAGTACAAAAATTGATGAATGATGATGTCATATAAATATAATATGATTTGAAAAATGTATACAAACTCATTAGTGAAGATGTCCTAAAAGAAGATAGCTTTATTAGCAAGGATGTCCTTGTGAAAGAGAATGACCTTATTGATGAGGATGTCATAGTGAGAAAGGGATAGTCTCATTAACAAGGATGTCCTAGTCAAAGGGGTCAAAGTGGACAATGAGGACATCATAAATAGAGAAGAGGATGCCATACTTAAGATGAAGGATTCTTATAATGAGAACAAAGTGCATGTATAAGACTTCATAAATGATGACGATGACCTATTTAATGAAGGGAAATTACCTCATTATGACATCACAAGTATGAAGGATGATCTAATCAATGTATGAATGACATCATTGTAATATCACTTATGTAAAGGATGATCAAGAAAGAGAGGACATCCTATTTATTGTAGGCAAATTGATGCACTTTTGATCTTTTTCAAGAGGACATCTCGCCAAATGTGGACATCATTCTTGTTGAAGATATCATGAAAAATCATGACATTTTATGCAATAAGTATGCTGTAGGAAATGACAATGTGAGGTATGATAAGCAAGTCATGCAATATAATGACATGTAGGAGGATGAAGATGTGCTTGATTGTGAATGTGAAGATGCAGTGAGAAAGTGGGTATTTGTAGTTAGAATTATAAATGGCAAAGTATAGAAAGAGAAGGATCTCCAAGGCAAAGATCATTCGCGAAGAAAGGATGTCGATGGCCTAATTGAAGTTTTATAATTAGAGAATGAAGATGAACTCAACGATGACAAATTTGAAATATAATTCTTCATATTGGTTTGAGTGAATAGTAGGGGCTTGACGAGTTGTTAAGCGTGGGTGGTGATATTCCGCTGACTAGGGTTCATTTTCCCCAAGAGTGTGATTCGTTTTGTCTTGTGAAACGACAAGGCCATCATCACTGTTAAGTTTGGCTAATTGTGGCATTTGTTGTTCAATGTAAAACAATATCCCACCTCTTCATAAGTGTTGGGTGCTTGACACCTAAATATTAACAAAGCATCTTTGATAGTTTTCATATTTATTTGAGTGGAGGAGGTTACACAATCCTCTTTAGTTATGCTTGTACTAGAAATAACTCACATAATAAAAAACCGTCATGTACTGTGTGAACATAATTTAGTCTTCTTAATTTCAAAGGACAAGAAGAAAAATATTGTAATACAATTTTGTCATAATCATTCGAGGGTTAAGAGTAGGAGTGGGAATGGCGGTTTATGAATGTCTTATTGAAAGGTAGTTGTGGTGATTTACTATACATTTTTGTTAAACACTTAAGCTATGGAGAACTCTAGATGACTTGTACAAAGAACTCTAGATTCTTTTGACATCAGTACATATGACAAAGATGCAGCCATTACCCCCATGAGTTAAGCGGGAATTATCAATAGCAGTGGAGGGGGTAGATGTTGGCCCCAAGTTGGTTGCTTGCCATATTTATTTTTGTAGTTTGTTTTGTTTTCAATGTCTTAAACACGTGGTCAAACGAGGTATTATCATTATATGATGATGTGCTTTATTATTTTACAAAGTGTGCCTTGAGTTAAATAATGAGGCCATTATGAAGACTTCATTAGAAGTTTTAGTTAATAAGTCATAGTTTGGAAGATCCAATTAATTTGGTGAACTGTTCTATTCCCCAACTGTCATGGGCATGGACCTCAATGTGTACAAAGAGACCCCCATCTAATATCGAGTTATCATCACGATTAGAGGTATTGTCATTCTGTGTTGCTCCATCTTTGCTGATAACGTGTACATATTTGTGTATATAATCTTTGAGGTGAAGAAAAGGATTGTAGTAAAGTTTTGTGCTAATTATTTGTCGACGTTTGAAGTTATGAATAAGAGTGTGAATGGGGATTCATGGAGGTCTTAATGAAACATAGTATGTAAGAATAATAACATTAAAAAATGTTATATTGATGTAATAAGAGTCGCTAGTTGACTCAAGTTATTGTTACTATATCACGTTAGGAAATAAAAATCATTATGACCTATGTTTATGATTAGGGTTGTGTAGCTATGAAAGTTTGATTGATCTACTCCTTGAACTTATGAACAAAGGGACTCTCATAATGTATGAAATGACTTCAATTGTAATTAATTAATTTATGTTATATTTAATGTGCGTTGCATTCAAGCTTTTTGAATATCGGTATTAGAGTGGGAACACCTGTAGCTCAAGGAGAATGAAATTGTTAATTCAATTGGGACGAGACCAAGTTTTAGATGTGCATGAGAGAAATCAAAAGTCAGCTATAAGTATTTCCATTGTTAGGCATTTGGGCAAAGGGCACGATTGTTTCTCTTGAATATTAGACATTGGACATCAAATTTCAAGGGAGGAATTCTGTGAAGAATGCAAGGTATAGATGACTCGACATGAATGAAGAAAAGGAAAAATGTGCAACTATAAGTAGATTGTAGACGACAGTGTAATGTTCCCAACCAAATCTGATGTAAATATCAGATTAATGTGGTTGAGAAATTTTGTCAAACACTTGGTATACAAGCCCTCAACTCTCTTGAAATCACTTCAATACTTGCTGTCCCACTTATCTCAATTTTAAGGGTTCAATATTATGTCAAACACATCATATGCAACACCTAATCCCTTCCCAATGAGTGGCTGTTCTGAATTTATGCTTGCTGTTATGTTTATTTGCAGTTGGTTGGTTGGAGTGTTTTGTCAAACACTTTGCATACATATGGCTGTAGCTTTCATCATTGGTTTTGTTTCTTATGTATGGTGGTTGTTGGGCATGAAATGACATGTAAATTACACAAGAAATGCATAGGAAACAATACTAAGAAACTCCAATACACAATGAAGCCAAAATAACTCAGATTTGATTTTATTATTTAATTTGCTAACCTCAATACATGGG
>JASDQU010102509.1:171864-228128 GCA_032191745.1 Picea mariana
GATCGCTGCCAAAATCCATTTATGGCCATTGTTGAAGTTATCTTTAAATTCCCCGATGAAATCCAAATCCCATTGCTGAAAAGGTGCCTTCGCCACCACAGGTTGCAAATGCAAGAATGTGAAATGATTCTTCCTAGTGAAGAATTGACATGATTGGCCAACTTTCATGAAAGCATGCATGTCAAAGAACGACGTGGGTCAATAATACCTTTCTTGCAATATCTTATGCGCTGTGGTATGAGCAACAAAGTGACCCCCACATGACCTTGAATGGAAGTCCTTCATGAGCTATTTAGATTCTTCCTTGCTTACACATCTTAGGACTAGGCTATCTGGGTCCCTCCATCCTAGACCATCTTGGATGAAGCAATACTTTGGGGCACGTAGTCTAAGATCTCATCTTTTGTGCCCGACTATGTAATCTGGACATGAAAAATTCTTGAGAAAATATATGATATCTGTGTACCATTCGTTTCTCTCTAGCTTCTCGATCATTGTGGAAACCATATCAACGAAATTTAGGCCTAAGGCTTTCTCATTTCCCTCAACTACCATCAACTACCATCTTATAATCCCTAGAGATAAACTTATCACACGACTCTAAAGTAGATGCTATGACTGCCAACAAATCAGCCTTGTTATTCTGTTGTCTAGGCACCGCTCTGATGTTAAATGCCTTGAAAAGCTTTATGCTATCGCATACCACATTCGTATACCTCTTGAGCCATTCATTCTTAAGAACTGCCTTTTAACCTACAAGACTATAAGATCTGAACCACCAATCACTTGCAAGCACTTGATACCCATGTCCAGACTAACTTTAAGCTAAGGTACAAAGATTCATACTTGGCTACATTATTTGTACACTCAAGCTCCAGCGGATACGAAAATGACTTCTTATTTCCTTTAGAGGACATGAAGACAATCCCCACTCTAGGACTTGATCAAGATTTAGCTCCATCAAAATTCATTCTCCAGACTTTATTACTCCTCATCTTCATGAATTTCTTCATTAGGTGCGAGGAAAATGGTTAGACCGGTGGGCCAAAACTGTTTTTGGCCGGTTTCATACAACACTCGTATGACACACTCAAAGGGGCAGCTTTTAATTTTTTTTAGGAAAAAAACTAATTTTATCTTGAGGGGGGCCTACCAACTAACCCTAGGGGCCTCTTCAAACCTATTTAAAGGCGCCCTCCCCCTCTATTTCTTCCGGGTGTGAACGCAATTGGAGCGTTATTGAGCGTATACACACCAAGAAGCAGAACCATTGGAGCAAAAATGGTTGAATGATATGGTTTATGTTCAGTACAACCTTAGGTTGAGGCGCAAGCAGTTGATGAATAGAATCCCTGAATCAAGCAACATAGTCTTGGATGACTTTGATCCCTCATCAGAGTGGGTTGTGGAGAGTCAAGCACCAACATTTGACAACGAAGACCTTTCTTGGATGGACTTGGACCCACTTCCACAGCTAGAGGTACAAATACCTTCAGGGCCAAGGGAATCAAGTGGAAGCCAGAATCCCCATGTAGGGTCCCAATCTATTCATATTGAGGATGAGGAGGATGAGGATTCCGATGAGGATTCTGATGATTAGTAGTATCTAGTATCATACTATGCTTATTTTTGGACTCTAGAGGGCATTTAGAGCCTCTTTATTCATGTATTTTTGTTCAGAACTTCAGATATGTATTGCACTCATTGCTATTTTGGTTATATGCACTATTACTTGCTATATAAATGAGAAACTTTGCATATTTGTGTATAAATGGTTTGGATTCATATGGATGCACATGAATATATGTTTTTCTCAAAATTTGAATATTTTATGTAGTTTTTGGTCGACCGTTTTTTTTTCCCGTTTTTTTTTTCCAGTCTGGTTTCGCATTTTTGGGGTCGACCAGTCCGGTCTGGTTTCCATTTCTGATAACATTGGTGTGGTGACACAAATCATATTTAAATTAATAAAAATAAATAGGTGCACCAATTCAGCTCGCTAGCTGCAATGCTAGCATGATGTAATGTACATAAATATACATGAATGTCATAGTAATATAATAATATATTAAATGAATGCAAGGGTCCTAATGTTTTGACCAGTGAATGAGTATTTATATTGTGTCACAGCAGTTCTTGTAAATCATCATTTTTTTAACATAAAAGGGTACTTTTTGTCTTGAAAGCGGGGTTGCAGCCAAACCATCCAGCTAGTTAATACAAAATTTAAAGAGTAAAACTGCCTAAAAAACTTCAGAAAACTTCAAAATTTCCACAAAACTACTACCTGTCTGCCCTATTCTCAAAGTTCTTTCCCTACTGCTGACTAACTGGCTTGTATATTGCCTTACATATTGTCTGAGCAAAAAGCTGTCTTAATGAACATCAATAAATTCAAATATTTTTGTGTCCATTCCCGCTGTGGGTATTCTGTTTGCTTCCTGCCATGGATGAGATAAATAAGATAAGATAATTTTATTAATGTCCAACAAATGACCACAAACGTAGGTCAATGGGACTGAAGAGAACTGATGGGTCTTTCTTCCTTGCTTGTTCATATTTTTTCTGCACTGTATCCTCTTCCATAGCTAGCATTTGGTCCAATTCAAGAGAGCCTACAGAGAGAGCAGGAGATGCAGAGTTCCTTAGCTTCTCAAATTCGGGTCTTTGTTCCAGTTCTAATTTCAATACTCTGTCCTGTAGCACTTTAATCTTTTCCTCAGCTTCCTCTAGTTTTTCCCTGTTGCTTTCCTTTCCAATTTCCAGTTGTACCAGTTTGCCTTTGTTCTTCTCTATCTGTGCTTTTGCCCTGATCAATTATCTTTGCATTACTTGAATGTACTTGGAGTATTTTTGCTCCCATTCCTTCCTCCAAGTCTGCCACCTCCTCAGGAACAGAGATAAACATTCTTGACTGTCATCGCAATGCCTTTCACATCTGCGAACAACTTGACTAAGACTAAAATTTTCAAATAATGCGCACCTATTAGGGTGTCCATGTGGATTAGACATTGTCCAAAGCTTTGAGTTCTCAGCAAACAAGACTGGTTGCCTGTAATCCCGCAAATATACACATAAATTGGGGCTGAATACTGTCCCCTTTAACTGACAAAAGAGGGTTGGTGAGGGTATACTACAAACAACAAAAAAAGGCCATAGACTACACAGAGCTTGAGGATTTTTTTTGCTCCCTTGAGACCGATGGAGAATAACAAAGGAGGGTGGCAGCGATAAGCTCCAGCTGACGGGCATTAAACTTCATGCCTTCAACCGTCCCATCGATCTCATAACTAATGCAATAAGACATGATTATTTGCATCGCCACTTGTCCAATTCCAAATGAGGTTTCATTAGTTACTTAAGCTTGGATTAAAGTCTCGAGAAAGGTTGCAAAATGTTAATTCCCCTCCTTTTCCATGTCTTACCAGATTGCAAGTTACAATCTTTGTTAGCCATTGGGTCTGCCGATGTGTTGAGCACTCTGAATACATGAAACAATTCAATAAATTCAAATCCTTCCACTAGTTGTTGAGCTCTGAGTACTATCCTTCTCAGCTGTGGTTCTTGAGGGAGTGATCTAGAGACCATATGGCGAATTATATCAAGGAATCCCCTACCACTATGATCTTCTTGAATCCCAGTTGTTTCATTACCAATTTACCATTACTCCTTGCCAAAGAGGCGGAGCTTTGGCTTGTTTTTGCTGACTTCCTTTGGGGTTGAGGATGACCCCCTTCACTTGTGACCCCTGTAAATCTTCATTTATATTATTCAAATACAATATACATTTTATTTATCCTATAGATTTACTTCCAATTGGATTTGGATTTTTATAGTTATAAGAACAAGTTTGTTCTTAACAGTGGTATCAGATATGCACTTGGGCAATGCTTTGCTGGTTGAGTTCAAAACTCATTGTCCCGTGGATGAGATTACCTGTTGGTGGCAGAAAACCCTTGGCTTTTGCAGCAGTCAAAACACGTGGAAGATCTTATCGTGAAAATTGTAAACAGTGGAGTGCAACTGCAATTACTTATACTGGCTACAGGATAAGACAATGGAAGAAAATTAGAAATATGGAAAAATCTTTCTGCTGCAAAAACATTAAAGACTATTAATGATTATAGTTGGGCACAAATTACAGCAACTGGAACAACCAACTTTCATCAGAACTATAATCTATTCCCCTACTCTCTTGAGAGAAGTCCGTGTCAGGCTGAGTCAACTGTACACCTAAAAGAAAGGAAGGGAATATTAATAACTTCCAGCAGGATTGACAGGTAAGTGGAGAGTCACCCTGGCGAGAACAGATAAATTCAACACTGGAGACATCAATTTGCAGACTATGTCATCACAGGATAATCACAGATCCATAGCATATGAGTTGAACACCAACACATGAACACCAGACTAGATGCAGCCGACCCAGTCAGACGATGGCGACTCTAAGATGGTAGGCCTCACTTGAAATTTGTTGTTAGCAGTCCTTGTAGACTGCAACCATTGGAGGGATATAAAACCATTTGATGCCTACACCGAGGTCAAATGCCTGGCTGTAGTAAACATTGTGAAGTTTGCACACCTATTGATCCTTTGGATCAATGGAGACCCACCTCACATTGTGCACTGGGGATAACTGATCTCTTTGATGAAGCATTGAATACAGATGATGAGTCATACTGATGAAGCAATTGACCAGACTTCCATGCCCAGTCCCTCAAAAGTTCCCTAGGCATCCCGATATACATTTTAAATAACTCTGAATCCGGGACAAGACCTCTCAATTCCATAATCAAAGGTCGGTTAGGGGCAATGAAACCATACTCCCAAGCAAGAGGATGCCAATCCTTTTAGAATGAGTGGTAAAATCCCAAATATCTCCCTAGAAGAAAATACCTTTCTTGCTAAACCTGCAAGCCTAATAACGCGGCATTTGCACTAAACAAGAACCCTAAACCCTCTAGCTCCAAATGGGATGACAAGTTAAATTCAATCTTGCTTTACCGCCCTCCCAATGGCAATGGACTAGGCCTGCAAAAACTTTCCAAGATGACTAGATTTTCATAAAGATGTGTGAGCCCGATACTTGAAATAACTCGGTGAGGAGATAATATCACATAAGATGGAAGTCCCTTGAACTCTACTTGTATGCTGAGCAGAGATAGCCTAATGCAAAACAAGTCTTGCCAAGGCGTTGAACCCTCAAGGCACCTCACCAACCACTTGGCCACAAGAATACTGCCCTGGGTGGCAACATCAATCAGGATGAGGCCCCTCTCGTCCTTGGTTATCATCCTGTGGCACCAAAGGAAGGCCCCTCTCTCCACCTTACTTGCCAATAGGTATGACTGCAAAATACGCTCAAGCCTTAGAAATTGGACCCGACTAGTGAACCGACAAGAGACATAATAGACATGTGAAGATTGAAGAATGCACCCAACTATAGTTAGCTTCCCAACAAAGAGGAGGTCCTTATGATGCCAAATGTTATGTTTGCTTTGAAACCTCTAAAGACACCCATCCCACATAGATATTGGGACACACCCATTTGAAAGGAATACCCAAATACCTCACAGTGACCTTGGGTCAATTATATGTCCAAGTTGCAGGTACCTAGTTTGGTGGAGAATCCAACTGACCAACCAAAAATCTGTCTTGTGATAATTGACCACAACACTTGAGGTAGAGGGAAAAGTATCCATGCATGGTAGGGCCGCATCAACTAAACCTTGCTTAACACACACAGAGAGGAGAGTATCATATGCAAAGTGTTTATTTACCATCTCTAAACCATCTAGGAGCATGATGCCTCGAACCTTGCTCATGACACATGGAGTTT
Source organism: Picea mariana (assembly GCA_032191745.1). Classification (NCBI taxonomy): domain Eukaryota; kingdom Viridiplantae; phylum Streptophyta; class Pinopsida; order Pinales; family Pinaceae; genus Picea; species Picea mariana. Next base: position 177,704 of record JASDQU010102509.1, read on the forward strand.
CTAACATGTAACTTAGAGCATCGATTATCAATACATACAGATAAGAAGCAAGAGGATATCCTTGACAGATGGATTGAAGCAAGAAAATCTATGGGGACAAGGCATTGTTGACTGAGACAAACTTTGAAGCATTGTTGAAGAGGGTGTTCAACATGGCAACACAACACGGTCCAAAACCTAAACCAGTTAGCATCTTTGAAATGAAAGACCAGTCCACCCGATCGCAAGCCTTGTCAATCCTTGAAATCAATGTCAAGAATGAGCCTCCCCTGAACAAAATCAGTCAACTCTAAACACACCACATACTATGCAATCGAGTAGGATCCTTAATGCCAACGCCTTAGCCATGATTTTATATGCAATTGTGAGTAAAATGATAGGTCGCCAACCCTTAATAGAATCTATAGCCGTGTTCTTGAGAATACATTTGATCAGATTCTGATTGAGAAACTCCAAAAATCAACCCAAGGCGAATACTTTAGAATCCAAATAACAAAAATCATCACCAGTGGTGTCCCACATGAACTTACAAGGAAGGTCACTGATACCTAGAAACTTTATATTTTGCATGGAAGTCAAAGTAGCATAAAGCTCCTCCCTTGAAAAAATCTCTGTCCAACCTATCCTTATCATGACTGTAAACCTTGGGGGGGAGACAACCTTATAGCAAGCATCTCTAGTAGACACCATCCCATCCATTAGAGCGTAAGGAGGAAAAATATTTTGAAAATGAGAAATAAACATACTTTTGACCTCAGTAGGGTCCTTTGCAAGAGACCCATCTACCCTATGCAGTCCAAGCGCCTTGTCTTTGGCCACCTTCCTCTTGATGAAGTCAAAATAGAATTTGGAGCCTTCATGTGCCTCCTGGATCCTCTGTAAATGAGAATGGAGCTATGTACCCCTGACAATATAATCCTCGCCTCTGTGAACAACCGTCTCCAATTTCGCAACTATACCTCTTCATGAAGAATCACATTATGGAGATCCTCTTCAAGAAATATGTGAATCTCCTCCAGCCTAACTTGTGTTGCCCGCAACTCCTTTTGCTGTTAAAAGGTATCATCTAGCGACAAACCACAACCTCCCACCCAAGGATCCACCCTTGAGAACCCACTAGCTTAGGGGAGAGGTTCCAAACTCTCTAAACTAGAGCGTTGAAATTATTTCAATCCTAATGGGACACGTTCAAATTCAATAGTGATGAGGGAGGTGAATCAATTGAGTGACCCAAATATATCATAGTCTGAATCAAAAGGTGATTTGAACATGTCACACCCATCATCATATCCATGGGGCGAAGCTTGCTTGAAAAGGACATATCCTCCCAGGGGACTATACAATTGATTTGATCAAGCCTAAACCTTGTCATGCCCCTACCTTTAGTTGGTCCATGTGAACCAACTTCCATAATCCATCCCATTTTGTTTCCATTTGGGGGTCAAACATCTGAAGAGTGTCCTTACAATGACACCAAGCCTCCTTCTCCAAACCACTAACCATCGAACCTATACCGCCACATTGGTCACCTTCCCATTCTACCATGTTAAAACCCTATCCAACAATCCACTCCATAGCTTGAAGAGAAATTGCCATCCAATCCTAGAGTCTACCACACTTTGAGCTTAGATTAGGAGTGTAAACAACAGAAAATCCTATCACCCAATCTTGAATCAAGAGTGTGACTTGGACACACCATTTCTCAGGATTCGAACCAAAAGCGACCACAAAGTTCTAGAAATAGGATGAAAGGGAAACCACCACCCCTACACTCCCCTAACAATGGTTAAAAGGCCAAAAAGAACTTTTCCAACAATAATTCATCTTATTCTGAAGCTCAAATATAGTTGGCTTAACTTCCTGTAGGAAAACTACATCTTGCTCATAGACGCTACAAAACCCCACTGACAATTCGCTTGTGGATGGGAATTGTCATCCCCTTCACATTTTAGGATAACAAAGAGAGCTTCATTCCAAAGGAAGATGAAGACCTAAACTACTGAACCAATTATCCCTCTCAAATCCATCCAATCTAGGCATATGGAGATTAAGCGAGTGAATCATTGCATCCTTTAGGACTTATCTACAATTTAGGGCTCAAATCACCCACTTGTCCACACGAGCGGTGGAGGATACCTCCTTCTGCTTGTTAGACTTAAGATGCCATCTTGGTTCAATCTCCATGCTATTGGACCCCAAGCAAATCGAACCACCCTTGACTACAGGATCAAGGTTTTGTTTAGCTCGAGGCTACCCTACTTCAAAGGAAGAACTAGTAACCCTAGGTTGCATCATCAATCCATCATAAGCCCACATTAAAACCATACTCGAACCACTTGTTATAAAGCCACCTGAACCACTAGAAGTAGAACCTCTTTCTCTTGGTCCCATACCACTAGAAGCAGTAGGAACTACTCATGTACCAACAACCATAGAGGGGCCACTATCCCTCCCTGACTTGAAGAAATAGAGGTGCTAGTTGTCCCTACACTTTGAGAAGAAGGAACCACACCCACACCCACACTTGCAACCTCCCCCAAATTGAGTCTATGAAGAGGGCAATCTCTATGATCTTGATCCTAATGGGAAAAGCAAGCATTCAAAAGATTTGGATATCAAACCTTCTGTTGCTTGACTCCATTAATAGTGTGTATAGAAATGAAGGATGGAATCTTCTGCTTCAAATCCACCCCCACAAAAACTCTTGGTTTTTACATAAACATTTTCGTCGGCTATCTGTGATAAGAACTTTACCAAATTTGTGAGCCAAGTAGATCAACAAAAGGACACATGTTGGTAGGTAGCGTTGGGAATTCCAACCAAAGAGGATAATTAGCCTGTTACGATCCTATGGGTTGAAATCCACACTCCAATACTGAACATAGGCCAAGGATCCAACAATATTTTAGGTGCCAAACTGTAACACGTGGTGAGCTACAACCTTTGAGTTAAACAATAGGTAGACATACTTCAACCCCAATCCCTTGGGAAATGTGCCAAGGACCTTGGGAAATGCGCCCTCCTTAGGATTTGCACCCCTCTAGGAAGAATGCGCCCTTTCCTTGGTTTGCTTGCTAGTGTGCTTTCTTTGCTTGCTAGTGTGCACACTTACTCCAATAAGTGCACTCCTCACTCAAGCTTGCGCCCTCTCCTCACAAGATGGCGCCCTCAAGATTTCTTGCGCCCTTGCCTCTCACAAGTGCGCCCCTCTTCTCCACTTCTCCAAAAATCTTCTCTTCTCCTCTCCTCTCTTCATTCTAATCTCCAAGCGAACAATAAATGTCCTTTTGCCTCCTTTCTCTCCTTTAGCCTCATCCTTAGGCTAACCTAGGAAACCAATGGCCAAGATTAGATCTTAGGCCAAAACTCCATTCAATGGTGGAGATTAAATCTCCAAAATGACTTAAGTCTCCTAAGTCACTTTATGTTATTAAAGTCACTTTGTGACTTAAGTCTCCTAAGTCACTTTATGTTATTAAAGTCACTTTGTGACTTAAGTGAAATAAAGTCACTTTGACTTTATAACATAAAGTAAAGTGGTGAGGGTCAAATATTTCCCCCTTCTAGTTAGACACTCAATAACTCAAGGGGACCACTTCTAAGGTACCCAAATCTCAACACTCCCTCTTAGCGAGGAAGGTGTTACTCATCACTCCCATCTTGTCCCTGAAGTAGACATGCTTGCGCCTTGGCAAGGACTTGGTGAGAATGTCTGTAACCTGCTCATCAGTCAAAATATACTGAAGTTGAACTGCCCCTCTCTGAACCCAATCTCTGATGAAGTGGTATCTGATCTCTATGTGTTTCGACCTGTCATGAAACACTAGATTCTCAGAGAGTTTGATACAACTTTGATTATCGCAGTGAATAACTATAGGTCTCAACTCACGACCAAATAGGCCAAACAACAACCTGCGAAGCCAGATGGCCTTACAACTGGCTTGACTAGCTGCCATGTACTTTGCCTCAGCAGAACTCAGTGCCACTGACCTCTGTTTCCGGCTGAACTAGGAAACAATTGCTGATCCCAACCCAAAATGACACCTTGAGGTGCTCTTCCTGTCAACTGCACATCCTGCCTAGTCTGAGTCTGTGTAGCTAATCAACCTGACTCCATCTTCTTTGACATAGTCCAAACCATAATCCACTGATCTTGGAATGTACCTCAACACATGTTTTTCCCCAATCCAGTGCACTTTCCTAGGCTCCACCATGTACTGGTTGAGAGTGTTCACGACAAAACCGATATCTGGTCTAGTGTTGACTAGATACATCAAGGAACCAATCAACTGACGGTATCTTGTGGCATCCACCAACTTGGAATCCGAAGCACTAAGCTTCTTCTAGTTGGTGACCATAGGTGTTGACATGGGTTTGCAGCCCTCCATCTGAAATCTGCTTAGAATATCTGTTGCATACTTCCCTTGTTTCAGAAAGTTGTGCCCATCCTCCTTCCATATCGCCATACCTAAGAAATAGTGTATCAATCCAATGTCCTTCATCTCAAACCCTAAAGCAAGTCCCTGCTTACAATCAACTATGAGATGCTCCCCTCCTGTTAATGAACAAATCATCAACCTATAGTATGAGAATGAGTGTATCCTCTCCCCGAATGTAGTAGAGGTTCAGATCTACCTCACTCTTTTCAAACCCCATCTGAAGCAAGCATGAGTCAATCTTTGAATACCAAGCTCGAGGAGCTTGCTTTAGTCCATACAGTGCCTTTTTCAAGAGGCACATGTGGGACTCTCTCCCCAACACCTTGAACCCCTGTGGTTGCTCAATGTATATCTCCTCTATGAAACCATTTAGAAATGCAGTCTTCACATTCATCTGATGGATCTTCCAACCCATCTCTGCTGCAATGGCTATAATACTCTGGATAGAAGTATATATCGCAACTGGTGTGAACGTCTCAGCATAATCAATTCCCTCAACCTAAGAGAATCCTCTCGCCACAGAACGAGCCTTATGTTTCTCTATGCTGCCATCTGCAACATACTTGATCTGATACAACCACCTCAAAGTCACCACTGACTTCCCCTTATGTCTAGGCACCACCTCCCACACATCATTGCGCATAATGGAGTCATACTCCTCTTGCATGGCCTGTCTCCAGACCTGCTGGTTTGCTACCCGCGCAAAAGTAGTGCGCTTGAAATCTGTAATGCTCGTCACCATAACCAAGTAGGACCCAAAACTCTCTGGTGCTTTGTTCTCTCTGATCAACCTTTGGGGCTCTCTAACATACTCCTTGGATTCCTTTAGGGTCTCCTGAAACCATCTCGGTTTCCTCTTCCCTGAAGTAACCTTCTGTGGAGCAGTCTCCTCATGCCCTTGAGTCTCATCCACAGATGTCTACAAAGTAGTCCGTGATCCTGAAGCACGTGCGCCAATTGTCTGTATACCAAGCATCTATGAGCTTGAAGCTGTACTGGGTGGACCAGTCACCCCTGAACTCGGTGTACTCGACACCTGAGGCTGTGTCCCATGCGTTGCAACACTCTGTATCTGCGGGACCTCCTCAATTCCGTCTCTCAACTCAAGAGACCTCCTGAATGCTCTGTCCTCCTCGAATTTGACATCTCTCCTCACAACAACTCTCCTAAGTGCTGGAATGTAGATCTAGTAGGCCTTAGAGATCTCTGAATATCCAACTAGGATCCCCTTCTCTGCTGTGGGATCTAACTTTGTCCTCTTCTCTGAGGGGACATTAGAGAACGTCAAACACCCAAATATGCGTAGGTGCTCAACATCAGGCCTACTCCCAGTGAAGGCCTCCTCAAGAGTCTTCCTCCCCAAAGCTGTATGGGGACTCTTGTTTTGCAAATACACTGTAGTACTACAAGCCTTTTCCCATAAGTAGAATGGCAATGCTTGATCATGCAACATTGATCTCACTGCATCAACTATGGCCCTATTCTTCCTCTCCGCAACCCCATTCTGCTGCGGGATGTAAGGAATGGTTAACTGCCTCCTGATACCCTGCTGGGTACAGAAATATGCAAACTCTGTGGAGGTATACTCACCTCCATTGTTTGACCGCAAAATATTGATCTTTCTTCCTATTTGGTTCTCCACAAGACCTTTGAACTCTTGGAACCTCTTGAAGAGCTCACTCTTGGTTTTTAGGAAAAAATGTTCAGGTCTTTCTGGAGTGGTCATCAATGAAAGTCACGTAGTACTCACAACCACCCAAGGAAACTCGTGACATGGGCCCACACACATCAGTGTGTATCAAATCAAGTACCCCAATTGATCTATTGTCACTGCTGGGAAAGACAGTCTTGGTGTACTTCCCAAGAGTACACCCTCTGTAGACCTCTTGATGCTCAATGCCAAACTGTAGAAAACCTGTCACAATCTCTTTCAACGACCTCTGAGCTCCATGATGCAAATGAGCCATCCTCCGATGCCATAGCTCACACAACTAACTGCTGATGCTGCTGCTGCTACTAGCTAAAGCATGCAATGGTTGAAAAAGTAATATGTACAGATTCCCCTCACGTGTCCCAATCACTTTGCCAGAAGTCATACTGGACCCCTTAGGGTGAATGCGTACCCCTGTTCCTCTGAAGGACACATCAAATCCCCTATCCTAAAAAGAGGAAACTGAAATAAGATTCTTCTTCAACCCAGGGACATAGAATACATCCATGAACACCAAGGGTGGCCTTAACTCCCTCTGAAAGGAAACTGTGTCGTGCCCAGCCGCTCTGACTATGGTGTCGTCTCCAAGCACTATCTCCAACTTGATCTTTGGATCTCTGAGATCAGTGAAGTGCTTTGTGACACCTGACATAAGACTGGATGCTCCACTGTCTATGTACCGAATGTAGGATGGTGACACTACTGTCGAACAACAAACTATCAAGGAGCACTCCCTATCAAACTGAGAGGCAAACTCATCCTCCTCTGCTACTGCTGCTGTACTACCCCGCTTCTTCTTCTTCCTGTTGGGTCATTGTCCAACATAGTGCCCCAACTTCTTACAAACAAAGCATTTCACTTTGCTCATATCCCTATGCTGCTCACCTCCTCTTTGCTGCTGTTGCTTGGCCCCACCCTTGGGACACTTCTTGGTCTTCTTTTTGCCCTTTGCCAAAAGAGCAAGATCACCCTCATCATCCCCACCACGCTGCTAACTAGTGGATCTGAAGCCAACTCTAAGCTCCTCCTGCACAAAGTCATCCTAGAGCCTCTCCCAACTGGGCATATGCTCTATAGCCAGGATGCCTCATACAAAACTCTCCCAAGGTTTGGATAAGCCATTTAAGTCTATTCTCACCAACTCAGAGGGATCTACTATCTCGCCAACTGCTGCCAACTCATCACGAATTTGAGAAAATCTCGTGAGGAATGAAGCAACTGAATCAGTCTTCGTCATCTTGGTGCCCCTTAACTTCTCCTGGAGCACCATCTTTTGGTTCTGGTTAGGGCTTTGGTAAAGACTACACAAGGACTGCCACATCTGAAATGCAAAGTCCTTACCAGATACATAAGGTATGATATGGTCCTTGACCGCATCTAGAATAATCCTCTTGGCCTTGATGTTCCTCTTCCAGAACTCAGCCATGACCACTGCATCTGTAGGAGGAACCACAAGATTCTCCACAATATCCCATAGCTCAAGTTCCTCCAAGATCAAGACTATCCTGGCCTTCCACAGAGACCAATTTCCAGCCCCTGCTAGACTATCCTCCACCCTCAAACTTGCCACAAACATGGCTGCCATCTGATGCTAATAACTGATGTTAATCTTGTTAATTTATGAGCTTGATTCCTTATGCGGATTATTATTTTAATTTTTCAACACTTTGATTCCAACTTAATACCTTTCGACAATACAAAATCATAACTGAATAGCAATAACCATGTAGATACGTAAGCATGCACATCAACAACACATATACCCTGGGGAAACCCTGTACAGGGAGAAAAACCCCAGCAAACGATATTCCTTTATTGCATTAATAATGTAAGATCACTTACAAATATCCACCATGAATACTCTGCTCTTAAAGAGCTTGGCAAGATGACTTAGACTGGACTGAAAAGACCTTGTAGAAGATGAGAGGCTTTGCTGATATAATTTCTGGTTATTGACCAACACTGTAGAAAAGGCTAAGCACTGCATGGGTGCTACTTTGATGCCCTTTTCTGGATTGATATGCAACCTTTCTTACTAGGGATATACATTGCCTTTTCTTGATTGATATTCTGTCCTGTTCTTGACTGATAAACTTCTCTTTTCTTGACTGATAAGTTGTCCTGTTATTGACTGATATATTTGTTGATTTTTCATAAGCATTAGGTTAAGCATGTAGTTCATTTCAATTTCATCATGTCTTAACCATAAACAAGAATGTTGCAGCAACCAAGATCACAAGAAGAAACACCATGCACAAGTACACAAGATATATTCTGGGAAGCCCTTCTCAACAAGGGAAGAAAACCTAGCCAAATCCTTTGCTATATTCTTCAAGAGAAAGACCTTTCACCACCAAGAATGACTTAGCACACAAGAGGGTGCTTAAGCCCTAGAAGACTAGCGCCCAAGAGAGGTGCGCACTTTTGCCAAAGAGTTGCTGAAATTTCCAAAACCCACAAGAAGGATATGATTCTACAATGGAGAATCATCTCCTACTTATATTAGACTTTGACCAATTAACAAGGGCATCTATTGGCACAACAAGGCCGACCTCTCTAAGTCAAATATACTTATTATTATATTTATTATTTATTATAATTAATATTAATATTAATATTAATTATCTTTTACATTTATTAATAATCACATTAAGGTGGGGCCGATCTGTACCCTTTAACATAACAATTAGGGTTACAGGTAGGTTTGACTCTTGAACAATATATATAGCAAAGGATCTGATACACCCACTAGTGCTCATCCACTAGGGGCACATCCATAGGGATGTCATAGATCTGATTCATTGCATTACACAGATGAACCAGGTCTTCACACGTCCACTCTACAGATCCGCTTTCCCACTGCCACCGATAGGAGAATCATCTGGAGTCATCTCGTCAACTCTGTTGCTCAGAGGAGGCCATCACATCATCTTCATTTCTGTTCACATGACGATGTGCCCGACACTTTTGGGATTTCTCACGTTCACCTTGTGCTCAGCCACAAGCATGTCCTAACTCAACAGATCGCTTTTCCACCGGATAATCATCTGGAGTTCTTCTCACTCACGTCATGGAGGAGGTCATCTCTACGTTCCTAGCTCTGTCCCAGGCAGGAACCTCGAACCCTTCTTAGGGGCTTTCTCTCAGGTTTGTAAGCTGAGAGAAAGACTCACATAGCTGCTATGTTCCACATCTCACAGGTTTGTAAGATGGAGGATGTCTCCAATAGCTGCTTTCATCAACAATATTGTCCTCTATAGGACTGATATGTTGTCTTGAATAGGACTGATATGCTGTCTTGTGTAGTGACTGATATGCTGTCCTGTTTAGTGACTGTACAACTGCCTCTATACGACTGATATGCGCCTCTGTTTAGCAGCCTCTATAGGACTGATATGCGTCTCTGTTTGCTGATATGCGCCTCTATATGTTGTCTCTACATTCACCCTTACCCTGCATAACCATTGTATTAAAGAGAGGGGTCGACCTCTGCTTATAAAGGAATGAAGAGGAGAAGAGGAGAGGATTCGAATTAGAGGTAAGAAGGCATGCTTGACATAACTCAGCTTCACACTTGAGACTTCAGTTACAACTCACCTTGACTTGGCATGCATGTGTACTAACTTAGCATGCACATGTCATGCATGCATGCAATGCATGTCATGCACGCAACATGTAACTAGACATGCATGCAACATGCAACATGCGACAATTTGACAACTTTGACTTCTACAACTCGACTCTTTACATAGCAATTCAAATTTCTCTTCACGGTGGATAATGTTACACATGCCAACACACTACATCAATACATTTTTATCATTTGCAATATTAGGAATATCGTTTGTTTCTAGCTCATAGGAATTTTATATTCAACCTAACTTTTGCTAGATGCCTTTACTTTTGCTCATGGCTCACAAGGCTTGACTAGGCTCACAGAGGTTGTATGTTCACCCTGACTTTTGCACTAGTCTGTCTATGCTCACAGAGGTTGTACGTTCCCCCTGACATTTGCATTAGACTTACATAGCATCTTGTTCGTCCTGACTTTTGGTTTGACTCACAAAGGTTGTACGTTCCCCCTGGCTTTTGTTAATACCTCACAAGACTGGTTGATTCTCCAAATCTCCCTGGCTAGCCTCAGTGTGGCCCATATGGCCTCTCATTGGAGAATGACTGTCGATGCTGCCAAATTTAACAAATCTGACCAAGCAAAACTGATGCTAACTGCTGTGAGGTGAAGTAAAAATCTGCCAATTGTTTGCAAACTAAATCAGCCAACTCTTGTGCCCTTTGGCTTTGATACCATGAAGAATTTTGAGGTTCCTAAGGCTGCCCAACAGGTTTGTCTTTGACCTCTTGTTGGGCACTGTTTTCAAGGGTTTTCAAATCTGTTTTAGGACAGCCACCAAATCTGAAATTTCTGCCCATTGAATCTGCCCTTAAGCTTGTGATTTTATGTTTTTTTAATGCCTCTTTGTGAAGGGTTTAATTATGATAGTTTTTCTGTCCAATTTAGCTCTTCCACATGCATTAAAACATAAAATACTCCTCTAGGATCTTTACACCTAATAAAACAAAGCAACCCACAAGATCTTTATACAATTTGAAAAAAAATTATGAATTTGAAATTGATGATAATATCTCAAGATTTCTGTATACCTGTGATACAGGTGAAATGAAAAGATCTGTCTAGGGAGGACAGTTGAAGGCTGTCAAGCTGGAAAACATGAAAAAAACTATTGTTGAGATAGGAGAGCTCTGTGGTAAGCCATAATCGCCCTAGATTATGTTTTGTTGTGGCAACACAAGCCAGAGGTACGCCTCGACAGAGCTAGTCTGAGGGACACCTCGATTGTAAGGCTCAATGAATTCTTTAGAACTCTTCCTGTGCGAGAAAGCCTTGGCAAGGCAAGATGGATCACCCGAGGGACTCTAAGTAGAGAAGGGGATGCTTGAGCCTGGGCCTGGAGGGTGAGTGACTGCAAGGAAGAGGAGACTTTGATAATTCTTATAAACTATTGATTGGGATCGTGCACACAATGGGTATGTCCAGGAAAAACAATGAGCCAAGATAACAAGACAACCATGTGGATGGGAATCCACGAATTGCACAGATAAGTTTTGTGCTAGATTTCAAAATTTTCCTCTTGAATTTTGCACAACAATAAAATGTTTCTGCATGAAATCGTGATTAATATGCTTGTTGTCCAAGATTATTGAAGGTAGGTGACGAAGGCCAAGAGTCTGGAAAGGACCTAACCAAGAATGATGATCAAGATTTCTGAAAGAACTGAATGACAAAGGCATGACGAGTGTTACTGAGAAAGAACATCGAAGACAATGTTCCTTTTAAGAGGGAGGGGATTGTAATACCCCTGTTTCCCCCAGCTTGTAATTAATCATTAATTATGATCACCATGCTACAACATGGGAACAATGTAAATGTATTTTTGTTTAGATTGCCGATAATTGACTATGGAGGTGAAGCCTCAAAGTACTGGCCATGATGTCACTAGAGGAAAGAGTGAGGAAATAGCAGAGAGGGTTCATTATGTCAAAATGACCCAAACTCTCTTTATTGAAATAATAAGCCTCATCCGGATTCCAAGGAAGAATCAGTTAATGAAAGAAGGACCGGTGGTTGAACAATCAACTACCCCCATGAATGGAGGGTCTGGCTGAGGAGACAGAAGATTGCCAACCCAAAGTACCACAGGGTGCAGTTTTCCTACACGCCTAGATTGATCCGAGTTTTATTCTGACAGAAGGAACATGACAGGTCCAGAACCTTCCGGAGGAAGAGAAATGCGTGCAAGAATACACGTGAAGGAGACAAGAAAGAGACACACTGAGGGGAATGTGTGAGTGGGATATGTCGAAGAAAAGAGGAAGAGCGCGTGAGGCTCTCTAGTTGAGAAGAAGAACTGGAAGCTTGATAAGGTGTTCTAGTTACTAGAGAGAACAAGAGAAAGGATCTTTGAGAATTTGCAGAAAACATGACCTGAGCAGAAGATTGTGAGCTTGAAGTTGAGGGAGCATCTGATAAACCTCATAGAGGCTGGGATAGAGAAAGAGTCTTTGAGAAACTGTGAAAAATTCCTTAGTGATATCATGGCTTGGAACGGGGGTGGCCAGATTGCTAAGAATGAATGCCTCTGAGCCTACATTTGGGTGGAGAGGCTAACACCCATAGTCAATTGATTGGTGATAGAGTGTAATAGATAAGTATTTCGTTTACCTTGTGCACTTGGATTGAAATGCATGTTTTGAATGTCTGCGTTTGCTTATCTATGAGTTAATTAGGTAATGTTATGTTATCTATTTTCGAAGTTATATGCCTGTGTGTCTATTTCATGGTTGAGGGAATAAACCTTTGACATTCTATAAGTTTCAAATTGTTTCTCTTCTGAAACCCTGGTGCGAGGATTACACATATACTCGTCTGATTATAAAAGCTCGAAGGAGAGACCTGTGGAAAGCATGCACAGGGCCAACACTTAGTGAAGCGTTGAAAGGATCTCAAGGTGAGTGAGCGCAAGGAGTGCGCGGAAGATTTTTCTAAATCTCAAGCTCAGGAAAGATAGCGAGATTTAGGTCTCGAAAGGGAGGATTCCTTTGTTTGGAGGACAAGATCTGTTCGACAGGAGCCAAAGTCTTTCATGACCGTTGGATTTGGAGAAGAAGCGCGGGTGTTAATCCCTCGAGTCCTTCGGACTTTGTGAGTTTGGCGATTTTTGTGTGTTCGTCATAAAGGAAGGGAATTTTCCGAAATCTTGGAGCCCGAAGTTAATCTGGGCCGTTGGTAGTAGAGGGACGTGTGTTCGCAGATCAACGGTTATCCGATGAAATTGAAGTGCATTCGCAAGAGCGTGCAAGTTCACGAAGCTTCGAAGGCCGGAGCAAATCTTGGCCGTTAGCACCAGGTGCACACGACAACAAATCGAGCGTGGTTCAGAGTTCGGTGCTCCGGAAAATCTGAGGTGTGTTGCATTTTGGGTCGAGAACTCTCGAAGGCTGGAGTAGATATCGACCGCTCATTATTACACGTGGACCGTTGATCAAGGTCCTTCGGGTGTTCGGAGTTTGGAACTTCAGAAGGAAGTGTAGTACAAGGCGTGGAAAGCTTTGAAGCCCGAAGCCCAGAGAAGACATAGGCCGTCGATCTAAGGATCCTTCGGGATCCCTCTTGACCGTTTGATTGTAGGGACGTGCATATCACATCAGAAGCACGTGGGGGTCCACGTGTCGAGCAACGGTGATGCCATGTGTAGTGGCCTCGTGACATAGTAAGGAGGTGTGAGCCGTTGAGAACCCCTCTCAATCGTCCAATCAACCAGTGGAAGGACTTGCGTGTTGCACTTTGGCGAAGTCCACTCCAGAAGAAAAGGAGTATTAAACGGGTAGAACCCTCGAATGCTGAACACGCGAAGTTATGCGAACTGTTGATCTGAGGGCAATCGAGATCTTCCTTGACTGTTAGATCTAGACCGTGGTCAGCCCGACATTGACTACTCCAGGAGCAAAGAGGAAGTTACACGACAGATCCCACCAAACGTCCAACTTACGAAGTAACGGTTGCCGTGGAGCTCTGGATCTACGTGGACACACCTCGATTGTGAGATCTAAGGGGTGTCGGAAGGCTGTCAATCTGGAGTGTTGTGGCATGCTAACGTTACCCAGGGTGACGTGGACCCACGTTCAATGTGTCACCTTGATTCGTTCTTTTCATAGACCCTATGTGCCCATTAGAACATGACACGTGTCACCCGTTGATGGGGCCACATGTCATGTCCGCCTTGCTGCGTGTCATTCCCTGGTGCGTGGTTGCATGACCTAATGGTTAATGGGACCCCGAGAGTTCAGGAGTTCGGAACTCCGGGAGAATTTGGGTGTTAGGACTTATGCTCCAAAATGTGGCAGGACCTTGGAAGTTCAGAGTTTCGAGACTTTGGATGTTTGGGGTGGTGTAGTAGGACAAGTCAAAAGGGCCGAAGGCCGGAGCCACGTGGCGGAATTTCGGGGCTTCGAGGCTTCGAAGGATATATGCGTAGAAAGAAAAAGGGGTGTTCAGCGCTGAACGCTGAACGTCAAATTCCTATAACCCTGTACGTTAAACGAAGACGAAGTCTCGTCGGTGGAGTTAACGATGGATGGATTCACACCATAGATGCATGAGCGCTAGGGAGCTTCGGTACTTAGGGGAACCTTGGGATAGTGTGATTGCGATGGACCCACGTGAGCTCCACGTGGCCTTTGACCAATGAAGCTCGAAGAACTTTCTAAGGGCATAACTTCCAATCCATAGCTCGGATTTGGGCTTGGTGACAATGGTTGGAAAGCTCTTGATGAGTGGAAGGTGATGGAGACCTCGAGAAGAGGATTCGAGATGATGGAGGAAAGAGAAATTTTGATGCCCCTTCCCTAAAAGGTAATTAAGGGGTTGGGTGTGTTACAAATTGGTATCAAAGCATGGCAATAACACTTGGCCTGCTTGGGCTCACGAAAGAGTCAAGTAAATTTTCTTTCTTAGAAAATCTTTAAGGGAGAGGGCATACTACCCTACCCTATATAGCAGAGCATGATTCAGACACATGCTTGGATGGGTCGGGGAATAGTCATAAGACTAGTTTACCAAGGTTAAGATGAGCCTGTTGAGAGTATTATTGCCGTATGGAAATTATCTGCATAAGTTCCTCGAGGTGAAGTGTGCAGATTAAAATTCAGTTGGGATTTTACTCAACGAGATTGAATCATGCTAGACTGTGGTAGAAGAAGCCTATCATTTCTTTCAGGAAATGATAGCCAGTCTTACAAAAGTGGGACTATGCTGAGGGGTTTAATGCTTGGTGCACGAGGATACACTGAAATGCATATTGTAAAGATAGAGCATGCATATGACATGCATATAGACTTCTTATAGTCTGTCATTGAATGTAAAATATGGTGATGTCATAGATCATATGGTTAGTGATGATCTAACTATGGCAGCATAAGTAAAAGGTTGATGATGTTGAGTACATAGTGCCTTATGAGAATAAGGAAGAAAGATTAATGGAATGTTTCTCTTGAATGAGGTAGAGGAAGTGTTAGGGCACTTCTAGATGACCAATGAGCCAGGATGACATCCAGAAGTGGATGGTATCCATGTAATGTATGGCTTGGTATGCTCAAGTATTAGTGAGAGGGAATCTAGAAAGGGATTCCCTTAATCGAAAGGTCTGCTGATCAAGACTAGTTAAAAGCTTGATAAGATGTCTTGCTGCCTTGGGCATTGTTGGAATTGCCCAGATGGCATTTCTGGGTTGTTGAATAACTTTATACTAGTTGAGGCAAAAATTCCTTCTTACTGGTTGATGTCGTGCAGAAGGGGGAACACAATTATGACTATGCCTGATTAAACTTCCATGTGGATATCATGTGAATGACTCCAAGCTCTCAACATAGAGACAGCTCAGTGATGAGTATCTCTATGAGACTTGTCATAAGAATGATTGGAAGATACTTGGGAGGAGGATCTAAAAGTTTGGTATGTCCGTGTGTATGAGTGACATGGAAAAGGTGCAAGCAGTGAGCTTGCATGATGAATGTTTAGCTGTGTTTATTTATGCCTGAGTGCATGGATTTAATGCATCGTAAGGTTGCTTGATACAAGGACTGATATTAAGACCGAATAGATATGAATGAATGATGTTAAACGTGCAAATGATACACATGTATGATGTATGAGTGAAATGTAAGGCAAGAATTGCATTTGCCCAGATTGAATAAATACCATGGATGCATGGCTGATTCTATTCTGGAGAGTCATGAAAGTTTTGTTTTGAATAATAGCTTAAGGGAATGTGTTCCATTCCCTTAGGAAAGGCTAGTATAAATAGACGAAAGAGTAAATGAGCAAGGATGCTCTGTTGTCATGATAAGAGGCAAAATGATTATGCCTTTGAGGATTGCATGCGAATGATTGTGAACAATCATGAGTTAAATGATTTTAATGAAAAGATGTATGTGAGCTGCAAAATATACCTATGGTAGATACACATAGGCTCATGATTATGCATGTGATTAAATGCATCATGGATGTAAGTTAACAAAATAAGGAATATGTGTGGATAAATAATCTGGATGCATAACAAAGATGCATGTTTATATTCCTTATGGAATATTTGGTAAACAACTGAAGCTAACTCAAGGTTGAGGCTATCAGAGATAGTGAAGGATATGCAATAAGGAAGTTGCATGTTGAAGGAGTTCCCTGTGGAGGAACTCTGTGAAGACTCTGTCGGGAGAACATAGTCACGACCTTAATGACTGCTGAGAATTGAGTAGTGGGCTACAAGCCTATATATATATATATATATATAAGAATCCTGTATTACATTTTAAACATCATGCATGAATGGAAGACTAACAAATGAATGTTGACCCTTCTGATAACCGAATGGTAATGTGCAAAATGCACAGGTTCATGATTCATTATGAACAAAAAGTTTGCTATTAAAGCATGCTAATGTATCCAAAAGGTTAGGATGAGCCTAACCAAGGATGCTCAAGGAAAAGAGCAGGAAGATCCCAACAGGGAGTAAATTGCAAAAGCAAAGAAGGGAAAAGGGGGAATACTTTTCCCACTTTAAAAACTTTGAATTGCTTACAAAGTTGTAGGTCTTAAAAGAGCAGCTGTGGGAGCAAGTACAACTGGAAAAAGGGAGAATGAATAAATAAACATATTTAAATGAAGGGGCTTGGTTAAGCCATGATAAGTAAAGGAAGTGAAGCCTTGGAAAATAACTCAGTTGGACTGAAAGTTCAGGGTTGTGTAGAAGGAGTTGGATGAGGGAAGAGTTCCTTGACACCTTCCTTGTTGGTTATTGTATTTCTTTGGTACGAGACATTGATTTATTAATAAAAGTAAATGTTTTGACATCATAGTGATGATGATTGTATGACGGTAGAAACAATTGAGAATTGTTTTTGTTTCACTCATGGAAACATTAAAGATAATGCGATGAAGTGCATAAAGATATGCTAGGACATATCTGAAAAATGGTTTATTGATTTGAAGGCTATGGTATAAGCATTTTTATCTACATGACGACTAATATATTTGTGGTGTATGTCATGTGTAGAAAAAAATTGGAGAAGGATGTCGTCAAAAGATTGTTGAAGGGACTTTAAAAGTCCCCATAAAGCACCACTGATGGGGTAATATCAGAGAGGGTGCTAGCAACCAGAGCAGGTATAAAATTGTTCATACCTATGTGGCATCAGGTATGAATGAATTTGGTAGGAAACCCTTCTGAAAAGATTAAATTGTCTTAAAGATATGCAAATAAATTTTGAGTGGCCGTTGTATCCCATTGATACCCAAGTAGGGTATGCTTCAGGAAAATTTGGGTGGCCATGAGTGTTGGCACCCTGGTTACTACTGAAGGAAGAATGCTTGGGTGCATTCAAGGGAAACTTTTAGTTTCATATGTACTGATTTGGGATCGTGATCATCATGTAGCAGGAAGCATAGTTCTGCTGCAATAATGAACGAGAATGAATAAGCCATATGGTGAAGAGGTTGGTTAGGCTCCAACACACCATGGAAACGTGCTTGTCATAAAGTGTGGCAAACTTGAAATAAATGCAAGGGTGCATTGGGTGTGAATGTGGCCATGAATGTTGGCACATTGATTAAAGTCATTTGATATTTGAATTGTATTTGTAAAATTTAGTATGTTGAAAGGATGCATACATAAATATTAAATTAATGATATTTCCTTTTGTTTTCTATCCTTGAATAGATGAAAATGACTTGGACTGTTAGTATGTATATTTTTGAAAATAAAAAGTGCATGAAAACTAACAATTTGTTTGGCTGAGGAATAATGAAATGGCTGGAAGAAAAGGGTCTTGGATATGGCAGTGTTGTAAGCCCACAAGGAAGACAAATTGCCTGCTGAGCAAAACTACTATGAGAAGGAAAGTCCCATACGTGTGAATCTGGTCCCTGTGCAGAACATATCTGAAAATAAATGTGGAATTCGAAAATCTGTGGGTGATAGATTTGCAAGAAAAAAAGTTTCTGAATTTGAAATTGATGATAATATCTCATGATTTCTGTATACCTGTGATACATGTGAAACGAAAAGATCTGTCTAGGGAGGATAGGTGAAGGCTGTCAAGCTAGAAAGCATGAAAAAGGCTATTGTTGAGATAGGAGAGCCCTGTGGTAAGCCATGATCGCCCTAGAATATGTTGTGTTGTGGCAACACAAGCCGAAGGGACGCCTCGACAGAGCAAGTTTGAGGGACGCCTTGATTGTAAGGCTCAATGAAGTCTTTATAACTCTTCTTGTGCGAGAAAGCCTTGGCAAGGCAAGATGGATCACCTGAGGGACTGTATAACAGAGAAGGGGATGCCTGAGCCTAGGCCTGGAGGGTGAGTGACCGCAAGGAAGAGGAGAGTTTGATAATTCTTATAAACTATTGATTGGGATCATGCACACAATGGGTATGTCCAGGAAAAAAACAGTGAGCCAAGATAACAAGACAACCATGTGGATGCGAATCCACGAACTGCACAGATAAGCATTGTGCTAGATTTCAAAATTTTCCTCTTGAATTTTGCACAACAATAAAATGTTTCCGCATGAAATCGTGATTAATATGCTTGTTGTCCAAGATTATTGAAGGTAGGTGACGAAGGCTAAGACTCTGGAAAGGACCTGACAAAGAAAGAGGATCAAGATTTTTGAAACAGCTGAATGACAAAGGCATGACGAGTGTTACTGAGAAAGAACACTGAAGACGATGTTCTTTTTAAGGGGGAGGGGATTGTAATACCCCTGTTTCCCCCAACTTGTAATTAATCATTAATTATGATTCCCATGCTACGAGATGGGAACAATTTAATTGTATTTTTGTTTAGATTGCCAATAATTGAGTTTGGGGGTGAAGCCTCGAAGTACTGGCCATGATATCACTAGAGGAAAGAGTGAGGAAACCGTAGAGAGGGTTCATTATGTCAAAATTACCCAAACTCTCTTTGTTGAAATAATAAGCTTCGTCCGGATTCCAAGGAAGAATCAATTAATGAAAGAAGGACCGGTGGTTGAACAATAAACTACCCCCATGAATGGAAGCATGGAGGGTCTGGCTAAGGAGACAGAAGCTTGCCAGCCCAAAGTACTACAGGGTGCAGTTTTCCTGCAAGCCCAGACTGATCCGAGTTTTCTTCTGACAGAAGGAACATGATAGGTCTAGAACCTTCCTGAGGAGGAGAAAGGCGTGCAAGAATGCACGCGAAGGGGACAAGAAAGAGACACACTGAGGGGAATGCGCGAGCGGGATATGCAGAAGAAAAGAGGAAGAGCGCGTGAGGCTCTCTAGCCGAGAAGAAGAACTGGAAGCTTGATAAGTTGTTCTGGTTACTGGAGAGAACAAGAGAAAGAATCTCTGAGAATTTGCAGAAAACATGACCTGAGCAGAAGATTGCGAGCTAGATGCTGAGGGAGCATCTGATAAACCTCGTAGAGGCTGCGATAGAGAAAGAGTCTCTGAGAAACTGTGAAAAATTCCCTAGTGATATTATGGCTTGGCACGGGGGTGGCCAGAGTGCTAAGAATGAATGCCTCTGAGCCTACGGTTGGGTGGAGAGGCTAACACCCACAGTCAATTGATTGGTGATCGACTGTAATAGATAAGTATTTCGTTTACCTTGTGCACTTGGATTGAAATGCATGTTTTGAATGTCTAAGTTTGCTTATCTATGAGTTAATTGGGTAATGTTATGTTATCTATTTTCTGAGTTATATGCCTGTGTGTCTATATCATGGTTGAAGGAATAAACCTTTGACATTCTATAAGTTTCAAATTGTTTCTCTTCTAGAACCCTGGTGCAAGGATTACACATATACTCGGTTGAGTACAAAATCTTGAAGGAGAGACCCGTGCAAAGCGTGCACAGGGCCAACACTTAGTGAAGCGTTGAAAGGATCTCAAGGTGAGTGAGTGCAAGGAGTGTGTGAGAGATTTTTCTAAATCTCAAGCTCAAGAAAGATAGCGAGATTTAGGTCTCGAAAGGGAGGATTCCTTTGTTTGGAGGATGAGCGGATGAGATCCGTTCGGAAGGAGCCAAAGTCTTTCACTACTGTTGTATTTGGAGAAGAAGCGCGGGTGTTAACCCCTCGAGTCCTTCGGACTTCGCGAGTTCGGCGAATTTTGTGTGTTCGTCGTAAAGGAGGCGAATTCTCCAAAGTCTCGGAGCCCGGAGTTAATCTGGGTCGTTGGTAGTAGAGGGACACGTGTCCACAGATCAACGGTTATCCGGAAGTCCGGTTATCYCGCAAAATCGAAGTGCAATCGCAAGAGCGTGCAAGTTCGCAAGTCACTGTCACGAAACACTCGACTCCTCCGTCTAGGCCAACTCCTAGCAAAGCCAAGGGGGTACTCCCTAATAAAATAAACTAAGGCTGAGTAAGTTAAGTACAAGAGTTCTAGGAGTTAAATAATGAAACAAAAGCAAATGATTCTAATCTAGCAGCATATGATGACATAGTAAAAGATTGCAATTGCGAATGATAATAGGCAAATGATCAAAAACAAAGGATAATATTGTAGAGACCAGTGCCAAAAGTGTATTGTTGGAATGAAAAGGTTTTGAATTGGTCTTTGTATATTTTAATGACATGGATATATATGTGCTAATCCACTCACGATTGGAAGAATTGTAAGCTTGAGCAGAAATAGAAAAGCTAATCTATCATTTGTCACTTTTTAACTATTGTTACTCAAGTGGGTACTAGCGAAACTACATGGACTTCCAACAGGGTGAGAACGAATCTCAATGAGCAGCCCCCTAAACTCACATGTAATCAACAAGTATTGATCCTTGTATTGAGTAAAAATAGTGAAAAGTTGCCTAATTAGACTACTTCGCACTATTTAGAATCAGTTCTGATTTTTCGAGATTGAGTTAGACTCGCTGGGCAAAGAGATTCTGATGGGGAAGGTTCATTACTTTGCGAAAGAGGAAAACTTAACTTGAAAATAACTAAGAAATGAAAACTAAGCAATTAATCTAAAAGTGGAAAGTAAATGTTTTGCTTTGTTGTCTTGGTTTATTTTAGCTTAATTTTACTTGTTAAGTTAGAAAAAATGAGACAAAAGCAAAAGAGATAAAAATGACACAATCCCCTGGGGTAGGGGGGATGAGAGGGCTAGTGGGTTATCCCACTAATTCCTTGAAGTTTACAATAGAGAAGTGAAGTGTTTGCTGGTCTTTTATAACTCAAGAGCTAGTCAAACTTACAAATAATGGAATGGAGTGAAGAGAAAGAAGATTAGGTGCCTTGGGGGGTCCTGGAAGCTCTGTCTCTGCGAAAATTGGACAAAGTATCCTTCTAGGTGTTCGTGAAATGTATTAAAACAGTAAGCAAGTTTCCTTAGAAAGTTGCCCAAGTCACTTTAAAACAACCTGCAAAAGGTTGTTAGCTCCATGCAAAAATTTTCCCAAGTGAAGGTCAGATAAAAGGTTAGTAAAATGACTAAAAAAATCAGCAATAAACTAACTTTCTTAGTGGCTTTTGTTCGCTGTTTGGACAGCGAACAGAGAGCACTAAGATTGCCAAAATATAGGAATTGAAGCCTTTAAATGAAATCTATCTTTTAGTATGCAGATCTAACTTTGAAATATTTACTAAAAGACAATTTTTTAAGCTAGATCTTACTTAAATGATAAAAAAATTGAAAGCGTAATATATAGCTAGCTATGCATGCATGCAAAAATGGATCTATTTAAAATTAAGCTTTAAAATACGAATCTAGATCTTGCATGCAAAAGGTAACATACCCCATGCATCTGGTACATTGATGACAACAACATCCATCAACACTGTAATATCCAGGTATACTGCTAAATGTATTGAAGATCTTTTATTAGCCCATGGAACTTGATCTCTCTTGAATCCATGGCACAAACTTTATGATAGGGTCTCGAGATCCTTAAATTTAATTGCTCCATGACTTTCCGAGTCATGACATTAGATGAAGCCCCTGAATCCAACATGCAGTTGTGGAGAAGAAGATTATTAACCAACAAAGAGATGAAGAAGGTTTGATGATTTCTGTTCCCCCTACTTTGGTCCTTACCTTGCAAGATGACGGGGGCATCTTCATTTATTTCCTTGTGTTTTTCAACACTTTTTTCTTTGGGAGCCTCAATGGCTCTTAGCAACTTTTCCTTTTGAGAGGGAATTTTAATAAGCTTTGCCACTGGAACTAAGACTTTAGCATTTGCTGTCCAACCACTTAAGTCGGTATTCAATTTTGATGTTGAAGGAGTGATTACTTTGGGAGTTTTCTGATGTGTCTTAGTAGGTTTTTCATCTCCTTTGTTGAAACATGATAACTAATGCCAATAATTTAAACTAACCCAGAAATTACCTAGTTGATATAAATCTGGAAATTATGCAATTAAGTTTACTGCTGAGTTATAAAACATAATTTAGACAGCAGAAACATACTGTAAACCAAGCATAAAAAACACATAGACACCAGAAGTACCCTAGAACCCTAGTGTGGGAAAAACCAACAAAGGAGGGCTTCTATTATGGGCTTCAGAGGAAAATTACAGCAATACAAAATTAACACAGAAATTTCTTACAGCAGATTCGCCCTCCTTTATCAGCTGTACGACCCAGCTATACCCAGCTGTACGGCCCAACAAAAGGCTGCCTCAAATACTGTTGTACGGCCCACCGATCTCTATTGTACGACCAATTAGAAATCACCCTCTGTTGTTGCTGAGTGACCTGAGAATTTTGGCCTCCCTGGACTGCTGTACGGCCTGCTCAAATCAACCCTCTTGCTTGCTGAAAAATATGGCTTGTTGTGGCCCAGTATGCTCCAGCAGGTGTGGCTTCTTTGGCTGCTAAACTCGGCCTCTGCAAGCTGCCCAGAATGCCCTGAAATGCCCCTCAACAGGCTGCTCAAATCACCCAGCCAGTTGCCCTCTTCCTCATCCCTATGTGCCCTCCTTCAACTCACTTGCATCTCACAAATGAGGAATGTGTGTCCAACTCCACCCTCAGCCCCTCTTTTATATCTCCTTCAGCCCCCATTTTCCTTGAGATGCATGTCCAACCTTGGGCCTCAATGGTTGAGGTTGAGACTGCTGGACCCCACTCTCCACTAGGAGGTGCAACCCCCTTTGGTTAGGGACCCACACTCCACTAGCATCCACCTTAAAGGTGGGGTCTCTCTCCTTGGGCCCCACATTCCACTCAAGGATAAAATTTCCTGCTGATTTGCCTAAGTCTAAGTTATGCTGAGATAAAAGGTTGATCTAGGCTATTAAGGTGTCCATCAGCTGGCCTAGGATACATTAGGCACAACTGAGACACCAATCGAGCTAAAACTAACACTCCCTCTTAGCTAGGGAGGTGTCTCCACCAGGATCAATCTCTGATCCAATCAAATCCGCTGCTGCTGCTGTAGCTGCCCCGTCTGAACCAAAAGATCCACCTGCTACTTCTGTTGCACTCTGATCTGATGTGCTGTTCTGCTTAGCCATCAATGTCAAGTCATACCAACTGACTTTCTTCGACACTGATCTCTGATCCAGGATCACCCTGGACCCACCTACAGGTTGTCCCAACACCCTGTACATCATACCTTGCCTGATGCCAAGCCTCACTGCTGCATCCAAGGCCGCCCCCTCTGCCTGTATGAGCACATGTCCATCAATGAACATTACATCTTACCCTATATCCTCCAGAGCTGATATAGAGAGCAAGTTAACCTTCATCTCTGGCACATACATCACCTCATCCACCTCTAGAGACACTCCTAACTCTAGCTGGAATCTAACGCATCCAACCCCCTTTACTGCATGCTTGGTGCGCGCCCGATTCTTCACATGGCAGTTTGAGCCCGTCTTTGAAACACCAAGGAACACCGACCTCATTCCCGTCATATGGTGAGACGACCCACTGTCCATGAACCATGCCCCGCTATCCTCAAACTCAACCAATCTCCTGCTGCTAGAAAGAGTGGAAACCAGAGAAAATTCATCCTCAAATTTCTCTGCAAACGCATCCATCCTAGTAAATGCTATAGCTGCTACCTCCAACTCCTTCTTCTTGTTAGGACACTTGTTGGCATAGTGGCCAGTTTTGTGACATGCAAAGCATCTCACTTTGCCCATGTCCTTGGATCCTCTCGCTCCACTGCTCTTCTTTGTATGAAGAGCCACATTCTCCTCCTCCTCGCTCTTCAATTGACTAGCCTAAGATGCATCCACTCGTAGCTCCTCCTGGGTGAAGGCATCCCACAACCTCTCCCAATCAGGGAGTTTCTCCCGTGCAACCACCCCTCAGACAAACACATCCCACTGCTTGGTGAAGCCATTCAAGGCTGTCCTCACCAGCTCGGTCTCATCCACTGTCTCTCCCATTGCTGCAAGTTCATCTCGAATCTGAGTGAATTTTGTGAGGTAAGTGGCCACCGACTCTCCCTTGGCCATCTTCGTGCTTCTCAACTTCTCTCTGAGCAACATCTTTCTGCTCTAGTTGTCAGACTGGTATAGCTTTACTAGGGCCTACCACATTTCCCTTGCTGTCTTCTTGCCAGACAAATGTGGAATGATGTGGTCCTTGACACCATTCACAAGTATCCTTCTGGCCTTGACATCCTTTTTGGCATGGGAAGCTAGCTGTACTGGATCAGCTGGGGCTCCCACTTTGCCTTTTGCAATTTCCAGCAGCCCATTCTCCTCCAGCACCAAGCTAATTTGCTCCCTCCAAGGACAGAAATTTGAGGCTCCATCTAGCCTGTTCTCAACCCTTAAGCCTGCACTGACCATTTGAGTCTGCTGCCTTGCTTCTCCCACACTATCTGGTCTTCTGTCCACTTACTGATTTACCCTTGCTGGTCTGCACAACAAGTCACTTGGCTGTCCTGTACTCAGAGGTTGAGCTCTATTAGCATGTTGAAACCTGATAACTCAGTCAAGAAAGTAATGCCAATAATTTAAATTAACCTAGAAATTACCTAGCTGATATAAATCTGGAAATTATGCAATTAAGTTCACTGTTGAGTTATAAAACAGAATTTGGACAGTGGAAACATACAATAAACCAAACATAAAAAACACAGACACCAGAAGTACCCTGGAATCCCAGTGTGGGGAAAACCAACAAGGGAGGGCTTCTATTATGGGCTTCAGAGGAAAACTATAGCAACAAAACATTTACACAGAATTTTTTTACAACAGATCTTCCCTCTTTTATCAGCTGTACGACCCAGCTATACCCGGCTGTACGACCTAGCAAAAGGTTGCCTCAAATACTGTTCTACAACCCAACAATCTCTACTGTACGGTCAACTAGAAATCACCCTATGTTCTGAATGACCTAGGAATTTTGGCCTCCCTGGATTGTTGTATGGCCTGCTCAAATTGACCCTCTTGCTTGCTGAAAAATACAGCCTGTTGTGGCCCAGTATTCTCCAGCAGTTGTGGCCTCTTTGGCTACTAAACTCAGCCTATGCAAGCTGCCCAAAATGCCCTAAAATGCCCCTCAACAGGCTGCTCAAATCACCTAGCCAGTTGCCCTCTTCCTTAGCTCTATGCACCCTCCTTCAGCTCACTTGCATCTCACAAATGAGGAACATGTGTCAAACTCCACCCTTAACCCTTCTTTTATCTCTCCTTCAACATCCATTTTCCTTGAGATGTGTGCCAAACCTCGGGCCTCAATGGTTGAGATTGGGGCTGCTGGAGCCCACTCTCGACTAGGAGGTGCACCCCCCTTTGTCAGGGACCCACACTCCACTAGCAACCACTTTAGAGGTGTGCCCTCTCTCCTTGGGCCCCACATTCCACTCAAGGATCAAATTTTCTGCTGATTTTCCTAAGTCTAAGTTAGGCTGAGATAAAAGGCAGATCTGGTCTATTAAGGTGTCCATCAGTTGGCCTAGGACAAATAGAGATAACTGAGACACCAACCGAGCTAAAACTAACTTCCTTTCCGTTGAAAAGTCACCCCTTTATACCTTGCCATCTCAAGGATCTGCTTAGGTGTGGGTTTTTCACCATATAACTTAGTCACATTGTCATATGACTTAATTACATCATTTGCATTCTCACTTCTTTCAATTGTTTGCATCCAATAATCCATTGAAACAGGATGTGCCTTGCCCACTATATTGATGTGATCTAAATATCCCACATAATTATTTACTTCTGCATGCCCTTCCTCATTGATTTGACAGAATCTAGGACAAGTAGATTCTTCATGGAAGTCGTTACAAGCCCTACAAAAAGGAGGAGCCTCGTGCTCAACCAAATTTGTGGCTTCTAGTTGATTAGGAGGCCTTTGATCTTGGGGGGGCCCTTTCTTTGCCATCTTTCATTTGTTCTAGGTTGAAATCTATTCACATGTGATCTCTCCATGGCGATCAAGCGATTTTGCATGGCGTTTAACTGACTTGCATGGTTGCCTTCCACAACTTTAATCAATTCTGTTAATTCCTTCAAGGGTCACTTGAAGATTCCTTATTGTTTGTGCTTGCTGCTTTGCCCTTTGGCTCTTGCTGGTTTGAAGCACTACCCCTTGTGAAACTTTGATCTGCCCAAGGCTTGCATATTCTTATCAAGTTTAACTGCTAAGGTTTGGGTAGCCTTAATGTTTACTGGTTACTTATCTCTTAGTTGATAGCACATTTCGCCAATGAAAGCTTCAATATAGTAGATGAGGATAGAAGCATCTCGAGGTTTGATGTCTTTGGGGACACTCGTGATTAATTCATTGAACCTCTTGTTAAACTCTTCCATAGTTTCATTTTCATTATTTTTAATCGAATTTAGGGCAGCTAACAAATGTCGACTTTACTTCTTATCCCCCCATCTTTCCGCAAAGGAATCTATTAATTCGTTTATGGTTATTTGATTATCATTTAATTCCATAAACCAGACAAGAGAATCATCGTCCAAAGACAAGACAAACAATTTCATTTTCACATCCTCATGTGTATTACCTCACCACTTATTGTATTACCACACCACTTATTGACACAATGGGTAAAAATCAATTAGTTTGCTCGAAAAGGGGGTACTAATGTAAAGGGGGTATTTTGAGTTAGAAAATAATACTCCTCTAGGTGTTCAATACCTCCTAGTACCACTTATTAAATAATTACATGAATTTACAAGGTAAAATGTCTTTTTTTAACTAGACATTTTACGTTAAAAAATCCTAGAAGGACCTACTGCATGTCAATGTTGAGATTTAGGTAACCTTGGAAAGTGGTCCCCTTGTGGTTGTGGGTCTCTAACTACAAGAGGGAAATATTTGACCCATTGTCCCTTATACTTTATGTCTAATTTCACTTTGACATTTTCCTAATTCAAAAGGGTGAAATTTGTCACTTGAGTGAAAAGTGACTATTAATTCACTTTGTGGGTGACTTGGGGGACATAAAGTGAACTATGGAAACTTAACCCAAAGTGGGTTTTGAGTTGAGATTCTTTTTGAGAGTTCTCAACCATGGATTAGAGATGGCTTGGAGTGATCCTAGCCATTCATCTTTTAGGTTTCCTTATGATTCCTTAAGAAGGGCATATAGGGCATTTGGAGGCTCATTCACTTGTATGTTTACCAAGAGAGTTTGGAGAAGGACAAGAGGATGAAAATGGAAGCATTGGGAGAGGAAATCTTGGGCGCCATATTTCATGGAGGGCTCATGGAGGCTTAGGTCCTCATCATTTGTTGATATTGGTTATTGCTTGGAGTAGGGCGCACTTGTGGAGGAGGGCACACCACTAGCAGGTAATAGAAGGACTTGTGCTATCTCAGATCTGTTTGGCTCATGTTGGAGGAGACACACAAGAGCACATTTGTGTGGAAGGGATTCTTCATTGGACTAAGGAGGAAGGAGGGCGCATCACTTCAGTGGATAGAAAAACAAGGGAAGAGGGCGCACTAAGCTTGGGTACATTTCTCTTCTTGGAACTCCAAAGCTTCTCATGAGGAGTTGCTATTGTATCAGGTTCCATTGTATTAGCTTACTTGTTGTATTCACTACTTGAGATCATCATTATATATACTTTCATTCCAAACTGGTTATCCCTAGGGGGTTTTTATCCAGGGTCATGTTGACCTAAAATACTTGTGTTCATTTCATGCATGCTTAGAATGTATATCAGCTTGTCAGAGTTGTAAAGATCAAGAGGAGTGTTATTTGTTTTGAGTATATTGCATGTGCTAACATTGCAGTATGAAAACACTTGCAAGGGCACCTCAAAAGAGCACTTAACCATAAAAATTATCAGCAGAAAGTTACTTGACTGTTTGCTGTCCTAAAACAACAACAAATGATAGTCTTGGAGATTGAAAGATGAATATGACTCAGAACCCTGACAAACAAAGGTTCGCTTTAGAAAAACACGATTTCAGAAGGTTTTTCGAATTGACCGGAACAACTTCTTGAGCCACCCAACCTTTAAGATTCTACTTTTTATACCCTGACCAAACTTGCTTTTCGGGTCATTAACTTTGAATAGGCTTCGCTCCTCACCTTCCCTAGCTAGAACTTGAAACCTTTAAGCATAGATAGCATAGCAGGCGGGGGCTGATCCGCTCCTTCCCCATCCATTCAGCCTGCCACTGAGAATGAATATCCTCTGCCTCTTCTGCAATTTCTGGCCCCATATTTCGGGCATTTCGACGAACCCCGTTGAAGGAAAGAAGAAAGAATGGGCGAGAATTCCATAGTTGAGCCAATTCAAAGTCTACTAAAGCTTCGACATCGGCCGGTGCAGTGAATACCTCCAACATGCATAACGGTTATTCTAGATATACGTATAAATAGAACATGAAAATTTCCATTCTAAGAGCCAAATTTCAGGTCAAGGACATACCTATTTTGGCAGCCTCATAGTACCTCGAATTTCTACAGATAAGACTCTGTACTAATGACTATCGTGGTAATATACATTTGACACTAGACTCAAACATAATACATTAAGGTAAAGCCATTAATACACACTCTAGCTTTGGACGAAATGAGTGAAAAAACTTAGAACATTTTAAGTCATTGAAGCGAGGTATAATGGACCAAGTGAAAAAAATCACTCTAGAGTATGCACTAATAATCGAGTCTTAGGGAGTTGAGTCTTTTACATACAAGAGACCTCATTCTAGATCATTTTATACAATCCCCTCCAGGGGGGTATGGAACATGCATAAAACAAGAAGATAACAAAGTGAGCTGGACAGATTGGTGGGTTGTAGCGGAAGAAGGCAGTGAACGACGTAGGAGTGTAGACGACTAAGGGTGTGGATAGCAGGTCGACAACGACCAACAAAGTCAACAATCGTCGACAGAGGTAACAACATCGGAAGTGATGCTACTGGTTGGGGGTTGCAGCCAGTTGAGAAAGTGTTGAGCGAGCTACATGGGTGCAACAGAGGGCTGTCAAGGGGGTCAAAGCGAGCCGACAGAGGCAGAAAAATGCCGCCGGTTGGGGTTAGGTTGCCGCCAGTTGTAGGACGAGCCCTTGTAGCAGCCGCCAACACAACAATCGATAGAGGCGACACTGGGTGACTGGTCCCCGGGAAAGCGACACCAGAAAAGAAAAGGGCCGCTGACCTAGCACGACAGCCGAAGAGGCAACTCAAAAAGCTCGGGCAAGGTCTGTAGGACATCGGGCAGCTTAAAGAAGCCGTCGGGCAGTGAGAAAAAATGTCGGGAAGCAGTCAGGCAGACTACAAGAAGCCCTGGGTAGCAGTAGAAAGCTACGGGCAGCCCCAAGTAGCTTTGGGTAGCGGGTAGCAAGTTTGGGCAGTAGGGTCTGGGCAACAGGTCTTGGGCAGGGGATTTTTTTTGAGTGGCGTGTTGAGTAATGTCAAGCAGTAGAATGACAAAGAACAAGGAGCAGGTAGCTCTAAAGGTTGAGCAACTCAGAGGGAGTCAACCTTCAGGTTCAGGTGGGAAGGAGTAGCCTTCCAAGTCTGTCAAGGAGTCATGGTACAAGATGGCTATACAGGATGCTCATGAGCATGTTCGAAGGCAACAAGTCTTCAGAGAAGGGTCTGAACGAGATGGCATGGATAGCTTTCTGTTTAGAGGGAGCATCCAATCAGGTGGGTTGGAGAGAAACCATGATAGTGGATATGATAACGAAGATAGAGCCACCTTTGGGTGGTGGAAGTACCTTCCTCGCTAAGAGGGAGTGTTAATGTTTTTGGTAGCATTGGACAGGTACTTCCATATTGACTTGGTGTCTAGCATGTGGAAGTTGTCACTAATACCTCTTAGGACTTAGGAGTTTCACTTTAATAATGTGATTATTAAAGTGAAATCCCTTTTATGATTAATGGAGTTTAATTAAGTTAAATGCCTAGGTTTTTGGCATTATTAACTTAAGTGAGTTAATTCAATCCTAGCCATTAGATCTAAAGTGAAGGTGAGATTTAATCTCAGCCCTTGATCACTTTGGAGACTGAGGGTTTTGGATTTAGGGTAAACTCAAGGTTTTAAAAGGCAACCTAAGTGAGAGGATGAGACACAGAGAGAGTGCATTGGAGCAAAGAAGGACTTTTTCTCATGTACTTGTGTCACACACAGAATGAGTGAGTGAGATCTCATTGATTGGGTGGAGAAGGACTTCCTGTAATGTCCCCACTTTGGGACATCATCACAGTGCAGAGATTTATGATGACCAGAGTAGCCAGATGGATGTTATAGCGAGTACAGGGGTATTTGAGAGGCATTGTGGGGTCCAACTTGCATTGATGATCATATTCCATCATTATGAGCCATTCCACACAAGTTGGCTTTGGTTTCTTTGCATTTCGACGATTTCCATGATTTTGACTATTTTGAGCTATAAGTTAATTGAAATCACTGAAGAGGTCATTTNAAAGGTTAATTAATTAATTAAAGTGATTTAATTAATTAATTAAATATTAATAAAATGAAAGTCACTTTGGAGGGACAAGGTGAGCCAAAAGTATAAAGGAAAGGCAAGGGCCTCTTCTCATTCATTCATGTATGTTTATCTTTTGGATTTCTGGCTTTCAGCTAGTGAGCCCAACATTGGGGGTTTTGAGGGTTTTGACTTAACAAACCCTAGAGGACGATTCAGTGGTGAAAGATTCCACCTAGCTTGTCCCAAGCTTGGTCTCGGGGATGCAATACTCTTCCACACCATTCTAGTTCCAGATCTACTTAGTTGCAAGAGGATTCTACATCAGTTTCATGTGCAGATAGAGAGAGGGCACACCAGTTGAGGGTTTCTAGCAAGAGGGGCGCACCATCCTTGGATAGAGATTCGTTGTAGGAGATTGGCAGGGTTTTTGGAGATTCCATCACTTGGGTTCTTCTTGCAGGGTCTTCACCATCATTCCTAGTGCTTTCTGAGAGAGTTTTATGGCTCAGATTATTTCTTAGAGCAGTGGGACGAATTGAAGAGGAGGGCATTTTTGAGATTTAGATCTAGTCCGTTTGGAGGAGTTACACTTCAGATCTGACCCTGAGACTTCACCTAGTGACTTGCAGTGTCCCGATCTATATTCCTGGGGAGTTTCAGAGCATTTGGAGGCCTCCTTCATAAGGGCCGAATTATCTAGGGTTTCAGTCATCCAGTGGGGTGCACCATTCAACGGAGGAGTTCAGATCTACAGGGTTTGAGAGTGGATGTGGAGATTTGGACACCTGGGTTGTCCTTACGGTTGCCCGATCTATCAGTTGGCATCTTTCTTGAGGTGATTGGACATATTTGACAGCAGGGCCGAAATATTGAGGAGCTTCAGCACTGCAGCAGGGCGTGGCATCTTCCAGCTTGAGGGGTTTGGCACTTGGCATTGGTCTTCATCTCTTATCCAGCCTTTGGAGGCTTATTTTGTATTGTCGGGAGCATTTTGTAGCAGCTCTATTATCTATCTTCTTGGCCATCTGTTGAGCATTCCAGATCGGCATCTTCATTGTAGCAGGTTTCTCTATTTTATGAATAAAGTAGTTGAGATGTTTTGGCTTGTCTATCATATTGCATATGGTTGAGGTATGTTCCGTGGTTGTCTCTTTCTGTTATTTGATGCATACACACATATAAACTCATCAGTAAACCCTAAGGCCGAAATCAAGAGGCCATTCAACAAGTAAACACAAGTAAACAAATAGATCAACAAACTGTTTGACGAAATACCACAACCAAGAAAAAGTTTTAAAAGACACCAAAACCGTGATGATCCTTGCATAATGGCTTGGGATCATTACACTTCCATCCAAGTGTGCAGGGGCAGGGGCCGAGGAAAGGAGCAAAGGGGCAACAAGGGAGATAACAACCAACCAACAAAATTGAAGGACTGATCTTGAGGTTTATAGAGCTTGGCTATTTTTTGTTTTGTATATTCCTCAGATGGGCCATTATCCCAGGATGGGAACCCAGATTTAATCTAATAAAATCAACCCATAACTGGTTTTCCCTTCGGGGTTTTTCCAAGGATATTTACCCAAAAATCTTGTGTGCAATGTTTATGGTTTCATTATTTATGCTTCCACCGTAATGTTTCATTAATAACTTAGTGGTGCATTTATTCAATAGACGTAATCTATTTGGAACTAATTGCTGGGTGTCGGGTTAAAGAAAATTAACAGGAAATTGAAGTTGGAACAAAGATTAACCCTTCTCCTAGCTATGCTTTGAGGACAAATCATCTTTTAAGGGGAAGGACATATGATGTACATAAATATAATAATAATAATAATACTATACTAAATAAACCCGAGTGTCATAACCAGTCAATGGGTATTTATACTGTCACGGGTTCTTGTAAATCATCACTTATGTTAGTCAAATACAATATATATTTTATTTATCATCTATGGATTTTCTTACCCTTTCCTATTTGGATTAGATATTTTTATCATTATCAAAAAGGTTTGTTTTTTACACATGATCCACTATGAATTGTAATTTGACACAACATTCTCCACTTAATGTGTCACTTTAGAGTATTTTCACTATGGCTTATAGATAGATAGCACAATGTAATTTGAAATTACCTCCCATACACATCCATCATAATCTTGCAATAAAATAGAAGGATAACAAGTAGGGTGCAAACCAAAAAGCATACATCCATATCATCCTTGCTAGGAACATGTCACTCAACTCTATTTATTGCATGGAGATATTTGAAAAATGTGTTTAATTGCCTAGATGCTAACTTGATGCAGGTTTTTGTCCTTTGTAATCAGGTTGTGACTCTTGAGTCTTTACCTTCTAGGAGACCAATTCTAGCCAAATATATGCTTGTGTGGGTAGAATATGGAGTGCTGTAGCTTGTTTCTTGCTACAAAGATGCTAGATTTGAAATATAACCATGGCAAAGTTTAGAGCCACGCCTAAAATTAGTATATCATATGATGTACTTCTGAAGCTCATTGAATTATGAGTGTTCAAAGACTATGGCCTACAAACATTTATTAATTTTGTAACCACCTCTTCGAATTTTAGAAATGGCGTAGTGATGACTCAAAAAGATGAACATCAACCAATTGGAGGAATGAGGGGTTATTTAAAACTCTATCTTGTTTCCCTTGGCATTTTTTGACTGACATGTAGTATAATTTAGTACACAACCGGGGTCCCTCCTATTGCTATGTTGTCCAACTTTTAGGGTTTTATTTTTGAGATAAGATAAAATAATTTAATTATGTTTACAAATGTCAAAAAGTAAGCCAATGGGACTAGAAAGTACATGCAATTAATATTGGTATATGGGAGTGTCAAGATCACTTATTAATGGTAAAATATGAAAAGATACAAATGAAATTGTAATAGGAAAAATGAAACACTTGAGAAAGGGTGAACAAAAAAGGTAAAGCCTAGAAAGGGAGGAAATATTGTTGAGAATCAGAGGCAGAGATAGAGGCCGAAGTAGATAAGATTAGATAGTTTATTAATGTCCAATGAATGACCACAAAAGTAGGTCAATGGGACTGAAGATTACAAGAAGTATGGGTACAATGTGGGAGTGCAAACACATCTCCTTGATAATGCTGAGAGTAGCATAAAGAAAGAAACCTAAAGTAGTGAAATATCCGACAAGGTTAAGCCCTAGGTCTAGTTAAAACCAAGGAAAAGGTATATATAGTGGTATCATAAGTGCGGTGATACAAGTGAGAGTGTCCATGGTAGTTGGACAATTCAATACTAGCCGAGAGAGAAATATCACAAGGTGAGGCCAGTGACCAGTGAGGTCAATGTCTCCTGGAAATGATGATCGATGGCGAGGGGGTGACGACGGTCGCGATGGCTGACTGTCGGAGTCCTCGAGTACCATAGGGGGATTCGACTGTATGACCTTGGGGGGATGTAGGAGCGAGGAAGCTCAATTCTCCTACCTTCCGAGGTCGAAGGATAAAATCTTTGAATAGATCTCTGACTGCTCCGCTAGGGTTGGGGGGGCGATCCTATGAGTGAGAGGTGCCCTGCTTTTGACTCGTCTGGAGATGGACTCTCTCTCACTATGAGGATGCGTGGTTGTGTGTATGGTCCTGCACCTTCGAACCGATCTCAAACATATTGATCAATCTCCTAGGGGGGAGAATGGGCCCGAGGTCTCACCAATCTTCTAAAGTACTTTGGAACTTGGACTGTCGTTTGTTGCTCCGATCTGGTGGAAGGGCATGGAAGTATGAAGTGATCCTCCGGGTTTATCCCGGGTGGGGGGTGACATGCAAGGGATGGGATCTGTGACTGAGAATATCCCTGATGAAAATAGCTAGGCACCTCTGATCTTGATATCGGAAGAAAGTAGAGAGGGAGTCCCTTGAGTTCCTGTAGAGGTAGTAGTAACGTCCTCAGATCTCATAGTATACGGGGCACTGAAAAAATGAGGCGGCTCTCTGTCTCTGGCCCATGTAGATGACACATTTGGCAGATCCTATTAGAGTGTGGGATATGGTGATCAGTTTCCACTCAGAGTTGATTAGAGCCAACTCAGAGCTGTCCCAGAGGGATCTTTAGTGAATGCAATAAATGCCTGTACGTGTATGGGGGGCAAACATTGATACCATCCCGTAGCTCCAGGAAGTGCTCTAAGTAGAATGACATCTTGGGGCCCAAGCTCATCGGGGGTGAGGTCTAGGTAAGCTGAATATATAATCTGTATATGTCCTCTCTGATTTCTCGATTCACAATTTGTCTGGTCGACAAGAGATGGGCCAATGCATCTAAAGAGTAACTGAAGGGGGGAAAGCGCTCTAGGGAGATGGTCATCGATTGGAGAAGTCGAGACACCTTTGAAAACCAACCTCGTGCACGACCTATGGAGTGATCTAAGGCAAGGGCCTCTGAGGAGCAAAGTGCAAGGTAGGGTACCACTCTCTCCTGGCCGCAAAGTACTTGAAAGATCTGTCTCTATGAATGAAGGAGATCAAGCGAAAGATAACCTCGAGGCGGAAAGGGTGGACACCAAACTCTACCTGTATAATGGACTGTGGAACTGTACATTTTCATCTGATGATGTGCTTGAGAAGCAAGGTCTGGACTCTCTCCAACTGATCCCAACCTGTCTGTATCAAACTCACTCCCTAGATCTCCGAGCCATAGAGTACCGTGGGTCTGATAATCGCTTCCATGAGTAGAGTTTGGACAAGATGTCCTAAAAATAACCTTGGAAACAGTGTATCTCGATGAGGGCTAGGGATCCATATCCTTTGTTGAGTCGGGGCTGGAGGGCTTGCCCCATACGAAAACAAGGCCCTGTGAAGTGGACCCCCAGGTAGGTGTAAGCAGTGTTGATCTCAATCTCTTCCTCCCCTGATGTAGAAATGTAAGTCTGTGAGAGTGTGTTTTGATGCATTGCAGATCATGATCTTGGTTTTACCGAAGTTGACCGTCAACTGTCGAAGGTCACAAAAACTAGAAAGGGCATCAATCTGCCTCTGTATGCCCTCAGGAGTAGAGGCCAACAAAATAGGGTCATCAACGAAAAGGAGCAGGGAGATCAACACCAGATGAAGGAGACATCCATTGCCATCTTGGATGTTGTTGTGGAGGAAAGACTTGAGCTCATCAATGTAGATTTTGAAAAGAGTCGGCGAGAGGGGGCATCCTTGTTTTACCCCAATGGTACTCTAAATGAAATCGGAGAGGTTGTGACCCAACTTGAGACGTCGCAAAACTAACTCATACAATCTCATGATGGCTGCTAGGAGGGTCTTAGATACGTTGAGGTCATGAAGTCTATGGAATAAAGCCTTCCATGGCACTGTGTCAAATGCTTTTCGGAAGTCTACAAAACAGCAGTAAACCCTTGAAGAGCGATGACGGGCCTCCTCAATAATGTCTTTGAGTGTGAAAATGTGATCGGTCGTCTAGTAATCTGGGCAGAAACCGGCATGTCCTTTAGCTCTAAGATGGCGACTCTCCAAATCATCAAAGAGCTGCTGATGTAGAGCCGTGTCATAAAGTTTGGAGAATGTATGCCCCACCATGATAGTCCTGTAATTGTCCAGATTAGAACTATTCCTTGATTTGTGAATAGGGTGGATGATGTGTCTTGTCCAGGAGTGGGGGAAACCTGAACATACAACATGGTTGAATAAATCAGGAATATGTGAGTCAAGGGAACAAATGTCATGCATAAGGAATTCAGCCTGGAGGCCTTCTTCATCTGCTGATCTATTGGCTACTCTCCTGATGTCTCTCTCCTAGAAAAGGTGGGAAGAAGAGGGAGGGGAACA
Organism: Picea mariana; assembly: GCA_032191745.1. Classification (NCBI taxonomy): domain Eukaryota; kingdom Viridiplantae; phylum Streptophyta; class Pinopsida; order Pinales; family Pinaceae; genus Picea; species Picea mariana. Next base: position 214,597 of record JASDQU010102509.1, read on the forward strand.
GATGTGGGTGGGAGGTTGCCCAGGAATGTCGTAAAGGGAAGTGGTGTGGGAGAACATGGCTTGGGGGTCTAGGTTGGGTGAGATGGCACAGTATCTAGAAAAAACGGTACACCAGAAGGCTTTCGGCGAGTGGCGTAGGGCTGCACAAAGTTCACGCCTTCTCTGGGAGAAGATAATAATGCTTTTTTCCTGTGAAATACAAATATATATTATTCTGAGCATATTTCCTTTTGAACTCTATATATTTGTGCTCATTGTAAGCAGATGTTTAGAAAAATTTCTTTCTTAAAATTAAGCAGGGAAGATGAACGTAGATTGAATAGCAAGTATTCAAGATTTAATAGGAAATGCCATACCTTAAACTGAGTAACTAATTGTTAAAGGGCAAAGTTGTAGTAATGCCCATGAAGGATGGCTGTGGAAGTTCAAGGAAAGCTAGGTCCCAACCCTGACAAGCAGTGATTGACAACCCAATCTAAGTTTCTGGCAACTTAGAATTGAGTGAATCACAGTCTCACCATTACTGATTTTGGATCCATACAACTTGTAAGTTAATGTGTACCAGTTATGCTAGACATGTTTATGATCAAGTTATTGTGGTCCCGATACCAGGTTTAAACCATAGTAGCAACATTTGTATATGAATTTGGATTTAAATACAATTTGATATGGAAAATATCTCTAATGAAAAAATCCAGTACAGCTCTAATACAGAAGATACATCTCGTAGAATTTCAGCTTCACGAATGTCCAATAAATCAGAAAAAATAACATATTTGAAAATTTCTCCATTAACTTATATTTGTAGATGTATTCAAGATTTTTAAAATCTTTTTGAGGTTTTTGGGATGTTTGTTTTTGGGTTTATGACTCCACGTGGATTAAATACACGAGCTGTATTATCAAAGCCACTCAATAGTAAGCTGACCATACTATATTTGTACTGTACGGAAAATTAGCCAAATTTCATACTAGGGCCGGATTTCTGTACAGCAAAATCCAATATGGCTGAATCTTGCTACTATGGTTTAAACTTTAAAACCTCATAATGTTGTTATCTACCAAATCCATTAGCATTTTACATATTTAAAGTTTGAAGTTTCTACCCTTATCAGGCCTTTGAATGTGGAGTTTAAATCCTCTTGCTGCTACTATATACTCCTTCAAAATATTCAGTTGCAAGGACAAAGTTCTTTGGTTAATTTGTTTTCTTTTTTTACATATACACTTGTGTTTATCCTAATTTTTTGTGTATCTAGCCCTCTTCATTTCTATTTAGAGCCTCTGGTTGAAGTTTTTTACTTTATCCTCTTAATCAAATGAGGAAAATTGTTTGATCTTAATGATAATAATAATAATGATAATCTAATTTAAGGTGACAGCCTAGGCAGAGGCCAAATATTGATGTATGAGAACCCCTTGACTCTAAACATCACCTTTGGTTAAACTTGTCCTTAGAGTGGTCTTGTCACAAGGATATATCATCTCTAGATGGCTGGTTGCTCCTGTCAGTTCCCAATGCTTGTTTGTTCTGGCTATGGACAATTCAGTTTTATTCATCTTCTTTTAGGAATACATGGAAACTTCTGTGGTCTGCCCGTAATTGTAACTGTATTAGAAATTCATTCTTTGATGTTTGTGAATATAACAATTCCCTACATTAAACGATTAAAGAGAATAATTATTTATGCCCCCACTCTGTAACTAAGCTCTATAACCTGCTATCCTCCTCATCTAGTGCAGATTAACTATAAGTTAAAACTGGCTTCTCAGATGGTCCATGAGCAGAGTGTGACAAACAAGAGGATTGCAAGCATATCTTTGGGATTGCAAGTATTCTAGTCAGTTTCTGGATTTATTGTTGGTCAATGTTTCCAACTTCTATGATATACTTTGTAGACCTCTTTGTTGCAGGACAGCCTTGTTTGGTGATTCCTGTATTTGTAAGCAGTTCATTTTGATTTTGATTTTGAGATGGTAAAATAAAGGGATCAAATGAAACTCCATGCTTACTACATACCCATTTTCTCCATTTGGCTTGGGAGGTTCGCACTGGCCTATGGTGGCAATTTGTAGGTCTCTTATGGTATGTTATTCAGTTATTGTTCATTCTTTCCTTTGGAAGGTGAGATGTAATGTGACTTTTGGAGGCTTCATAAAAGAATCGTGTAGCGTGCACTTTCATAGGTATTTGGATGACTTGGCTTGTCAAGCTTGTGCAAAGATCACGTTGCTTGGGAAGTATATTGTGTAGGAGGGGGAAGGTGTATGATGCCCTGTTTTTCGTGATGCACTATGTATTCTTTAGTATAATAAAATACTCAGTTTTCTTACAAAAATAGCCTGCTTTATAAGCTTTTTTCCTTTATCTGACAGGAATAATATGTCCAGTTATGGTACCTTTATTTCAGCTGCTTTTCAACTTTTACAAAACTGTACTTGTGGATGTACTATATTCTATATTTTGGTTCTTAAGTCTTATGGGGGTAACTGGTGCAGAAGATAACGTAGTACTTTTAGATGGTGCCTTTCTAATCAATACTATTTGTTATTTTCAAAAACTTTTTCTCTGGCTGTTTTATTTTGGATAAGTATACTGGAAAATAAACCAGCAAGGACAGGCATCTCTGCAACATGATTAATCTGTTTATAAAATTTTGATTGTAAGCAACTAGGTTGACATTATTGCTTTATTTAGCAAGAAGGTTTGGTTTTATGACAGTATAAGTATGCCTTCTGTCCTGCAGTGAACGTGGTTACTTCAATGGATTACCCTTTTATCGTGTCATTAAACACTTTGTAATTCAAGTTGGGGATCCAAAGTTGGCTGGAAACAGGGAAGACTGGACTGTTGGTGGTCAGCTCAATGTTCAACTTGAGTTCAGGTTTGTATTGTCAGAATTTTTTAAATTAATTGTTGAAATTTGTCTCACATTGTATTGTCTTTTATTATGTCAAATAGTAAGTTGGGCATGTGATATTTTGTTTCCTGTTTGTTATAACTTGTCACAGGAAAGCATTGCAATCTAGGATGCAAATGTGTATATCTTGATAGGAGATGTCTTTCTTCTGTACTTAACTGCTGATTTGTGTATTATGTTGGCCGTTTCTGTCCATTAGAAGTAATTTGGGTGGTTCCCTAGCTACCATAGCTAATCCTATAAAGTCTAATAAAGCTATTCACTTTCTATGTCAATTGGAGGCCAGTATGATACTCGTTATCTAGTTAAGGCATCACTGTTCTTGTTTATTAGCAAATTAAGCTTCCCATCTCAAGTCTCACAAGAGGTGGCTTTGTTAGCTACTAGTTTTTAATCATAATTGGATTGAGCTGAAAAGTTGTTCATTCTCGCAATCTTCTTATTATATGGTTTTCATTGAATTTTATATCGCTACTAGCTGTATAGCATTTTCTTCTTTTAAGAGAGCTAATACTTTTATTTTTTTGGCTTGAGCTTTTAACCAGTCCAAAGCATGAAGCATTCATGCTGGGGACCTCCAAGTCAGAGGATCAGGGAGATGGATTTGAGCTTTTCATAACAACAGCACCCATTCCAGATTTAAATGATAAGCTTAATGTCTTTGGGCGTGTTATAAAAGGTCAAGATATAGTTCAGGTACTGTCTTATTCACTGAGTTTCTTCTGAGTTTTCTAAGATTAGTATACACTATGGATCATATGGCTGACAAATAAAAAAGGGTTCTATCATATTCAATTTATAGATGCTCTTGAAATATAAGCCAATATCAGAATATGCCTGAGTGCTTGGAGTTTAAAGATAGAGTACTACACTCAGGTGAATGTTTTCGGAACTTTCTGACCACAAAATCTCAAATAATGACAAAGTTCAGTTACTAACGGACAACACACTTAATAGACCTGAGTCTTGCTGCCTATTTGTGTGCCATGATAAGCTTAATGTATTTGGGTGTGTTATAAAAGGTCAAGACGTAGTTCAGGTACTGTCTCATTCACTGAGTTATCTTCTGATATTTCTAAGATTAGTTCATACACTATAGATCATATGGCTGACAAATAAAAAAGATTTTTATCATATTCAATTTATAGATGCTCCTGACATATAAGCCAGTATCAGAATATGCCGGAGTGCACGGAGTTTAAAGATAGATTACTACACTTGGGTGAATGTTTTCAGAAATTTCTGATCACAAAATCTTGAATAATGACAAAGCTTAGTTACAGAACGGACAACACACTTAATAGACCTAAGCCTTGCTTCCTATTTGTGTGCCATGATAAGCTTAATGTCTTTGGGTGTGTTATAAAAGGTCAAGATGTAGTTCAGGTACTGTCTCATTCACTAAGTTATCTTCTGAGATTTCTAAGATTAGTTTATACACTATGGATCATATGGATGAAAAATAAAAAAGGGTTCTATCATATTCAATTTATAGATACTATGAGATATAAGCCAGTATCAAAACATGCCTGAGTGCTCAGAGTTTAAAGATAGATTACTACACTTGGGTGAAAGTTTTCAGAACTTTCTGATCACAAATCTCGAATGATGACAAAGTTTAGTTACTAAACAGACGACACACTTAATAGACCTGAGTTTTGCTGCCTATTTGTGTGACACATAATCACTTAGCTTATTTTTTTTTTGTTTCTGGCGGAATCAGTAACTAGGCCGTGCTTGTACTCACGTGACACGGGGTTGATTCCGACCACTACCACACCTCCAGGTGTGCCCATGCTGCCCCTTACGCGGCACTCATGGTAAGCCAAGGTTTTGATCCGGTGACCTCACATAACAGAGTGCCTTAACAGTGCATTCCATCACCGATTAACGGTGTACTCCATCACCGACTGATCTACACCTCAAGGGCGTAATTAGTTAGCTTCATGGATCTCCACATATATCAAATATCATTTTGCCTCTAGATTTAAAATTAAGTGCTGTTCTATTTTACACATTCTTTTGTAAGCAGTATATAACATTATTTTTCTATTTTACATTTTCTGCACTATTACTTTATTATTTTTCCTTAGATGTCAAAACAGTGAATTTCAAAACTGCATTTTGCACTGCTTGGGCATGCCTGGACTCTTTCATTTAGGCAGATTTGTAATTCATGCCTTTCATTTAGGCAGATTTGTAATTCATGCACTGCTTGGGCATGCCTGGACTCTATATTAGCATGGGGGGATGTGCCCCGTGTGTTTCCCCATCCCCAAAGAAAATGACGAGATGTCCCCTTTTTTGCAGGAAGATTGTTTGAAGGGGAGGGGCATGTTAAGTTCCTAACCATAATCCTCATTCATTATCATTACATCAATTAATTTTATGTTGGCTTGTAATTATTGCTTTCTAGTCCTCTTTAGATACATCGAGACTCATTTGAATAATCATCTTATATTTTGCATTTGATATATTGTAATAGAAGGTTGCCCCCTCAAAGAGGCTTCCTATCCAATCACTCTTTCACTTGATTTAGGTGTGGCATTACTGAATTGGGTCATTTTTATGCTTATTTGGCTATTTGGTCGATAACATGGGAGCTCTCCTGCAGAACAGGAGACATTACCCCTATTCAGGATAGGTGGAAATGCCCCTTTTCTATGGGGATGTCCCTGCAGAATAGGGATGTTCCCTTGGCATCCCCCACCCAAAACCGACCACCCCCATTTTAGGAGAATAAAAGATGAAGTAAAAATGAAACCAAAAACTGAGGAAAGAAGCCATCAACCTAAACACTTATCTAAAACCTAAATCATGGAACTAAATCAAGTTTCTACTAAATCTCAGGTTTTACATTGGCTGCCCCATTGGTTCCAGATACCCAGATTTGGAACATTAGTAAGTGGGCATCCTTGAGATTGTTCTTTTATATTGTATGGAGTTAAATTTGGTCGTTCATCTAATGTAAAATCACTTTTTCATTTTTGTTATCAACGAGGAAACAAATGGTTTGTCCACTATGGTATATATCTAATTGCTCACTTTGCATATCATGATGTTTATTACTTAGTTTATTTAACACATTTCATTGTTTTAACCATAGTTGTAGTGCTTGTGGGTCAAATTTATGACTCATGGGTTTGACCCTATTCTTTGACAAAATAGGTTGCAAACTCACTATTGGTGAGTTTGATTTGTCAACCCAACAATGACCAACGAGTACTCCCAAGTTATTGAATGGGTTCAATGGGTTTGACTTGTGACCCGCAAAAAAATTCATTGGGTTAACTTATTTAAGGGCAGAAATGATTAGATTTTTTGTATTCACGAGCTTTGTATTTTGTACTTGACAAGTGTTTCCCAAGTTGAGTCAAACTCTTGCCTTGATGAGTTTTCCGCCGAGTCAAGTCTTGTAATTATAGTTTTAACTTCTAGGATTTTACATACTTAATTTTTTGTTTACAATTTTAATACTCTATTGGCATTGACCCCTAGAATTTGGCTCCCTCTTCCTGAAAATTGCCCCCAGTCCTTGAAATTTAGTGCAATGTAGCCTTGATGTGTTTGCAATGTCCTGCATTTGTTCAATTGTAATGTCCCCAACAATAAATATAATTGCTTTATAAAAACATATACTAGTTACCATAGGGGGATTGTGTCCATAGACCTCTTAGGGTGTAGATGGTGTTGGTTCTTTGAGTCTTCTTCTCTCCTTCATTCCATTGAATTTCTATTGAGTACTTGCCTCCATTTAAGGACTAGTTGGACCCCCCCTTGTCACCTCACCTTGAAAGGGGAGATCAGTAGGATGGAGAGAGTCTAGACCCTTCTTCTACAATGCTTGAACCGTGGCAAGTCGACAATGCCTTAGTCCATCATCTAGGTGGACTTTGAGTTGCATCCTTTGCGCCTTGAGGCCATGCTTAGCCTTGTCTCTTTTCTTCAAAGTTCGGACTCTAGGAGACTATTCTCTTGGTAAGGATCGATACTCCTACCTTGCTTTTGGTTCATAGACTATTGCCTCCACAAGCTCCCATAGGTAGGCATGTTGTTGGTTTTCAAGGGCCTCCTAGTTACTTTCTAGTGGCCATTTCTCTTAATTGACTTCCCCACTTTAGGTACTCTTTAAATGCTCAAAGCCATCTTTCTATCGTCTAAACTTGACATGAACAAGTTGATTAGGAATAATATCTACAGATAGTACATCCAGGTCACTTGGATCCCCCTCTTGAGAGTCTTAGCCCCAAGATGGCTTCTATTTTGAGCATTTCATGTAGCCGAGAGACAACCTTATTGTCATACCTTTATGTATACGTGTTGACATTGGATGCATAGCCTATAGATCCCCCTTGGTTAGTTCAGGGTTCTCCCATAAACTTCGGGTCAAGAAAAATCATCGCATCCCACACCTTGATAGAACTTGCTAGCTATGCCACTTATAGGAGATTGAGTTAGATGAGCACCACATTTTCAATTGTCTCAACTACTATGATATTAAGGGGAGGTTTTATTTCCTATGTTGGGACTCGAGCAACTACCTCTCCACATTTCTCTGCTATCCAAACTAGAGATGACTATCTCTTTTGATGAGGGAGGTTTTTAGATTGGGAACATAAGCCCTGCACAAACCTCCTCAACTAGAGCCCATTTGGGGGATCATGTCTTTCCTTTTCATGGTTTTGTTCACTAGGGGCAACAAATGACAAGTACAGGCCCACACCACTTTAGATACCAAATCTGTGAGACCTCAAAGCTCCTCTTGACCCTCCCAACCTTCAATTGACCTCCATGAGACTCCTCAAGAGGCTCCCATTCTAGACCCTAGGACAAACACCTTTGGATTGATTAACAAACTAGCTCTAGGGGGTTCTAGAGCTAGACTCATTATGTGGAGAGTACTACTCTCTAGGTTCATTCAAACAACAAGTATTCCATTCTAAGGTTCTTCTCTCTAAAGTTGGATATTAAGAGTGATGGACCTCATTGATCCTGGGCTCTTCTAGGATTACAAAACTAGGCTCCCCTAGTTCTAGGTATTCTCCAAATGATATTATAAGACAACGCTTTGGCTCATTCGTGGTGATTGATGACTCGATTGAGGAGCCTTCTTCTCTTTTCCCTCATTTGTCTCTACCTCTAGTTCCAACACCCCTTGGCATTTTCTCTTTCTACTTGACATGGTTATGTTTTTGCAGTTATTTTGTACATTTACTAGCTAGATACTTATTTCTTTTTTTGTTGGTCTTTTTTTTGCGTTTGATAGAGTAGTTATAGGAGATGCTTTTTCACTCCCACTCTCATGTACTTCTACTAGATGTAATTTTGAGTCCCATCGACCTACTATTGTGGTTATTTGTTGGACTTCGATAAAATTACCTTATTGTATCTTATCTTAGCTATTTACACTTTAATTGAATAACTCACTATTTATCTACAACCTAGTTCTGTAGGCCCCATCTAGATTGTTGCAATATAAGTGTGAAAACACAACTGTGAGTAACGAGGAAAAGGAAAAAACCAACATCATTGGTTGCGCTAGAGGCATTTTTGTCTATGCACTTTCTTATTGTCCACCCCTCTTTTATCTCTTCCACTAATCTCTTTGTGGAAATTAAATAGACCTCATCTATTTTTAAGTATTTGGGGGGATTTCATAGTCCAACATATAAGATATCATTTTTGGGGTTATCTGCGGAGATTAACTCATTAATGCATGATCAATATCCCATAAGCAATGGTCAGAATGACAAAATTTCTCATGATATTTAATATTCCACTTAGCACTCATTGCATTGGGTGATGCTCACCGGGGTGAAGAAGTGGAATTAAAACTAGTGAAATGAATCACATAGCATCAATCATCACCTCTGGGGCTTACACTCGGGAACGAGGACTTCCTAAGTTCTTGGGAGGTTACCCATCCCAAGATTCCTCTATCTCAAGTGTGTTTAACCAGGGATTTTTCCCCATAGCCAAGCCCACTAAGGTTGCTGCCTCATTTGCAAAACCTTAGCAAGTATTGTGCCTTATATACTATTAATCCTCCTATTTAACCCATTGTTGATGCTATGGTATAAATTTTTTCAAGCATTGTCTCTCTTTTCTATTTGCACAATGACACTACCATTGGAATCTGTGTTTATTCTTCCTCTATTAGTTGCCTTATTGCCTCTTGGTAGTAGCCCTTGGGATTTGACCGCTTCTTCCCAAAAGTTGTTCCTTTCCCTCAAGTTTATTGCAACATAGTCTTGACTTATTTGCAATACCTTGCTTTGTTCAATTGTAATGTAACCCACTATACATATAATCACTATATAGTAATATATATTAATTAGAAATCACTGCATCTCTACGTTGGGTTACATCCGTACCTAATTCCCTGATATGAGGACATGGAGACACAAGGATTCAATTGTCCCACACGGACATGTCACAAAGTATCTTTGTGAGGCATGGGGTATTTAAACTTTGTAGTGATGTCATTAAGTGTGATATAATTGATAACCATCCGTTTCTTTCCTCTCTTCTGTTCACTATGCATATTTACCTTAAATTTAGAACAACAAATTTCAGAAGTTGAGGATCTGATTAATTTGTATTCAAGAATTCTGCAATGGCTTGCTCAATGGCCTTCCTATAAGATGGTTTGTTTGGAATTGCCTTTCTATATGCTATGGCTTCTGGTAAAGTTTTGACTTCATATTCTTGCTTGGCATTTTCCCAGAAGGCTTGTGTATTAAAATTACAAGATTTATAAAAAAATATTTTTTGTACAAGCATCTCTTGCCTGCATCTTCCTTCAACTATTTGCGGTTGCTTTTCTCTAATTTTTTTTGTTTTTGTTTTTCTGGCCATTTTATTCAAAGCAAGTTGTCCATAGTGGGAGGCTTGTTCAGTTATAGCAGATGATATGATAAATGGTAGGGTATATGAACATGATCCTAGTTTGATTGGAATTTCACAAGTATAATAGCATTTGGACTCTTGATCTGCAAGGCCAATTGTGCTGATCTCATTATGCAAAGGACTCCAATACTGTGAAGGGACTATGCTTTCATGGATCATATTGATTGTACATCCTGTATTAAAAACGATTGGCGTTTTTCCAAAGGCTCCAATTTTGAAAGGGAATTGTCCAACCACATAAATATCATTACTAGGCTCAAATAATGGCTGGGCCATTTTCTGTTCTGTCTTCCTGTTCGAGGTCTAATACCACTTAGATGCAGCATTCTCCAGATTTTTGTCTTCTCTGAGATCATCTTCTATACCGTCCAATTTCCATAGATTTATTGCCTTCCTTTGTTGTTTTGGACTGAGATCAAGACCCCATATATTTGGTTTGTCTTCTTGTACCTTTTTCTTTTCTATCTTTTCAAATTTCTCATACCACTTTTTCTTATAAATCTTTTCTATATATATTCTTCCAACTAGGTCTTCATCATAATCTTCACAAGAATCTAGTTCATAAATTTCATCATCAGAATCAAATTAATCAATATCAGTTTGGATGTAGTCCCTATTTTCTCCAAACTCTTTTTCTGCATACATCGATCCGACTCTAGATTTCTTCTGGGGGCACTCTTTAAAATGGCCTTGTTTTCCACACAAATAACATCCCCCTTTTCTGGTTTGTTGTTTTGTTTACTATATTTTTTCCTTTCTTGGGAAAATAATATCTTCCAGTATATTTTTGGATCCCTTTCTGTATTTATCTGATGATTTTCTGAGCCAATTTTTCCTTCTTATGGAAGGAGTTCAATTCTTTTTCTGGTTTCCATAAGTTTTCACATATGAGAAACATCGACAGTCTTTGGGATCAAATCTATTTTTAATTACTTGCTTTATAAACTTTGTAATTCTCATATATCTGCAAGGGTCTGTTCTGCTATATTGTGGTTTGTATTTTTCATCATAACATATACCTTTTTAGGGATTGGATGTGGCATTTTGGTAATCAGGTTTTGCTTGATAGCTTCATCTTCAGTATGGCCACTTCTATATGCTGGCTTCTGATAGTCAGTCATGAATTCATTGAATCCTTTGAGATTGACCGATTCTATCCCCTTTAACATTTGGAGATTAGTAGCATGTGTCATTTCTTTATACAAACTGAATGCTACTATGATGGTTTCTTTCAGAGAGTCAATGTCTATGATTTGAATTTTACAGAAAGCTGTTTTCCAACAGGAGCAATATTTTCTAATTTGTCATTATCCATAGTAGGTAGTGTTATGTGTTTTAAGTTATATTGCATGTGCTAACATTGAGATAAGAAAACACTTGCAAGGGCACCTTAAAAGAGCACCTAACCTGTAAAACATTGAGCAGAAAGTGAGATGACTGTTTGCTGTCCTAAAACATTAAAAAAAGACAGCCATACAGTTGAAACTTAGAGCCATACTAAGGTCAAGGACAGACCTTAGATGGCAGCCTCATAGGACCTCAGATATTTCTACATGGTATCAGAGCCAAAGGTGGCTTAGACTTGCTGATTTTGGAGCACTTTTTGGGCAGTTTGGAGAAGTTTTTATATCAGATTTGTTGGCTGTTTTGGACAGCAAGTTTACAGTCCAAAACAGTGGGTAAACTTTAGATCTGAAGGTACCTCTCCTTCATTGTCAATTGCATAGGTCAAGGCAGATTTTGGATAGCTAGTTTACAGTGTTTGTGGACAGCTGTGGGCGGATCTGTTGGGCTGATTTTTGACACTTGTGGACAACCTCTTTTCACACCTGCGTGGACAGGAGTGAGGCTGTAGAGACGACCTCTTTTCACACCTACTGATTAGGAGTGAGGTGTGGATTCGCTTGCCTTTTTTCACACCTGTGTTGACAAGAGTGAGGCAATGTTCCTTTGCATTGGGAGCATTAGAGTGAGCGCAGTTCGCAGACATGTCAATATCTCAGATGCATGTGGAGGACAGGCTAGCCAGGACTAGCAATTGGTCGCCTTGGAAGGCGATGATGGTCTTTGTCTTAGAGGACCTCGAGCTATGGGATATAGTCGAGGTAGTGGTTCCTCCCATTCTTGTCACTGCTCCCGTCTTGGTAGCAGAATTCAGGAGGAAGAACAACAAGGCAAGGAGGATCATATGTGATGCTGTGAGAGATCACATTATTCCCCACTTGATTGGAAAGACTTGTGCATACGAGATGTGGGCATCTTTGTGCAAGTTGTACGAGAGGTCTAATGAGAAATGGAAGATGTTTTTTCATGACCGACTCAGGGGCATTCACATGCTCGAGGATGTGACGGTTAGTTCATTCCTTGGTAGATACACACAGATCAGAGATGAGCTTGCAGTCGTCGGAGAGGTTGTGAACCCTAACTCTTTGGTGAGGCAAGCTATGAATAGCTTCACCAAACCGTGGGGTCCATTTGTACGGGGCATTGTTGCCAGGGAGGTTATGCCTACATGGGAGAGGATGTGGGATGAATTCATCCAGGAGGAGATTAGGTTTGCAGCCGAGGCTTCTAGATAGCAACAACAACAACAGACAGTTTCTGGTGATGAGAACCTTGCTCATTGGACAAAGGGCAAGAAGAAGACTGGCCGTGGAGGTCGACAGGGTCTCAAGTTTGGGGCCCCACCACAGGGAGGAGAGAGCAACAACAACAGTGGGCAAAGGAGAGACATGAACACAGTGAGATGCTTTGCTTGTGGAGAGATGAGTCACTATACAAGATAGTGTCCCAAGAAGAAGAAGCAGGATGTGTTAGCGGCGACAACAGAGGAGATAGAGTTCGAGGAGAAGTTTGTGAGAGAGTGTGCATTCATTACTACTTTATTTGCTATTACACCATCCAACATTAGTTGGGGAGATCGAGTTGATGAGGACTGACTGACGCACAATAGTGATTCAGAGGGAGATCAGACTCAGTGTCCCTGGACATCTTCAGAGTGGGTGATTGGTCCACCTAGTATAGCTACAGTTCCAGAGAAGTCGAGCAGATAGAGAGTGGTTGCTACAACTTCAGTGCATCAGAGGATGATGAGGAGGAGCAACAGGGCACCACAGAGGCTTGAGCCTCACATAGCTTCTGAGACGGGCAGATCAGGTTCTGGCTCCACTTCAGGTGGAGGTGACTTGGCGAGAGGCCAAGTTGATGACTCTTGGTGAGAGACCAAGAGAGAGAGACTCTTGGTGAGATGCCAAGAGAGACTCTTGGTGAGAGGCCAGGACTAGGAGGAAATCCTTGGTGGGAGACCAAGGTGGAGATCTTCGGTGTGATGCCGAGATCTAGGTGATCTTGGATAGATGGAAAGTCAGTGCCATTTATAGATCATGCAGATTGAGTAGATCTGTGACAGAGTCCACTTTCAACGATCATGGTACAACCATACTCACCGAGCATATGCCAGGAGGCAACCATGTCCACTGCAGGGACAGATTGGTGGTGACGAGCACTTTCCTCGGTAAGAGGGAGTGTTGGGATTTGGGTACCTTGGAAAGTGGTCCCCATGTGCTTATTAGTCTCTAAGCACAAAGGGGGAAGACTATTACCCTTATACTTTACTTTATGACTCTAATTTCACTTTGACTTAGGAGTTTTAAGTCAAAAGTGAAATATGTCACTTAAGTCATAAAGTGACAATTAATTCAC
>JASDQU010102509.1:235561-258161 GCA_032191745.1 Picea mariana
GTCCTAAAACAGCAAAAGAAGACAGCCAAACAGTTGAAACTTAGAGCCATACTAAGGTCAAGGACAGACCTTAGATGGCAGCCTCATAGGACCTCAAAATTTCAACACCTTGCTTCTGACCTAGTTGTCAGACGTAAAGCAAGATGAGATGTTCCTTGCTTCTGACCTAGCTGTCAGACGTAAAGCAAGATGAGATGTGTACCTTGCTTCTGACCTGATGGTTGCGACGTAAAGCAAGATGATGTGTGACTATTACTATGTTTCCGGCTGTATAGCTGCGACGTAAAGCAAGTCTAGTTCCTTGCTTCCAACCTGATGGTTGTGACGTAAAGCAGGATGTGTACCTTGCTTCCGACCTGATGGTTGTGACGTAAAGCAAGGTAATATGATGAGACTAGCATTGAGCTTCCGGTTGGATAGCTGTGACGTAAAGCCAGTCTAGTAACCTGCTTCCGACTTGATGGTTGTGACATAAAGCAGGACGAGTATCTTGCTTCCAGCTTGAGTGCTGTGACATAAAGCAAGACGATGAGATGAGACTAGTACTGTGCTTCTAGCTTGATAGCTATGACGTAAAGCCAGTCTAGTATCTTGCTTCCAGCCTAAGTGCTGTGACGTAAAGCAAGACATTGAGATGAGACGAGTACTGAGCTTCCAGCTTGACAGCTGTGACGTAAAGCCAGTCCTGTATTATGACGAGCCAGCCTTGTGCTGTGATGATGATGATGTATCAATTTTTATACTAATACATATTGTTGCAGATGATGATGGCATTCCTTTGAGAATGAAAATGTTGTCGATGAAGAAAACTTCCGATGATTTATAGATACGCCAATCAGTGTTCCAAGATGATATTGATGATGCTGTCCTCTCACCCACTTGATGCTGTTGATGATGTTGTCCTCTCTCTCTCGCATGATGCTGCTGAAGAATACCCTTCTTGTTAAGGGGGAGTGTTGATATAATGTAACTGCAAAGAGTATTCTTATTATTATTGATATATTATTCATAGGATCAATCCCCATTGTGGATTGATCATGTCGGTTATTGTAATAGGACCAAATCCCCTTTTTCGGATTGGTCAAAAGACAATTTTAATAGGCAGAATAAGAAGTTGGCCCCAACAGATATTAAAGAGGCCCAGAAATATAATAAAGGTGGGTTTACCCATCCAGTTTGAGAAGTCGACCCTGCCAGTGAAGAGACACTTCACACGTGCCAGACTTGTATAAATAAAGAGGCCAACGCCTCATTTAGACGCACAACTCACTTGCTCATTGAGAGACAAGTTTTGGATCTGCTGCTGGAGAGAGAGTGGCGCATATCTGGGAGAGGACTTTCTGTATTAGTTTAAGAGATCTCTTGGCATTGTATTGGCTATCTATATTAAGGAAGTTTTGCTAGCTTTTCTTCCCCTAGAGGGTTTCCCAGGATAAATGTTGTGTCTCTTGTGATTGTGTATTTCTCAGTGATCTTGGATTATGCTATTGTTATCTAATGAAATGCAAACAACTATAATAATGGCTTAAACATTAACATCAGGTAGGTACAACAATCTTCTGTAGGTACACTACTTCTTGGGAACCTTCTCTCATCAATAAGACTTCATGCCAAGCCTTCCATCTCTCCACGACTTGACCTATAGGGGCTTCATCCTTCACCACCTCACTTTCCATCTCAATCCCCCTAGGGTCACCCGGGACTCCCCCCTTGTGGAGGATTTCTCCTTCACTAAAGTGAGGGGAGGGTTTATCTAAGGTGACAATGGGTAGACTCTCCCATAGTTCTCGCCATCCTGTGGATTGGGTTGGGCTTTGCCCAATCTACAATTTGTGCGATAACATGTTGGATTTGTTGGAAGTACTGTTGACCTTTCAACAAACTCCCACAAACCTTGTTTCTCTAGCAGCAAACCAATTCTCTCTCTCCAAAGATTGAATTTTGAGGCTCCCTCCAGCCTATCTTCGAATCTCAAGCCTGCATTGGCCATAATGTCAGCTGCCCTAACTCACACGCTCTCTCTGGTAACTCGACCCCCTTGCTGATTTACACCTGGTCTGCACAAAAAATGGACTTGGTTCCTTCTGTATTCAAAGGCTGAGCTCTGATACCATGTTAATTTTCTTTAAACTCAACAAACAAAAATAAAACGCCAATGATTTTTCTTTATCCATAAATTTATTTATGCTGATATAACTTTTGAAAATCATGTATTAAATTTACAGCTGAGTTATTAGTTACACAAGGCAAGTCCACACTAGTCCATCACGAGCCTCCGTGGACTCCATCTATCCTCCAAAGCAATGTACTCCATTAGGTCGGCTACCCCTTGCAAGAAGACAATTGAAGCCCCAAGCATCCTCAAGCCATCTTCAATCCTCCAGACAAGAAACCAAGGTGCTACATGTCAACTAGGGCTTGAAGCCCTCGTCCATGATGCACAATGCTAAACATCCCTTGTAGGATGCTTTGTAAGCAAGTGGTTCCTCCATGTGGCTTCAATGAAGGGCGTCCACCAAACTACTAAGAGATCTCCAATACCTAATGGAAGAACATCGAGCCTGCAATCAATTGCGATCAATAATTCACTGAGCAAGATATCTCAACTATACATATCCATCACATACCATCTCTCATGCTACAATCCATCTTAGACCATCCAGGGGTTGAACTTACACCATGTACCCCAAATCTCATGAAGCACCCCCAAACATGGTGTAAATAATTTGAAAGTAACCTGTAATGTCCCCACTTTGGGACATCACCATAGTGTAGAGATTTATGATGACCAGAGTAGCCAGATGGATGTTATAGCAAGTACAGGGGTATTTTAGAGGCATTGTGGGGTCCAGCTTGCATTGATCATCATATTCCATCATTATGAGCCATTCCGCACAAGTTGGCTTTGGTTTCGTTGCATTCCAACAATTTCCATGATTTTGACTATTTTGAGCTATAAGTTAATTGAAATCACTGAAGAGGTCATTTTGGGCACATTACTTGGAGGAACCTCTCAGTGTAATAGCTCATTGGAATCGGGAGGAGCAACACTACAGGATGGGATGGCTAGAAGTGACTTTCAGTGGCCAGGGAAGCCACAAGGAGAGATAAGGAGCTTTTCAGAGGTAAAAAGGTTAGTTAATTAATTAAAGTGATTTAATTAATTAATTAAATATTAATAAAATGAAAGTCACTTTGGATGGACAAGGTGAGCCAAAAAGTATAAAAGAAAGGCAAGGGCCTCTACTCTAGATTCATGTATGTTTATCTTTTGATTTATGGCTTCTAGCTAGTAAGCCCAACATTGGGGGTTTGGAGGGTTTTGACTTAAGAAACCCTAGAAGACGATTCGATGGTGAAAGATTCCACCTAGCTTGTCCCAAGCTTGGTCTCGGAGATGCAATACACTCCCACACCATTCTAGTTCCAGATCTACTCAATTGCAGGAGGATTCCACATCAGTTACTTGTGCAGATAGAGAGAGGGCGCACCAGTTGGGGGTTTCCAGCAAGGGGGGCGCACCATTCTTGGAGAGAGATACATTGCAGGTGATTGGGAGGGCTTTTGGAGATTCTATCACTTGGGTTCTTCTTGCAGGGTCTTCACCATCATTTCTAGTGCTTTCTGAGAGAGTTTTATGGCTCAGATTATTTTTTAGAGCATTGGGACGAATTGAAGAGAAGGAGGGTGTTTTTGAGATTCATATCTAGTCAGTTTGGAGGGGTTACACTTCAGATCTGACCCTGAGACTTCACCTAGTGACTTGCAGTGTCCCGATCTATATTCCTCGGGAGTTTCAGAGCATTTGGATGCCTCCTTCATCAGGGCCGAATTATCTAGGGCTTCAGTCATCTAGTGGGGTGCACCATTCAGTGGAGGAGTTCAGATCTACAGGGGTTGAGAGTGGATTTGGAGATTTGGACACCTGGGTTGTCCTTACAGTTGCTCGATCTATCAGTTCGCATATTTCTTAGGGTGATTGGACATTTTTGGTAGCAGGGCCGAATTATTGAGGGCTTTAGCATTCTAGCAGAGCGTGGCACCTTCTAGCTTGGGGGTTTAGCATTCTTACGGCCCAGATCTATTGTATTCAGTCTTCATTGTATATCCAGCCTTTGGAGGCGTGTTGGAGTCTTCTATTGGAGCATTTTGTAGCAGCTCTATTGTTTATCTTCTTGGCCATCTGTTGAACATTCCAGATCGACACCTTCATTGTAGCAGGCTTCTCTATCTTATGAATAAAAGCTATTTGAGATGTTTTGGCTTGTCTATCATATTGCATAGGGTTGAGGTATGTTCCATGGTTGTATCTTCTTGTTATTTGCTGCAAACATTCATATAAGCACATCAGTAAACCCTAAGGCCGAAATCAAGAGGCCATTCAACAAATAAACACAAGTAAACAAATAGATCAGTAAAGTGTTTGACGAAATATCACGACCAGAAAAAGTTTAGAAGACACCAAAACTGTGATGATCCTTGCATAATGGCTTGGGATCATTACATAACCCTAAAATCTAACAATATAGTGCTGGAAATCACAAACCATGAAGAATATAGATGGCTGAAATCAAATCTACAATTTATATAAGTCTTGGATAGTTGGAAACTTCATTAATATGTCTAAAGTTGATGTTCATGTAAATTCCATAGCCTTATCCCAAGGCTAGTACAATTTGCTAACTCTCCAAAACCCTAGCTAGGGAAAACCAAGAAAATCCTAGCTCACACCAAGGAGATCCAACAAGCATGCATGACACAAGTACAACCTAGTGTTTCATCTTAAAACCCTAATATTCAAATTTCCAAGGGATGAAACCCCAACCCTAGTCTTCAAGATGTTGCAACAATTTCAAGAAACCCTAGTGACTGCAGGACCATATTTTTTGGGATCACTTGAGGAAATCAGTATTGGTATTCTTCAATGACATCTTGGTCTACAACCAGACATGGTAGGAGCACGTGAGGCACTTGGATGAGGTACTCAACATCATGGGGTCACAGTCACTATATGCCAAGGAGTCAAAGTGTGAGTTTGGCATGACAGAGCTACTATATTTGGGCCACATTATCAGCGCACAGGGGGTACAGGTGCACCAGGAGAAGATTGGGGCCATTTTGGATTGGCCAACACCCAAGAACGTGACCGAGTTGAGGAGTTTCTTTGGGTTATGCAACTATTATAGAAGGTTTGTGAGAGGTTTTTCACAGTTGGGGGCACCACTCTCTCACCAGACAGGGAGCCTTCATCTGGACCGACGAGTCACATAAGGCATTTGATCACATGAAGGAAGTCATGGGCACATGCCCAGTGTTAGCATTGTTGGACTTCATGCTGCTGTTTGTACTGGAGTGTGATGCATCAGGAGAGGGGATCAAAGCAGTGTTGATGCAGGGGGGATACCCGTGTTTGAGAGCAGGAAGCTTAGTCATCCCGAGACGCTGTACTCGATCTATGACAAGGAAATGCTTGCAATCATGCATGCCTTGACCAAATTCAAACAGTACTTGGTGGGAAGCAAATTTGTGGTCAAGACAGACCATAACAACTTGAAGTGTTTCCTTGAGCAGAAGGGTCTCAGTGAACGTTAGCAGAAGTGGGTGACAAAGGTCTAGGCCTTTGATTTTGACATAGAGTATGTCAAGGGTAAGAAGAACATTGTGGCAGATGCATTTTCTAGGAGACCAACATCTTGTTCCCTTATGGAGATTTCAACAAATTGGAAATCCCACTTGTTAGTGGAATATTCCAAGAACAAGTTCGCTTGTGAGATTTTGGATGGGCAGGTACAAGACGACAGGTATAGAGTCATTGATGACGTCGTCTTCTACAAAGATCGAGTCTATCTAGTGCCAGGATCGGGTCTCAGGAAGAAGATTTTGGCTGCAGTACATGACTCCCCACTAGCAAGCCATCAGGGCTTTTTCAAAACCAACATGCAGGTCAGAGAGAGATTCTCTTGGAAGGGTCTCAAACAGGATGTGATGAGACATATCAGTGAGTGTGTGACTTGTTAGCAGAACAAGTCAGAGCAGACTCTTCCAACAGGGTTACTTCAGCCACTTCCCATTCCAGAGCAGAAATGGGAAAGCATCTCCATGGACTTGATTATAGGCCTACCCAAGGTTCAGGGTAAGGATTGTATCTATGTGGTGGTCGATAAATTGACCAAGTTTGCACATTTCTATGCCATTCCGACAGATTACAGTGCAGTACAGGTGGCCAAGCTATTTTTCAGAGAGGTTTTCAGGCTTCATGGGTTGCCACACAACATCGTTAGTGACAGGGATGGTCGGTTTTGTTATCGTACAATTTGTACTTGCCCAAACCAAAGGCAAGCGGATACTAAATTGGCGTAACAAGGAGGATGTAGTATTACTGTCACCTTAATATGACACCTCTTTCCATTTAAGATTAGTACCCCAAGGGAGACGTCCCCAGTGGCTTGGGGGTTTGAGAAGGCTAAGGCAAAAGTATTAAGAAAGTCCCACCCCTCTCACAGGTCACTCTGATAAAATGTTCCAAGAGTTTTAATGAGATGAAGCAAAATAATATTTAAGTGTACCTGCCCAGAACAAGACAACAAGAAAATATGCTATTTGAAAGTACCATATGATGTTAGTGCTTCATAAAACCATAGACTTTTGATAAAAAGAACAAGCTGATATAAAAGTTGAAGCAATAGGAATATTTATAACAACAATATATATTTAGCAACAACTACACAATTATGCCTAAAAAATGCTTCAAAAATGACAAGAAATGATAGCATAAACTTGACAAAATGGTAGTAATTGTCAGAAGCAATGATGGCAATGTACTATCATCTTTTGATCTTGCTTTTAAGATGAATTTGCTGCTGTTATAGATGGCTGTTGCAATCTTTTGCAACAACAGCGAATTAGTTAGTAAATTAGTCTAATCTAAAGTTAGAAATAGTTAGTAAAAGTCTTAAGGTAGATGGTTTAAGAGTTTGTTTAGTCAATCAATCACTTACAAGGTGTGAACTAGTGCCTTTTAGGGTAAATGGAGTCAATGTTTGCAACGATAATTCTTAGAGGGAAACAACAAATGATAATAGATGAACTAAAAGAAAGGTGAGATGATTGAGGTGTTAGTAACCTAAGGCCTCAATATCTAAAACCCTAGAAGGAAAAAATGCTAGAAAGTAGGTAATCCTAGGCCCTAGCGATTTCCTTCTTCTTTAGATCAAGCTTGAAATAAAATGTATGAAGCTTAATGAAGCAATGCTACTAGTGATCCAGGTGGATATCGGTGGCCACCTACCTTTTCCAACTAGCTCAAAACAGTTTTCTGGCAATTTTGACAATTTACTATTTTTAGCAGTTTTAACTTCTGGGGCCATTTTGAGGGCCTAAATGAAGGTTTTTCTAGATCGAGCTTTTCAATGATAGTCGAAGGCATGATTGAGCCCCCAAAATGAATCTCCTCGACGATACCTTTCCAACGGGCTATCATACGCCTAAAACAAAGATCGTATGATAGCCTGTTGGAAAAGTATCATCGAGGAGATTCATTTTGAGGGCTCAATTATGCCTTCGACTATCATTGAGAAGCTCGATCTCGAAAAGCCTTCATTTAGGCCCTCAAAATGGCCCAGGAAGTTAAAACTGCTAAAAATAGTAAATTGCCAAAATTGTCAGAAAACTTTTTTGAGCCAGTTGGAAAAGGTGGGTGGCCACTGATATCCACCTAGATCAACTAGAGTGTAGAAAGGTAGGGCTCTAGTGCATTCTTCAAGGGAGGTGTTCTCTAGCAAAATCAAGTAGGTGAAGAGTTATAAAGAAAATGACAATAACATGTGCTTTTCTCCTAGGGTTTCAAACTAGCAATTTCGTAATCTTAGAAATGAATAAACAAATATACCATAACCATTCAAAATAAAGAAGAATTGCAGATTTTACTTCATCAAGAATAATCTAGCCACAAAACCCTAGTTGAAGACTTTCCACCATGAAAATGCCAAAAATACACCAAGAATAGACTCCTCCAAGAGTTGTGCACCACTCAATTTCAGCCAATAAGCCTTAAGAGAGGCTGAATTTCAGACCTCACACTTGTGTGAGTGAAAGATGATGAAAAAATGAGAGTTTTAACTCTCTATTTATACAATATCAATGACCTTTAATTACATTTTAGGTCCAAAAAAGGCCGACATGGCTAGTTTACATCAAAAATCTAGTTTTACATAAAATTAACAATTAAAAACCCTAATTTGTCTTTAGGGATGACGTCATGCCCCTCCTAGGGTGACGTTAGGCCCCATCATGGAACGCTAGGCCTCAGAAGTGAGACGTTAGGCCTCAAAAGGCCTCAAAAGCTGCCACACATGCCAACCAAGCCGTCCTCATGCCAAAACCCTAAGTGGTAGACGTCAAGGCTCAATATGATGGTGTCAGGGGCCTTCAAGAGCCAACGTCATGGTGGAAGGGAAAGACCCCCCTAGGTCTAGGCCTGCCAAAGTGTCTTTGGTGCAACGCCCTTCTTTTTCTCCGGTACAAGCATCTGGTGTCCCTTTGCCCCTGGCCAAGGTCACAACATCCATCTGGTGGGCTTTTAGCCCTATGGAGGTCCGAACTAATCATCTCCCCATATGTACCTGTCCGTCGGGCATGGTCTTGCAACAACAACAAGTACGCCCTCCATGGGCTCATAAGTCACAGGGATCATAGCAATGTCAATCATGTCTAATAATCAAGTTACCTAAACATGTGCATCAAACCCCCTTTTACCCGGACAAATGCTCAAAGACGTTATGCAGTTTAACAAGCCAGGTTTGGAGAGGGTCTCAGCACATCTTATTGGGCTAATCCTCCTCAGGTTTGGGGTGTTTCGCAGGTGAAGACCAATCTAGGTCATGTAGATGTATGAGATGGTGTAGGGATTGTTTGGGCAATGGGTGCAGTGATAACAGGGAAATGTAGGTCTTACGTGTGGGTGCCTCTGTAGAGGGTGAGCTGCACCTTGTCATGGATGCCATTGTTTCCTAGCACATTCAATGCCTTTTACTCTTTGTCTTATTTCTTTTTCTTTTCAAGAGAATAGGTGGAGGACACTGTCCTGGCATGGTGACCAGTGGTGACAGTGTTACCCACAAGCATTTCACGGAAATGAGAAGGCTGGCTCGTGATGAGACCCCCTTTCTCTTGGCTATGCCACCAAGAGCCACTACCCTGGTTTTAAGACTAGATGGATGCCAGTGTCATATCGCTATATGTCCATGGACCTAATAGGCTGACTCATGATGAGACCCCCTATCCACCAACTAGGCCTTGAGTTTTATTTTATTTTACGGGTCCCCTTTTCTTGCTGAGAAGCCTTTTATTACTTTCTTAGGAATCCCTGGGAGAAGCATCTCAAGGTTTAATTTTGGCTTTTAAATTTTGCTAGCTACTTTTACCCTCTGGGCCTTTAGCCCCTTCTTCCCACAAGGCAAGGTACAACCCTTACTAGCTTGGCAAACCCAATGCTCGAACCAATGTAGGGGAAAGATGAGAGGGGTAATGATGAAAAGTGGTAAGTATGGAAGGAATGGATGATGACCTTTCATAGACCCACCTAGTGGCAATCCATCCCTAAGGGAACCAACTTACTAGGGCACTTTGTCATCCCCCCCAGGTATGGACAAGTTAAAGAGCATAATTTCCAAGCAAACGTCATGAAACAAAAGAGAATTCAGTGCGCATATTCAAATGTTTTGAGAATTAGAGTGACACATACCATGATACCTGGACTCATTACCTCATGGAGCAAGAGCCACTGCTACTTCAAAATCAGGCCGATGGCATGGATGCTGCTGCTATTGATAGATAGGAGGCGCTGAAGAAAAGATGGGCCCTCCAGGACCAAGCTCAAGGCATATGGCTCTCGGTACTCCATGTCTAGGAACTGTGGGCCTCGAGACATGATCTCCTTAGTTATCCCTAGGATAGGGGATACCAGGTTTATCGACACGTTTTGGAGGGAGTTATTCAGATTGGTGGGGACAAAGTTGACACCCAACACTAGTTACCACCCTCAGACTGATGGACAGACAAAGATAGTCAACAAGTGGGTTGAGGGTTACTTGAGGAACTATGTGAGCGGACAACAACGAGCATGGGGGAGTGGCTACATCTAGGAGAGCACTGTTACAACACCACCTTCCACATGTCCATCAACATGACCCCCTTCTGAGCATTATATGAGTATGATGCTCCCACTTTGATTGACTTGGTTTTCGGAGATAGCCGGGCTCCCAAAGCCAAAGACTGGATCATAGAGAGTTAGGAGATTCTCAAAGTACTCAAAGAGAATCTACAGGTGACACAAAATCGACAGAAGGTGTGTGCAGATAGACACAGGATAAAGCGTGGCTTCGAGGTTGGGAATTTGGTATTCCTGAGGCTACAACCTTACAGACAGTCATCTCTGAAGAAGAGTTGGGCATAAAAGTTCAAGCCCAAGTTCTATGGGCCTTACAAGATCATACGCAGGGTAGGCGAAGTTGCCTATGGGTTAGAGCTTCCAGATGGGAGTAAGATTCACAATGTGTTCCACGTTTCTTGTCACAAGAAAGCTGTGGGACAATTCATCAACACTTCAGAGGAGCTTCCACCTTTGGATGAGGAGGGGCAACTAGAGTTGGTTCCGGAGGAGGTTTTAGAGTTCCGAGAGCGAAGATTGACGAGCAGGGTCATCAGGGGGTGTTTGATCAGATGGAGAGGGATTCTAGTGGAGGATGCTATTTGGGAGAGTGAGCCGGTTTTGCAACCCCCTGGATTGGTATTGCTTGAGGACAAGCAATCTCGAGAAGGGAGGACTGTAATGTCCCTTACCGAGTAGGAGTTCCAAAGTGGAGGGCTTAGTAGTCTAAACATCCTCGTTAGACTATAGCCAGGGAGATTCAGGGGAAAACAACGTCACTTGATGTTACTTTACTAGAGAATGTTATAATTTGAAAGTGACATTAAGTGAAAAGTGGGTAAAAGTGCCTTTAGTGATTTTGAGCTAAAAATGGAATGGTGCATAACTGAGGGAGCTTAATATAGAAGTCAATGGAGAATTAGGGTTTTGGAAAGGTATATGAGGAGAAAAACAACCTAATTCCTCATTATGCAGATTTTATGATTTGAAAGTGAGCTTTGAGGCATCTTCACAGATTCAGGCGAATCAGTGAATTTGTGGATTCTAGGAGGAATACACCCATAGGTTGATTTCGGTGTTGAGAGACACACCCTAGTCACCGGGGAGATCATACAAATCTTCCATCAATCTTTAACAACAATTACACAGGTTGCAACAACAAGGGTGCACTTATTCAGGGTGAGGGCGCAAATTCTGAGGAGACTTAGAGATTCGACTTGTCCCAGCCAGGGAGAATCTAATGATTCCCTTTCGACCCAGTTGAGAGGAAGGCAGGGAACATCTATTGACTGGTTTCTCGTCAGATTCCTGCAGAGAAATCATCTTGGGCGCATCAGTYAGCCAGTGAGGGTGCGACAATTGGGGATGATACATTTACGGTTCTTGAGAGATCACCAGATCAGATCCAGGGAAACCCTTCCAACCCATTACAGAGGAGCCTAGGGCGCTTAGTTTGAGACTATTATAGCCAGATTCTGACAGTGGAATCTCTAGGGCACARTTGGGGCGCATTCCCAAGGGGGATCCATCCGGGGTTCGTACAGATTAACAGAAGGCCGATCTTTAGTTGGAYAGACACCGAGAGTGTGCATGAGGTCAGGGCGCATTGTTTGAGACATATTCCAGGCAGATCCGAGGAGTTTAGCCACCAGGAYGAACTTTCCAGTCTTGCGGTCGTTGCCGTAGCATGCAGCAGATCCAACAACTCATCTAATGATCCAACAACCTTCGTCTATTTCCGGGTATCATTGTTTTAGTTTGTTTATTGTATTCCGGCTTAGATCCTTTTGTCTCTGATCTAGCTGAGAGKTTATTTTACTTAGCCGCATGCGACATTGTACCCAKTCGTTTTCATAATACATTGTTGCAGTTGTTCTGTGTCTTTATCTTTTGCGTACTTGATTATATACTGTTAAACAACTTTAATCACATGCAAAATCACCACGCATGTTAAAACCAATCACTAAACGCATCCAGAAACCCAAAGCGTATCAGTTTGTAATGTCCCCACCTCTTGATGAAGAGGATTGGAGAGACTCAGTAGTCTAGTCATCCCCACTAGACTATAGTCTCATGCAGCACGGGGAAAAGTCAGCAAAACTCAATGTTATAATATTAAGTTGACTTGAAAAGGTAAAAAGTAACTCAATGAAGAATTATAACACTTGAGGTTGAGTTAGGAGTTAACCCTAGGGGTTAACTAACTCAACAGTGAAATAGAATGGAGGTATAAAGGAAAGGCAAGGGCGCACCTCTCAGACAACTTGGATTATTATGCATTTTGCTTTTGGGCTCTTGAGCATACAGTTTTGAGGGTTTTGAGAATACAAACCCTAGAGGACGACTCGGTGGTGAAAGATTCCACTTATCTTGTTCCAAGATTGGTCTCGGGGATGCAATAGTTCACCCACACCATTCTACAACAGTCACAAGTACCATCACTCATCCAGGGTAGCAGCAGGCCGTACCCCTAAGGGTTTCCAGCAAGGGCGCACATCATTGTTTGAAGGAAGATTCGATCCATGAGTTTGTGAGGGCTTTTGGAGATTTGAGCACTTGGGTTTTCTTTGCAGGCCCTTGATCATCAACCCTAGTGCATTCGGTGAAGGTTATACCATCCAGTGGATTTCCTAGAGCATTGGCACGATTTGGAGAAAAGGAGAGCGCTACTAGGGATCAATTATATTCAGTTTGGAGGAGTAAGACTTCAGATCTCACTTTGAGACTTCACCTGGAGGCTTACATTGCCCCGATCTATCATTCTACTGAGTTTCAGGGCATTTGGAAGTCTCCTTCATCAGGGCCGAATTATCGGGCATTGACAGTATTCAGGAGGGTGCAACTTCACTTGAGGATTCAACATTTGGAGGAGCATCTCTTGACATTTCGGCCTGAGGCTCCAGGAAGGGGTTCTACTCACCCCGATCTATCATTCCACAGAGTTTGGCATCATTGGGAGGCTTCCAGCAGCTAGGCCGAAATATTGGGTTCCCACAACTATTCAGGAGGACGTGGCTTCAGCCAGGGGGGTTTGGAATTCACCCTGGTTCTTCTTGTATTGGTCTTCATCTTGTATCCAGCCTTTGGAGGCTTACATCGTCTTATCCGGAGCATTTTGTAGCAGCTCATATCTTATCTATTGGATCTATCTGATGTTATTCCAGATCTACATCCTTATTGTATCGGGTTCTTTTTTATTATATCAATAAAGTTCAGATCTATGCTGTTTGGTTCCACATATGGTGTTGCTTGTTATATCTTGTGTTTCCACTTGTTATATCTTCAGATCTATGTCATATGCTTGTTAACTCAATCTACAAACCCTAAGGTATAACTCAGAAGTAAACTTGCAAGCAAAACACACACATATCAGTTGAATAGTGAGCAGTTAGTGTTCCAAGCGAAAAAATTGGCTTGGGAACATTACACAGTTCCGGCAACACATAATCGTCAGTAGAGGCATATATTCCGATCTGCGGAATTAGGGATATTACACAGAAATTCATTGTGTCAAATGTAGTGATTTTGTCTACTGTTCATTTATATTTCTGCTGCTATATTTTCAGATTGCTTAGTCACTTGTATTTCTGCTCATAGTTCCAGTAAATGTATGTGGTTACATTGTTTTATTGGTGAATAACTATGGGATTTTGAAATCTATTATTGACGAAGTGTTTGAGATTAAATTTTCAACAATATTGTTTATCTATATTTGTTACATACATCCAAATTGTTGAAGTTAGGATTTTGTGATAACTGTTGTAGGTACAGGCAAGTCTCAGTTTTTGAAGTTTGCTGCGAAGCTAAGTCATCGTTCTGTTATGACCACTGGATTAGGAAGCACTAGTGCAGGTCTTACAGTGACTGCTGTAAAGGATGGAGGTAATTTCATGCTTTTGATTCTTGAATGTGTATGTTCAAAATAAGGTGTAAAACCATGGCTAGTGCTATTATATGTTTTGAGAAAATTCCTATCCCTTGGAGAATTTATATCAAGAGATAAGTTAAGAAATGATTTTTATAATAAAGACTACTAGCTGCGTTTAAATTTCAGTAGTTTATAACTTTAATTCATATATTTTCTATTAAAGGATGTAAGGTAGATATAAACTATAGTTGGTTACATTTTGAGTTCTGCATTACCAAGTTTGTTAGCTTACACGTGCTTACACATTTCAACTAGCATCTTAAACGAACATTGTTATTGCTGTTTTCTTCAAGCCTTGTACAAAACCTCTAATTCCAGCCCACAGCATCTAAGTATCAGGGAACAAAAATTGAAGCTTGAACTTCCTCCATTTTAGGAAACAGTTTCCTTGTTGTACTTGATAAAGAACAAAAAGTATAAAGATTGTATCAAAAGAAAATTCTCTCTCTATTTGCATGATTTGGTGAACAAGACACGTTCACATAATATTAACAAAGTCTGATATAAGTAAAGTTGTATTGATAGAAAGCATTGTTGAAAGAGAGTTAACAAACAAACACAACTGAAACTTGTAAAAGAACTCCTTCTGATGTATGGCATCCATCTATAATTCATATAATAGCAGTGCTGAACAGATGAGATGTAATGTGAAGTAGACAACAAACCAAAAAGCTAAGGGAGCTCAAAATTTATATTAAAAATATCCTAGTCTTGCTTTTAGCTTGCAACAAAATATTGTAATAAATATGGTCCAAAATATTGGCATTAATATATCGAATAAAGGTCCAAGAAGTAACTTTAAGCCTGATTCTGGCTCCTACAAGGACTTGATGAAAGTAAAGTATTATAATTTATCTCCTGAAGGGGGGCTCCAACTGGTCTGTGATTTCCCAGTATCAGATCTGAAGTAGTCACACTAGTGAAGATGTAGAGAAAAAAGCTTAGACAAGAACAGGACAAAGAAGTACAAAACGTGGAAAAAACACTAAACACAGGAAAAGAGAAAGCCTTTCGCTCACCAGCATCTTTCATCCAGAGAAGTGTCCCCTTTGTATTACAGCGATCCCTAATCTATTTGCTGCTGTCATAAGAAAACTTTCTTGTAATCATTGAGCAGTTGAGTTGCTTGTAACTCTTAACTTACTTGTCTTGTCCAGTTGGATGAGAGCTGCCAGCAATCTTTGTGTCTTTCAGGGTCTGCAAATATTTTTGTATAATAGCCCAATTGGTGGTAACTATGCAATCAAGGTGGGATCCATATCTGATGAAATTGTGCTGTAATATTATCCTGTCAGCCCCGGACTTCTGATTTTTCATTAAGAAATGAGTCCATTATATGATTAGAAGAATACATTTCCTAAAGAAAAGTGTCTTAATCTATAGAGGTGGGGCTACTCTTGTTCATCCAACCTTTCAACAACTCTTCTTTTCCTCTGCCAGTAATACATTTCCTAAAGAAAGGTGTCTTAATCCATAGAGGTGGGGCTACTCTTGTTCATCCAACCTTTCAACAACTCTTCTTTTCCTCTGCCAGTAATTCAGTAAATTGTTGCTTTATGATGTGTTGAAGATTTGCAACTTCGGGCAGTCATTCTCCACATGAAAGTACAAGAAGACCCATCTACACTGTTGCCACCTTATACACACCTGGGCTATTGTGGAAGAAATCTTCAATCCACTTGGTGTGTCCTTGGGGGCAAGTTTTGAGTCAAGGTGCTGTCACTTGATCCTCAACTCCTCCGTTTAAGCCAACTCCTAGCGAGCCAAGGGAGGTAGTCCCTATCAAAAATACTAAGGCTCTTTAAACCAAAAATAAGCAAAGAACTACTTCTAGGAGTTTATTGCAAAATAAAACATAGGCATTCAACACTTATCATTCATCATTTGAGATACTCATATAAATCATTTGTCCATAAGCATGCATATATCAAGTAGGATACAAGATTTGCAAGATTAATGAAATTAGTTAGACAATCACACGTGAATGAAATAAATTGCTCACATACATAAAGATAAATCAATAGTACCAGTGCCTTAAAGGTATTCGTGGGCAGTTGTTGATCGCGTGTTTTATTAAGGTAAATTAAAGGTAGATTAATGAGAGATTGTGTGGCCTCTTTAGAGGCTACCTCTTTGTTTGGAAACTTGCGGAGAACTTACCGAAGCGCCAGGGCTTCATTAGTAAGTTCACTAAGGGTGCCGAATGTCCAACATGGGGAGAACCTAGATCTCAAAGTTCCCGTTTGACTTCACACACTCCCCTTAGGTGTTTTCCCGTGCATTGAGATAACAACTATCAAGATTTCCCTAATTAAACTACAAACAAGGTTTATTTTAATTTTGCAAAAACAAAAAAAATAAGCTTTGAATGTAACTGAAATGAAACTTTGCAAGATACTTGAAACTGAAAAGAGCCTTTTGCAAGAAACTTGAAACTGAAATGAGCTTTGCAAGAAATTTGAAAATTAGAACTTGCAAAAATTATTGTTGATAGCAGAAAGTAAGATCTAAGCTAAGCGTGCATAAAGATTGAAAGTACTTTTTAAGTATAAATGCATGCGAAATTTGAGTGTTATGTGTGTTAAGTTTTCTTATGCTTGTATGCGTGTTTGAGATCATAAAATGAGACTTGCAAAGAAATAAAGCAAAGACAACACACAACACACAAATCCCCTAATGGGGATGGAGAAACTGGGCTCAAAGGGCCCGCTTTTATTGATCCTATTACAACAAGAACTGAGTTCTCTTTTCTCTTTTGAACTTATGGACCCTTATAGAATGGATCAGACCTGAAGCAAACTATTACAAAAGACTTTTTGAAAGTCCTAGTCTTCAAGGGTTCCAACTTGGGCTCAAAATCCTTCACTTTTGCCTCAATTTTGCCAGAGTTTCCCCTTGCTTTTGGATGGACCTGCTAAAAACCAGCAAGTAAAGTGATTAGAATATGATGAGAAACAATCTAAAAGACTAAACTAAAACTTGAAAAAAATACTCAAAATTTTTTATAATTTTTCTAAGGCAAAAGTACAATTTTTTGGAGACTTTTCGATGCTTTGAATGAGCCTAAACTGAGCTCTTTTAGTTGTTTCTGTTTGCTGTCCCAAAACAACAAGCATAAAACAACTAACTAGCTTGATCTACAATGTAAAATAAAACAACTTTATAGTTTAAGATTTAGATGAAAAATATAGAAAATTGCATGGAAACTGGCCTAGATCTACTCTTTTAATTAGAAAATATTGAAACTAGATCTAAAGCTTCATGCATGCAGTATTAGATATTCAAACTTATCTTTTAAAACAGATCTAATCGACATGCAAGCAAAGAAAGGAGGAGGAATTAGAAAATTTATGATTTTTCGGAGCTTTTGCTTGAGCGTGAAACTCTTGGGCTATGGGGTCCCTTTGGTGTGAGGAAGAGGGAGAACGTTTTCTTTTCGAACTTCTTGGACAAACACTAGACACAAACTAGCTCCTTTGCTTCTCCAAGAATTAGATCCGGCATGCTACAAAAAACACTTGCAAATACCTGTAGACTTGGTGTTTCTTACATAGAAAACCTCAATTGCACATTAGTTTAAACAAAAACAAGACACGCAATGTAAGCATTCAAATATACATAAACAAATGGATTAAGAAGTAAACAAACTAAAGAATCCACTCCAATAAGATAACAATATCCCTATGATTAGCCAAGTTAAACAATAGATACATGCAATAAATCAAAGCAACATCACCTTAAATAGGTCCAACATTCATCCACACAGGAGCACCAAACACCATAGATGACCTCCAAAGTCTTTTTATTCCAATATAGAATAAGATTACAAGAATGAATAGCAAGGACGCCCAAACTCCAACTAGCTAGAAGGAGAGGGGTCACCTTCTATTTATTACATTTTAGGTGATGATCCCTATTATCCCCCACTTTCAGGGATAACTAGGAGATTATGTCTCGAGGTTCACAGGTCCTAGACATGGAGTATTGAGAGCCAGTTGACTTGAGCATGGCCCTGGAGGGCCCATCTTTTCTCCCTTTCAACGCCTCCACTTTGTCAGCAACAACAATAGCATCCATCACCTTTGGCTTGGTCCTGTATCAGAGATGGTTCTTGCTCCATGAGGTAATGAGTCCAGGTATCATGGTATATGTCACTCCGATCCTCAAAACCTTTGAATATGTGCATTTGATTCCTTTGTTTCTAATGGGTGCTTGGATCTTATGCTTGTCCACTTGACCATGTCTGGGGGGAATGATAGGATGCCCTAGCAAGCTTATGTCCATAGGTTTTGAGTTGCCACTGGAGGGATTTCTGAAAAGCCATCGTCCGTAACCGTCATACCTACCACTTTCCATCTTATTTCCCGCTCACCCATCTCATTACACTGGTCTGGGCATAGGGTTGGCCAATCATTTATGGGTTGTACCTTACCTTGTGGGAAGAATGGGCTAAAAGGCCTGGGGGGTAAAGGCAACTGACAATAAAAGCCTAAGAATAAAACCTCGAGATGCTTCGCCCAGGGATCCCCGAGAAAGCAATAAAAAGCTTCTCAGCAAGAAATAGAGGGACCCGTAAAAAATAATAAAACAAGACCTAGTTGAGGAATAGGGGGTCTCATCACGAACCAACCTATTAGGTCCATGGGTACTTAACGGTATGACACTACTAGCAGCTGGTTACCATGCCAGGGTAGTGGCTCTTGGTGGCATAGCCAAGAGAAAGGGTCTCATCACGAGCTAGCCTTCTCATTTCCGTGAAATGCTTGTGGCTAACATTGCCACCACTGGTCACCAAGCCAGGGCAGTGTCCTTTGACTAGCATCTTGGAAGAGAAAGAATGAAGATAAAAGGCATGAATGGGCTTGGAAATATTTGCATCCATGACAGGTGCAACTCACCCTCCACAGAGGCACCCACTGGTAAGCCATCCCTGCTATCACTGCACTTTTTGCCCATGCATCCCCTTCCACCTCACCCACTTACATGACTTGGATTTAATCCTTTCCAGAAACATCCCTCTTCCAGTAGACATTAGCCCAATAGGACATCTTGTTACTTCCCCCAAACTTGCATTGCAAACTTGTATAATATCTTTGAGCACTAGACTGGGGTAACGAGATTTTATGCACATGTTTAATAATATTGATGATTAGATGTGCTTGACATTGCTATGATCCCTGTGACTTATGAGCCCATGGAGGGCGTATCTGTTGATGTGCAGGATCATGCTCGATGGATAGGTACCACGTTGGACAGGTACACATGGGGAGATGATTAGTTCGGACCTCCATGGGGCTGAAGAGCCCACCCGATGGATGCTGAGACCCCAGCAGGGGGCAGAGACAGGGAAGAGCGTTTGTACCTGGGAAGAGCAAAAGAATCCACCAGAGGTAGTTGAGCAGACTTGTACCTAGGGGGGTTGTGCCCCCTTCACTAGAATGTGGCCTTGGAAGGCCTAGGACGTAATCCAGGAGGTTCATGACGTCATCCTTGCTTCATGGACGTTTTGGCAGACAGACAGGGAAGTTTGGCACATGTGGCCGGTTGGAGAAGCCCAAGGAGGGCTAACATTTTGCTCCAGGAGGCTGCATTTGCGCTAGAAAGGGCTAACGTCACCCTAGAAGGGGCATGACGTCTTGCTTTAGCTTGATTAGGGTTTTAATTTATGACATTTAATGTAAAACAATATTATTTGGTATTTTGGCCTTGTCGGCCTTTTAATGACCTAAAAAGTAATTAAGGTCATTGCTACTATATAAATTGAGGGTTTTTACTCTCATTTTTTCATCATCTTTCACTCACCACTTGGTGAGGTCTGAAATTTGCGCCTTATTCTAGGGTTTTGGCTGAAATTCTAAGGCACACTTGTTGAAGGAAGCTTGTTTTGGCTATTTTGGGCATTTCTCTTGGTGGAAGGTTTACAACTA
Organism: Picea mariana; assembly: GCA_032191745.1. NCBI lineage: Eukaryota > Viridiplantae > Streptophyta > Pinopsida > Pinales > Pinaceae > Picea > Picea mariana. The sequence continues at coordinate 255,564 of JASDQU010102509.1, forward strand.
GGGTATGGCTATGTGATTTCTTGGTTAATGTAAGTGAATTTCTGCAAAACTTCTTGATTGAATGGTTGTAGTGTTGTTTACTTGCATTTTGTTATTATAACTTGCTGAATTAAAACCCTAGCTGACAAGCACATGTTAAAGGTCCTTGTCTCATGTCCCTACCAAGTTAATGAGCCTTTTGATTTGCTGAAGTAAGATAGAGCCTTGCCATTGCAACACTCTAATCCTAGTCTTCAAGCCTAGCCGTCTTATTTTTGTCAATGAGCTGAAGGAAAGCACTAAGGCCTAGCTATTCTACACTTTAGTGAGCCTTTCTCCCTCAGGGTTTCATTGTTGAGGCCTTGCTTTAGCAACACCTCAACATTTAACTCTCTTGTCTTCAGCCATATCATTTCTTGCTCAAGCTAGCTGTGTAAATTTTGTCTTTTGAGCTAGAGAAGGAGGAAGACGCACTAGGGCCTAGGTCAACTACACCATAGTGAGCCGTCTCCCCTAGGGTTTGACTTGTTGAAGCCTTGCTATAGCAACACTTTAGCATTAAAACCTCTTGTCTCTAGCCCTATTATTATCATCATGGCCCTTCAACATTTGTAGCCCTCTTTGACTCCATCTACTCCAATAAGGCACTGATCTAAGACCTTCGTTGTGTTGAACCTTGATCATACAAACAACTAAACACTTTGAGCAATCTCTTACTAATCTTTCTAACCCTAGACTAATCTTCTAACCCTATTGCTGCTACCTTTTACTTGTGCTATAATCATACTCATTGCAGCATCTATTTGTCTTTAAAAGTAATTGAATGATTAGCTAAAGTGTTGCTTCAAGTATTGTTACATTGATGATAAATTGCCATTGTTTATTATGAAGCTTCATTAGCATTTATTGTGAAGTGATATTGTGTAATGATTGCTATTGTATAAACATTGATTTACTTCATCAATATTATTGCTCAATTGCTTATTATCAGAAAGTCATTGGTTATATGAAGTACTAACCAACAAGCTGTTGAAATAATGTAACTGCGAAGAGCATTCTTATTATTATTGTTATTTTATTATTAGGATTAATCCCCATTGTGGATTAATCATGTCGGTAATTGTATTAGGACCAAATCCCCTTTTGCGGATTGGTCATCGGACAATTATAATGGGTAGAATAAGAAGTCGGCCCCAACAATTATTATTGAGACCCAGAATTAATTTAAAGGTGGGTTTACCCACCCAGAGTGAGAACTCGACCCTACTAGTGAAGCCCTTTCACATGTGCCAGTCTTATATATATAGGAGGCTAGCGCCTCACTTTAACACACAACTCACTTGCTCATTATCTTATGAGGCAAGTTGCAATTACCAGTTAGAGAGAGGAGAAGAAGAGTGGTGCATCTCTTGGGGAGGACTATCTGTATTGGTTTGAGTTATCTCTTGAACATTGTATAAGCTATTTATGATACGGAAGTTTTTTGCTGGGTTTTCTTCCCCTAGAGGGTTTCCTAGGATAAATGCTGTGTCTCTTGTGAATGTGTATTTCTCAGTGATCTTGTTCTTATGATGCTCTTATCTATTGAAATGCAAAGAACTATAATAATGGCATAAACATTAACATGGTATCAGAGCCAACCTGAAGGAAACACTATTTGCAAGAGAAAAACGTCACTGTTGCAAATTAGGGTTTTGCAAAAGTAACTCTTTTCAGCTCCCTAAACACTTAGAAAGTTGCACCCTCCCCCCAGGATCAATTTGGCACCTAGAGCGCACCTTTTCAGTGGCTAGATCTCCCGGAAAGTGAAACCCTAGTTTCACAAAAGTACCAGAAGTACCAGAAAACCAGTACAAGAAGTACCTGAAGCACCAGTCCAGAAATCCGCAGATCAGATTTGACAAGGTAAAAATTGGATTTTCTCAGATCCAAGGACACCAGACTACTCGCCTCAGACAAGCGCACCTCCTGGTAAGGTCAAAATTTGGCTTTAAGCATTTTCAATTTTTGGTCATTTTCGTAGCCTCAAGTACAAGATGTCTGCAAGCACAAAGCTTGTTGAGAAACTAGAAGGCATAGACAACTTCCGTGCCTGGAAGTATAGGATCGGTCTGATCCTTGCAGTGAATGACCTAGCAAAATTTATCAAAGAAGAAGTGGAGGAACCTGAAGATGCCGTAGAGAAAGCGAAGCATCAAAAGGACTCAATCAGGGCTCAAAGAATCATTGCAGATTCAATCAAAGACCACCTGATCCCGTATGTATCGTCCAAGAAGACTCCGAAGGAAATGTTTGACTCTCTAAGCAAACTATATGAAGGAAAGAACATCAATCGAAAGCTGAATCTAAGAACTCAATTGAAGAATACCAAGATGTAGAAAGGTGAAATGATTCAAGAATATTTCTCCCGAATCTTAGAAATAAAAGAACAATTAAAAGCGATTGGAGACACCATCGACAAAGACGAATTCGTGATAACAACCCTAAATTGTCTCGCAAGACCTTGGGATGCTTTCATCCAGTCAGTATGTGGTTGAAAGGAGAAACTACAGTTTGAGAGCCTATGGGAAGAATGCACCCAAGAAGAGACAAGGGTAGCCAACCGTGAAGCACTACTAG
>JASDQU010102509.1:259663-281011 GCA_032191745.1 Picea mariana
TATAATACTTTATGACGACTGCTATCTCAACTATAGTCATCAACTTGTCATGTGTCCCTTTGAATCTTATTAATCTTGATTAATCAAACCTGGAGCCTTGTCCTCAAGAATGAGTACTTGCTTTTCTTCCAGGTCTCCTTCACTCAAGTGACGAGTGCTTTCTTCAACCTGTCTTTTGTACCGAGAAAATACGTTATCTTGACAGAAGGTTAGGTTAGAGGATAAGCTCTATGATCAACTTTTAATCCTTCTAATAATTTGATCATAGCTTCAACATGCAATACTGATCAAGATAATGTCATGACAAATAGATGCATATCAGAATAATCACAACTGGTTTGCATCATTCCTCCGAATGTGTTGGATCTTGAGATCCTTCTGGATCTATGGCAAGAGATCCCTTCTCCTGCAAATACTCTTTAGGGTTTAACCATTAAACATATGTGAGTACATACCCCTGATAGCATTTGCAGGTAGTGGCTCCATCTGGTAGCAGCGGTAATCATTACCAACTCTTAAGAAAACTTCAAGGGTGATTGCAACTGGTTCTACAGCGGCAACTGCAACTTAGGGTTTTATGAGGAAACCCTAATTTTTCAAACTTCAAATTTTGAAATTCTGATCCAAGGAATAGATGCGCTAAGCTGAGGCGAGTATGCTGGTGTAGTCAGAATTTTGAAAATCCAACTTTTACCCCCTCAAACTTGATCTACGGATTTCTGGACTGGTGCTTCTGGTTTTCTGGTACTTCTGGTACTCTGGTACTTCTAGTACTTCTGGTACTCTGGTTTTCTAATACTTTGTGAAACTAGGGTTTCACTTTTCAGGAGATCTAGCCACTGAAAAGATGCGCTGAGAGTGCCAAACTGATCCTTAGGGGAGGGTGCACTTTTCTAGATGGGTTTGGGGCTGAAAAGCTTCACACCAAAAAGCCCTAATTTTCATGTACGGCAACAGTGACGTTTTTCACTTGTGAAAGATGCTTCCTTCAGCTTGGCTCTGAAACCATGTTAATGTTTAAGCCATTATTATAGTTGTTTGCATTTCATTAGATAACAATAGCATAATCCAAGATCACTGAGAAATACACAATCACAAGAGACACAACATTTATCCTGGGAAACCCTTTAGGGGAAGAAAAGCCAGCAAAACTTTCTTAATATAGATAGCCAATACAATGCCAAGAGATCTCTTAAACTAATACAGAAAGTCCTCTCCCAGATATGCGCCACTCTCTCTCTCCTTCTCCAGCAGCAGATCTGAAACTTGTCTCTCAATGAGCAAGTGAGTTGTGTGTCTAAATGAGGTGTTGGCCTCTTTATTTATCCAAGTCTGGCACGTGTGAAGTGTCTCTTCACTAGTAGGGCCGACTTCTCAAACTGGGTGGGTAAACCCACCTTTATTATATTTCTGGGCCTCTTTAATATCTGTTGGGGCCGACTTCTTATTCTGCTTATTACAATTGTCTTTTGACCAACCCGCAAAAGGGGATTTGGTCCTATTACAATAACCGACATGATCAATCCACAATGGGGATTGATCCTATGAATAATATATCAATAATAATAAGAATACTCTTTGCAGTTACATTATTTCAACACTTGAGACACAAGAAAAGGCGAGTATACAAGCCCAATATCCAAATGGACAAGCAAGTGAATCTTGTTGTCCTATATACTAGCAGTAATCAATGCTATAAATCAACAAGTATGTGATAATCAAAGCTGCTAAATAAGTCACTAGAAGTCTAGTTAAAGATGCAAGAGATAAGCTAGCAATGACTAGTACAACTCAAGTGAGATAAGACAAGACTTTAGCAACAATGTAAGGTCGTTACGTGGTGTTATTGAAAAGATATTATGACAGCCTTATGGCTGTAGAAAACATATGCTACAGCACAAAATTCCAGCCACCAAAACTTACAAGTAAACCACCCAAAAGATGCACAGTGACTAGTAGTTTATTACGACAGCTTTCAAGCAAATTTTGAAGGTGGAAAGAGAGTTAAAGTAAAAGTTTGAGAGCAATTTTATGCAGTCCTAATGGTAGTTTAGCTGCATTTCATTCTGCTCTACTTGCATTTTTGGATTTACATGCTTCTCTTTTATCATATTATATGAAAAGTGCAAAATTTTCTTTTCTAGATTAGTTGTCTTTTTTGAAATTTTGATTTATGATATATATATGAGCGAAGGGTGATTGAGCCACCCTAGATTTTACATCTTTATGTTTCAGTGTAGGCACAAGTCTGACTAGGAGATGTTGAAGTTCTCATGCACTCTACGACGAGTACATCTCCCCGAGTAGGAGCCAGATGTTATCCCCAATTCCTAGGTATCACTAAGGAGATGATGTCTCAAGGCCAAAGTAATTAATGAAGTAATAAGGGGTTATCGACTACAATAAGTCTAGCAAGGCTTTGACAGCAAGAACAATCTATGAAGTTGATAGTAGTTTGTCAAGTGCTAGAAAGAAAAGTAAATGCAACGCATAACCAATAGCGCAAAGTCTAATGAAGAGTCTAAGTCCAAGTGGTTATAGCAAGATTAGTTCTAGGCTAGCTTGAAGTTTAGGAAAGAGTTCAAAACGAGGTGGTTATAGGTTAGGGTTAGAATTGCAAATGACAAAAGTCCACAAGGAGTTTGGTCATGCAACAAGGAAAGGTTAGCGGATCACAAAGTCAAGTCCCAAAGGAATTGATCCTTGCAACAAAATAGGTTAGTAGAAGAGGTCGTTTGAATAGTTTTAAGACGTTGTTTGAAGGTTTTACCCCTTAGGGTTTTGACTAGTGCCTTGTGTTGGGTAAAAGGGAGTCTAAGGATGGCATTTAGCTTTATAAGGAGGAAATGGCAAAGGATCTAAGGTCAAGGTCAAGAGAAAAGATTGTGGAGAAGTAACACTTTAGTCCTCCAACAACTTTCTTTTGAGCAAGAAGCCTCTATAGGTGTAGCACTATGGAATGGTTTCTTTGATTATGGTGATGATGATGATGATGATGATGCGCTATCTCTTGGAGGTCACTTCTAGCTTATTGTGGTGGTTTACATTGGCATGTTAAAGGCTTTTCTTGGATCGGTATGGTTCTTTACTTTGTTATTATCATTGGTAATTCAAGTTAAGGTTGTTTTGGCTAAGGCTAGATAGGGAGTATAAGCACATACACCCCTATCCTAGTTTCCACCATAATTGTTAAGCTTTAAAATTATTTGCAAAGGTTATGGTTAAATAAGTATAAGGATATACACCCCTTAATTTCAAACCCTGGCTCGGTTACTTGCCTTGAGAAATAAGAGGATTTATACCCCCAAGGATCTAGTAGCCCTAGCTCTTTCTCTAAGACCCCATTAACTCATAACTAAAGGCACTAATCGTTGCATTGGAGACATAAATGATGAATTGGTTAACATGAAATTTCAAGATTTTGGTTTTCTCTCACTTGAGGTTTGTTCCCCTAGCCTTGAGCTACTTTGCCTCATTGAGGCATCCCCTTTCAACCACAATTTCTTGCTGCTGTAGTAAAACTAACTTACACCCACTAGGGCTGCACTAACCCTAGGTAACTAACCCTAGACTAGCCCTAAAAATCTTCCCTAACCTTCTACTAACCTAGGCGCATTCATTGAGTTAACTAGGAGCTGATTTGATTGGATAAGTTCTGTTATAGACCTTGATTTGCTACAGCCATAGGGCTGGTACATTTACTGCAGAAACCCTAAAATTAACTTCACTCATAACTTACCTTTCTACCGTCAATATTTTCTAAAAGTTTGCCACTTTATTCTACTTGGTTAAATACAATTTTTGGGTGGATTCTTTTTGGATTTTGGTGGTTAGATTCACTGCTGTCACAACAAGTTTGCTACAGCCATAAGGCTGCAAAATACTTCTGCATACATCTTTTATGACAGCCATAACTCATTACTAAAGTCTCATGCTATAGATCGTGAAATTCTCTAGTGTTTATCTACTTTATTTCAAGCACATTCCGTTGGACTTTTAGCAACTCTAATACTTGTTTCTTCGCTGATATATACTGTTATCTGTTGCTGCAAATTAGGGACAGCAAGCCTAACTTGCTGATCCAACTAACATATTGTATTGCATAGTGGTTTTCATTGTGTCTTGGGCAGGTACTATTTTCTCGGCAATTCATCCAAGGCTTTGGCAACCTCAAGACAACCTAAGACTCGTTATCAACCTTCCATTTCCATCTAGAATATTGACCTTTAGGGGCTTTACTCTTTTCATTTTCATTCTCACACCCCTTCCCCCTAGGGTCACCGGGATCGCCTCCCAAGAGTGACCTAGTCACCCTTGAAGTGCAGGACCTATATTGCCATGACATTGGGTATAGTGTCCCATAGTTCTCGCCATCTTAGTGGTTGGGGCTTTGCCCAACCTGCAACTTGTGCGATAACAGTCCTCAACCATTGCAACCATCAATCCAACCCCTCTACCTTTCCAACGTTTCCCTTGAACCCCTCAATGCCACCTTTATTTGTCAACTGTTTGACTGTCCATTCCACTGTAAAATCTGCAGAGTAGACAACGGTAGAAGGTTCTTGTTTCACTGTTATTTGGGACAGCGTTTGCTGATCTTCTTGCTGGGTCAGTTGATCACCTTACTCTCCTACCTTAACCACCCTTAACGACCCAGTTTTGTGTATAGTGTTCCTTATTCTCTGCTGTACAGTGGGCCGATTTCTGAGATTGATACACAGTGAGGGTTTCTCAAAGCAGTGATCTACCTTTTGTGCTAAATATGGTGTGATATGAGAGGCATCGTCTACATATGTCCTTGATATAAATCCTGCATTGCATCTTTATAACAGACATATACATGTGCTCATATACTTAGTAATCTGAATTTGAATTTTATACTAGAGTTTTATTACAGCAGTAGCACATTGTTTGGTTCATGGTAAATAAGTGTTGGTTAAATAATTTGTTACAAGGCCGTTGCTGACATAACCATCTGTACATACTTAGATCCTCTCATCTACACTTGTCAATACTCTATTACTTGTACTCATAAAGTTTGCTGATCCATTAAATGATAAATCTTATGAATAATGCTTTGTGAATGAACACATACTTTGTATCATTACAAGTTGTACATTGAACATTTTACATTATAATTGGTTAATGATGATGAATGATGCATTGACATGATATATTGGGTATTCTTGCAAGTAATTATTGTTATCTTCTCTCGTATGTTTTGAGCCATTTTTAGGAGAAGTCAACCAAGTCAAACTAAGCCTTTGTTCTCACCGGTCCTAATTGCAACGATAGGACTTAGTTTGACCACCTGGGAAAACCCTCCTTGGGTTAGAAATCCTAGCCTAGAAGAGCAAGGGCAAGGCCGCTGAGGTGACAGTGGGCGGCTTGCCTGTCCATTGCCCCAAACTCTCCCTTGCAGGGTGGGACTTTACCTTGGTGAGAGTTTGAGCAGTAACAATGCCCAAAAGTAAAAGATGGGAAGAGGAAAAAAAAGTAGAAAGATAGAGAAGAGAGAAAGATGTTTAATATGCCTCCTACATTATCCATAACATATGAAACTATCATATTAATATAAGTTTCTTCTATAACAATTAAAAACAGAAAAAAAGTTATATATTTGAGGAGAAATAACTGAACCTGGATCACCCACTAACAACAAGTGAGACTCTCCACGAATCTTTGTTCCAGAAGCATCTTTTTGTTGCACACCTCCAATCAAAGTCAATGCAACTGCAGTAGTGTAAAGAAAATATAAGCTCCTCTGGCAGGTGAGATTCTCTTTAAACCCTTCTAAATAACATTCATGCCTTGCACACCAATAATCATAATCAATGTAACTGCAAGTAAAGAAATACATTCTTTATATCATAGACACATACATGCAATCAGCCGTATTTTCCCCACTTCTAATGCTTACAAATAGTCATATAATGACAGAATATAATAAATTTACAATGAAAATCAGATAGACTTTATGTAAAGATGACAAAATATTTTTGAACCACAAACATTGTACCTGCAAGCTTTACTGTGAATAGGCCATATATTTGTGGGCAAATGCCTTGCAAGATTATATTTCTTCCTGCAGAAAGAATAGTTAGTAGGGTTTAACTTCGTGCAAAAATATAAAGGAAACAATGAACCCTTCAAACTTATTATTATTCAACCCTCTATAAAGAAAACAATATTGAGCCTTGTTACAAAAAAATCTAGCACCCACAAAGTGTAAAGTCCCAAGCACCAAGGTGTTAGTTTTGTGTAACATGGGAAGGCTATACACGGTCATCTCAGTAGTTCTTCCTCTCTCTTTTGGTTGGATATTCTCCAACTGAATGGGGGCTCAAGGTGAAAATGAAGACTAAGCCTAGACAGAACAAATTGGTTGTGGTATAGTATGTAGAAATGGAAATAGGAACGGGAAAGAGGGGTATGGGAAAGAAAGAAGAGGAAAAAAGAGGGGAAAGATGGAATGAAATGATGAGGGACCGGTTATCGCACAATCTGTACTTGCCCAAAGCCCAAGGCAAGTGAGACAAAATTGGCGTAACAAGGGGTTGACCTATCACTGTCACCTTAATAGGAAACCCCTTTCTGCTTAGGAGTATGTTAAGACTACCCCAAGGGAGGTGTCCATGGTGACCTAAAGGGTTGATGAAGCTAAAGCAAGGATGCAAAAATACCCCCATCTCGCTGGTCACTCAAGTCAAAAGGTCTTTATGTCTCAAGAGATGAAGCAAATGTAATGGATGAAGTGTCCCTGCCCAGAACAAGACAACAAAGCAAAAGTATGGCAGTTTCAAGTACAAAATGATGTTAGTGCTTCAATAAGACAATAAACCTTTGAAATATATGTTGGCTGATATAAAAATGCAGCAAGATGAAAGTTTACAACAGCGATAAGTGTTTTATAACAGCTGCAAGAAATATCTTCTAAATTGCTTGAAAAGACAATGAAAAGATAGCTTTTACTAGGCAGAATGATAATCAGTTGTCACAAGCTAATTTAGAAGTGTTTAGCTAGCATTAAATGGAGTTTATGCAGAAAATTTGCTGCATTAGGATGGTTGTAACAGTGATCTATAACAGAGGCAAGTAAATTAGTTAACTAAGCTAGGTTAGAGTTAGTTTTAGTTAGTGAAAGCTAGAAAATTCAAGGTTTGAGTGTTGGTTTGATCTCTCTACAAAAAAGAGTGTGAGGACTAGTGCCTTTAAAGGGTTATGGAGTCAAGAGTTCAGCAACATTCATTCGGAGTAAGCAACAAAATGATCATGTTTATCCAAGTAAAAAATGAATCTTAAAAGAGTAGTAACTTAAGTCTTTTTGGGATTCAATCTTTGGGGAGGTGAGCTACTAGAGAGTAGGCACTTCTAGGCCCTAGCGGTTTTCCTCCTTAGATAATTGAAGAAATATTTATATGCAACCACAATTGATCAAGACCTCTAAAGAGCTAGCACTTTAGGGCTTTAGAGGCTTGTCAATATAAACCAGTTATGCAAAGTCTAGCAAATACAAAGTGAAGAAGTAGCAATTTAAGTTCTTCACTTCTAGGGTTTATCAAGCATGCAATTTCATAATCTTTATTATGAGCAAGAAAATATACCATAACCATTCAAAAAATAATGACAAAAGCAGATTTACTTACTTCACCAAGAATAATCATGCATGAAAACACTAGATTACCAAATGACTTCACCAAAATTGATCCAAGTTGCAAGTAAAAGACTCCAAAAGAGAGGTGCGCATCACAATTTCAGCCAATAAACCCTAAGTAGGGAGCCAAATTCAGTCCTCTTCCTCTTGTGTGAGGAGTTGTTATGATAAAATGAGAGTACGTTATCTCTATTTATACAAAACTTTGACCCTTAATTAATTTTAGGTCAAAATTAAGGCTGACATGGCCAATTTACATTAAAATCCAATTTTGACATAAATAAAATTAATTATCATCTAAAGACACCTCCAAGGGTGACGTCATGCCCTTCTAGGGTGACGTTGAGGCCCTAAGGTGGAACGTTGGGCCTAGAATGTAGAACGCTCGGTTTCCAGGGGCCCCAAATGATGCCCACACGTGCCACCAAGCTCACATGGGGCATTTTGGCATTTCTCTTGATGGAAGGTGTTACAACTTGGGTTTGCTATGTTATTTCTTGGTGAAATGTAAGTAAATTTCTACAAAACTTCTTAATTGAATGGTTGTATTGTTATTTCTTGCATATATTGTTATTATTTGTTGAATAAACCCTAGGTGACAAGCACACATTGTAGGTCCTTGTCTCATGTCCCCGTCAAGATTTTCAACCATTATGTGAAGTGAGATAGAGCCTAGCCTTAGCTACACTCTATTCCTCCTCTTCTTTGCTAGCCATTTTACATTTTTGAGCTAAGAAGAATAAGACGCATCAAGGCCTAGATCCCCTACACCTTGATGAGTCGATTTTCTAGGGTTTGTTGGTAAATCCTTGCCATAGCAACACATTGGCTGCAAAACCTCTTGTCTTAGTTTTATGCCACTTTCTGAGCTAGCCGTTTTTTCCATTTGGCCTAAGGAAGGAGGAGAGAGCACTGAGGCCTAGTTCCCCTTACACCAAAGTGAGCCTCTCTCCCCTAGGGTTTTGACCTTGAGGCCGTGCCATAGCAACACTTCAAGGCTTGACCATCCCGTCCTTAGTCTTACTATCTTCCTTGATCCTTCAACCTCTGCGTCCTCCTTTTGACTCCATTAACCCTAGGAACGCACTAATCTAAGACCTAGCTTGTGCGTACTATGATCAAAACAAACTCTCAATACTTTGAACAAAACCCTAACTACTCTAACCCTAGCCTAAGACTAACCCTACTAACTAATTTGTTGTCGTTATCATTGCGCAGTTGTCGTCCTACTTGTGAGCAATTGAATGGTTATTTAAGGGCATTACTAGAATGAAGTGTTGATTGTTACATTGAATGCCACATTTTCTTAGCATTTATTGAAGAAGTGACATTGTGTATCATTGCTATTTTATAAACATTGACTTCGTCAATATTCATTATTCAATTGCTTATATATCAGATAGTCATTGATTATATGAAGTACTAACCAAGTGAGTAAGCTTGCATATATCTATTTCTTGTTGCTTTGTCTCGGGCAGGTACATCTCTATCTCTTGGTTGTACTAATTTTTATTGGTTGTTAGCCGGACTATCTGCTCGGTGGTGACTTGTGAGGGGGAAATTTACCTTTTATCTTACAATCCTTTGCCTTCTTAAAATCCCCAGGTCACCGAGGATGTCTCCCCTGAGCCTTACCTCCCTAAACAGAAAGAACCATCCTATCGAGGTGACATTGGGTGGGATTGGTTCAAGTTACGTCAGTTTGCCTCTTCATATCTATCTTTTATCCTTACTACAAACTGCGCAATAACAGGCTTTTAACTCTCGCCAGCTACTTTTACCCTCTTGGCCTTTAGCCCCTTCTTCCCACAAGGCAAGGTACAACCCTTCATAGCGTGGCCAATCCCAATGCCCAAACAAAGGGAAGGGGAGATGAGAGAAATAAAGATGGAAAGTGCTAAGTATGGAGGGAACGGACGATGACCTTTCACAGACCCACCCAATGGCAACTCATCCTAAAGGGAGATCAACTTACTAGGACACCATGTCACCCTTCCAGGTATGAACAAGGAAAAGAGCATAATTTCCAAGCAAACGTCATGAAATGAAGAAGAATTCAATGCAACATATTCAAGAGCTTCAAAAATCAGAGTGACACATACCATGATACCCGTACTCATTACCTCATGGAACAAGACTTACTGCTACTTCAAGACCAGGCTGGTGGGATGGATATTGTTGTTGCTGATAAATGGACTGCACTGAAGAAAAGAGGGGCCCTCTGAGGCCATGCTCAAGTCGTCCAGCTCTCGGTACTCCATGTCTAGGACCTATGGGCCTCGAGACGTGATCTCCTTAGTTATCCCTAGGGTAAAGGATAACAAGACCAATGCCTATCAATTTAAGGGCTAATGGAGTCTGTTGACCACCTATTCAACTAGGGGGTTAACTCCATGTACCATGAAGATGTGCACCATTAGGTGCTACCAAGTCAGAGACTTATTGGTTCTACAAGGCAGTTTTGGCCTTCAACACATCTTCTTGTAATAGAATTTTCGTTCCTCTGTGTGGGATAATAATGTAATGGGTCTGCATGGATCATAGTTAGGTCAGTTGCCTTAGGAATTCATCATTAGAGGAGTCCCTTTCACTGAGTGTTTTTTTCCTTAGGTTATTAATTTGGCCTAATCAGCCTTATTAGTTTCCCTTGAGTTTTTCACTCCCCCAAATAATTCCTCCAAAGTGATGAAAGGCGATCTAATGGTCTAGCCCTCTGGTAGCTAGTGTCTAGGAATGTTATAAATGACCATGTAAGACATCTCCTAAAGTTTTGCAGAATTTCGTCGAGTCTAGATAGGTTTTTTTTATTTATTAAAATTGCCTAAGTTGGGTAATTTTAATTAAATTTTGATGAAAAATGTAAAAACAAGGTCCTTTGGCTTTTGATAGGGGTATTTGTGATCAAAAGAAATGGAATGAAACCCCCTACACCCTTGGACCAAGTTTCATCTCAATTGGACAAGTTTTGCTAGGTGTTTGTCCATGAGGATTCTTAGTCAGTCCAAAGCAGCAATTTAATTGTTTATATTGACATAGTCAAAATGTCAAATTTTTGTAATATGTGTAAATGGTTAGAGAGAAGGTTGGATAACTTACCCAAACCCATACCTAAGTTATCCTAACCCCTTTCCTAACCTTTCTACACCCCCTCACTTTGTTATTACATCTTATCACTCACTCCCCTAGGGAAGTTGTGCCCCCCTTGAGGAAGTTAATGTCCCAACTCAAAAATTAAAGGTGGAACACCTCCCTAACCCCTAGTGCGCCCTCCTTATTGCCTAACCTTAGTGTTGGGTGGTCTAAAAGGGTATTACCCATCCCCCTCACTCATCCCTCATCCCCCTCACCTCTCCAAAACCCTAAAGTTGTGCCCCCCTCTTGAGATGATCACTCTTACTCATGTGTTGACACTTGGAAAGCATCCAAGAGGGGTAACTTTGCCTTCTCAAGTATAAATGAAGGCCTCCCCTCCCTCATTTGGGGATCTTCTCTCAGTGTATTGTTACTATTCCCAAATCTCTCTCATTCTCTCTGTCTCCCATATTGCTCTCTCTTTTCTCAAGCTTGAAGCAAGTATTTGCTCAAGCTTGCTCATAATAGAAGAAACTTTGGAGGAAACTACTGGCATTTAGAGTATTCTTGATGTGTGGTTTTGGAGCTTATTGAGGTGACTTGTATTTATGCATTATTTGAGTTCTTAGTTTCTAGATTAGAGTAGAAGATCCAAGCAAAGTACTTTGCTTGGATAGATCTATAGTAGTATTGCTCTAGATCTAGGTAGAGAAGTTTTCTTTCTTCTTCAAAGTATTTTGTGGATGTTTTGGAATCTACTTACCTCTTACTTGGTCTTGTAGATTTGTCTCATTTGCTTGCAGGTTGATAAGGGTTGAGGAGGAGCAACTTCAAATTCGGAAGTTGTCCATCTAACCTAATCTTATTTCCTCTTATAGTTTCGGTTTTGCTTTCATGTTCTGATCTCTGGGTATATGGGTAGATTTGTATGCTGAAGTAGATCAAAATCAACTAAAATACTACTATATTTCACTTTATATTTCTGTTTCATCTTAACAGAAATTTTCTGCAGGGTTTTCAGTCGTTTTCTGCAGTTTTCCAGCAAGTTTTACTTGCTGATTTTTGCAGGTCTTTGACAGAAAACGAGGAGGAACAACCCACTTGGGGCCTTAAAACATCAACAACAACCTCCTAAGTTGGGGTGCCTACTCACCCAACACTTCTCTCTTCTATTATCATTGTAAGCAAGCCCCCAAAGAGTAACCAAGGGCTTGCACTTCTCCTAAAATTAAATTTCTGCAAGTGTTTTTTAGTTTCTTTGCCTACACCTAGGAAAGTGCTTGGCTTTGCCAACCATCCTAAATCATGAAGCTAGACTAGTTGTGGTTGTTTCATTTTATGCTCAATGATAGTTTATGTTAAGTAATGAAGTAATCATGTGCTAGTGTAGGCCCATGAAGGCATAATAAGTTTATGGTGCTCATTTAGTCTTTCTTTTTCATTGCAAGTTATATCTACTTCAAGTACTTAGCTTTCAAGTTTATCTCTTTACAATTTTTTTCTTTTAATGCCTTGCAATCTTATGGGCATGGTATAACATTATGGTTTAAGGCAAACTTATATTTTAATTCTTGCAAGTTTCATTTCAAGTACTTCATGCTATTTCAAATTATACACTTTTGTTAAGTATTTTTCCTTAATTCGCAAGCAATTTATTTTACATTCAAGCACTTGACTCTTTGCAAGCACATCTTGCTCAACACACAACTAACTTAATACACCTTAGTCTCCTAGGCTCTAAAATTAACTAGTTTTAATAGGTCACCCTCTACTGACCCAACATTGCCATCTAAAACGAGAATTGTAAGGAAGCAAAGAGAGGTGCTAGATCGGGGACGATCTCACRACGCTTGGCATCCTTCTCGGGAGTACTTCTTTTCTTGGGTTGACCTGTGGAGCTAGGGTGGGGCCTTGTTTGTCTCACTTATTGAGCACCCAGCAACTATTTGGTACAAGCGAAGGGAGTTTTGGGATTGTCACTTAGTTTGGGMTTCATACTCTAACTTAACAACTTAATAATCCTAATTAATCCACTACAACCTTGGGGCACTTTCATTTACATATCTTTATGGTTCATGTTTGAGTAATTTTGCAAGCACTTGTTAATTCCTTTACTTTTCATGCAATTTACTTTAAGCACTTGTAGATGTTAACTAGGTGAACTAAATTTGCACCCTTGCCCTTGGAGGCTTTCTCTTGAGCATTGTCATTTAATTTTGAGTTGTGTTTTTCTTTATTGGCCTACCCCCTTGAAGTTGCACATCCTTTGGAGGCAACTTCATTGTTTGGGTTTGTTGTTGTGTAATTGTGGATGCCATTGAAACAACCCCTTAGAGTTGTGCATCTTGTGGAGGCACTCTATTGTTTGGGTTTGTTGGCTTGATGTGTTGGTGTGATATTTTAGTGCTTGTTTCCTTTCTTGTCCATAATTTGTATAACTGTATCTTTGTTGTATCTTTAGTATTCTTAGTTTTGTAGATATTTATTTATTTCGTTTATTTGTATCTAAGTTCGAATTGTAAAATTTGTGAAGTGATTCTTTTGTAATCTTATTGTAACTCTTTGTAAAATCTATTCTCCTTTAACTTTAGTTGACCCCTTGCCCAACCTTAGGCACTAGTCTTAGTTGTCTTAGGAAAAAGGGCTTGCCTTTGCACTTGAATAATTGCACTTTGCATTGTTAGCCTCTCATATAGGCTAGATTCCTCCAAACCACTAACTAATTAAAATCAACTCCTAGAATTCAACTTTTAATTTCATCTAGTAACTAGGGTCTACCCCCCTTGGCTTCCCTAGGAGTAAGCCTAGACGAAAGAGGTTCAAGTCGAGGTGACAGTGGGCTTTGAACCTAGGCATTGTGCCTCCAAGGACACACTAAGTGAGTTGGACTTAGCTCGCGTTTGCAAGTGTCTATAAGGACGGCAACAAAGTCATGAGATATTGCAAAATGAATGGACTAATTTGTCATCATCAAATACTTTGAGGTAGGCTATGAGTTAGTGTTAGCACATTTTTTTGCCCTTGCATCAGATTTGAAATAATAGTAAATCAGCAATGAAAAAACCGTGTAAATATATAGAATACTGCCCCACAGTGTCACGGACAGATCCCTCTTTGTTCGGGCTTGTGCTTGCCAACCTTAGGGGGGTGTCCCTATCCTTTCTTCATGTTGTTCCAACCTATAAATCTGCACAATAAGACCATAAAAAAAAAGCAACAAAGAAAGATTTTGTTGGTTGCAATTAAACAGCCAAAAGTTCAAAATGTTTGGTTTTAATTGTTGTGGTAGAATCCCTACAACGTTAGCTCAAAAGAGATGAAAGAAAAGAGAGAAGAGGCACTATCAAGTGGCTGAAATACACTAAAATAACAGGCTAGAAACTTCTGAATCATGCACAAATAACAATCATGATACGAACAATCCGTGGAAGCTTGATACAAGCATAACATTGGTTTATTTATGTATTCACCAAGTGGTTGAATGTGCCATTGAGATAAATACAAAAAATGGTTCTGTGATGTTCCCTGTTGACCACCTATTTCAACTAGGGGTCAACTCCATGTACCATGAAGCTGTGTACCTTGGGGTAAAATAATTTTTGAAGACTTCTGGGTCTACAAGGCATTTTTGCCCCTGGCACGTCTTTTTGTAATCAGAATGTCCGCTCCTCTGCGTGGGATAATAATGTAATGAGTCAACATGAGTCATATTTTAGTTAGTTGCCTAGGACCTTATTATTAGGGAAGTCCTTTCATCGAGTGTTTTTTATCCTCGAGTAATTTTAATTACCCTTGAGTTTTTCACTCACAATAATCCTCCAAAGTGGTGAAAGGTGTTCTAATGATTGATCCCAATGGGTGACTAGGGTCTAGGAATATTGTAAATGACCATGCTAGACATCTTCTAGAGTCTTGCGGAATTCCATCGAGTTTTAATAGTTTTTCTTCAATTTATTAAAATTATCCATTTAATGGTAATTTTAATTAAATTTGATGTAAAAATGTAAAAATTTGGTCCTAGAGGATTTTGTGGGTACTCAAAAGAAATGGCAAGAGGCCCCTATACCCTTGGACCAAGTTTCAGCTCAACTGGACAAGTTTTGCTAGGTCATTGTCCATGAGGAGTCCAAGTTAGTCTAGAGTCAGCAATTAATTGTTTTAATTTGGCTAAGTAAAAATGTCAAAAATTGTAAAATGGAAAAAAAAAACATGAGAGAGAGTGGGAAAGGTTTCCTAACCTTTTTCCTAAGTTAGAAAAGCAATTTTCTAACTTATTCAAACCCCCATTGCTTTGCCACAACTTAAAGTGACCATCTCCCTAAGGAAACTGCGCCCCCCTTGCTCTAGATCTTAGCCAAAATTAAAAATTAAACCAAAAAGCTAGCCTAGACCCTAAGTGCGCCCTCCTAAGCCTCTAACTCATCTATTGGGTGAGTGAAAAGGTGTTTCCCCCTCTCCACACTCAACCCTCAAACCCTAACACTACCAAAACCCTAGAAAGTGTGCCCCTCCTTGAGATTGACTCTTCTTTTGGGTGAGTGACACTTGGAGCTCATCCAAGAGGGGTCTCTCTCCTCTCCCAAGTACAAAAGAATGCCTACCCCTCCTCATTTGAACATCTATTCTCAGAGCAAGTTTATGCTGCCCAAATCTCTTCCATTCCTCTCTCTCATTTTGCTCTTTCTCTCTTGTAAATCTCGCTGCAAGTATTTGCAGCAACATTTTTCTCAATAATAGAAAATCTTTGGAGGATCCATGGTGTGCATTAAGAGTCTTCTTGGTGCCATGTTTATGCTTCAGTGAGGTGATATCTTTACTTTGTTTCTTTGTGTATTTCTTGTTTAAGGATTTAGCTTAGGAGATCCAAGCAAAGTATTTTGCTTGGATAAATTTATGGTAATATTACTGTAGATTTACTGAGCTGATTTTTTATGATATTGCAAAGTATTTTGTTATCTCAATTGAATCTACTCACCTCCTTTCATTTTCTGTAGCAAGATCTCACATTTTGGCAGGTCACCAAGGGTTTGGAAAGACAAATTTCAGATCTGGAAATTTGTCTCTTCAACCAAAATAACCCTCTAATATTTTCTACTTCATTTTCTGTCATTTCCCCTTCTCTTTTGGGCAAATTTATGTTCTGTAATAGTCTTAAATTCGCATCTTCTTTTGCTGATTTTTACATGTAACATTTATGTTATTCACTAACAGAAATTTATGAGTGTTTTTGGTTGTTTTACAGCATTTCCGGCAAGCTTTAGCTTGTTGCTTTTTGCAAGTTCTCGCCAGAACAAGGGGAGGTGATGCCCGTTTGGAGCCTCAAAACACTCAAGAAGAGCCTCCCAACTTGGGGTTTCAAAACCCCCTTCTTCGTCTCTCTATTTCCTTCATTGTAAGCAGCCCAAGAGAGTCTCTTGGGCTTGCATTCTTCTCATAAGTTAATTATTTCTGTTTTGCAAATAATTGTTTAAATTTGCCTACACCTTGCAAAGTGGTTTGGCTTAGCCAACCCATGCAATATCATAAGGCTAGATAGTTAGTTTTTTGTTTTATGCATCTAATAGTTTGCCCCACTTGTCCTTAAGGCAAGGTTGAGAGACTAGGTTTGCTTGCTTTTCTTTCAAGTTAATCTTCACCCACTTTGGCACAAAACCGGTAGGCTTGTCCTTCTCCTTGTGCCTTGGTTGAGGTTGCTAAGTGTTTGGTTTATTTTCCAAGTCTTTACTTTCATTGATTTATTTTGCCTACACCTTGCAAAGTGGTTTGGCTTAGCCAACCCATGAAATATCGTAAGGCTTGTATTTCTTGTATAATTTGTTAATATATTTTTAAAATTTGGGAAGTAATCTTATGTTGCAATCTTTTTAAGTTGAAAGCAATCATAAGTTGTAGCTTTTTAGGATTGGAAGTAATCATATTTAGTAACTAGGCACCCAAAACTGGTACAACTTTCACCATCAAAAAGGGTGACTTGTGGAAGCTACAGGGGGTGTAAGTCGGGGACAGCTTCACGACACTAAGTGTCCTCCCTGCTTGAGCACCCAAGCATTCTAGATTGACCTGTTGAGCTAGGGAAGGACCTTGCTTGTCCTTCTTCTTGAGCACCCAGCAATCATTTTGGTCAAAGCGGTAAGAGTTTAGGGGTAGACACATAGTCTAGGCTTACATCCTCACCTAGTTTAACTGAGGTTTAAAACTCTTTTAAAACTCTACCTACACAATCTTTCTTTTTAGCTTTTAATCATCTCAATCTAAGTTGTGTAGTTTGCTTCATGCTCTTTACTTCACATACAATCATTTATCTTGCAAGTCAAGCTACTTTTCTATTGAGTTGGATGCATCTACTTTCAAGTTGCCATCTCTAAAAGTTGCGCATTATTTCTCTTTGGGTGATTTACTTTCAAGTTCTCCTACTTTCTAAGTTGCGCACTAGCTCTCGTTGGCAAGTTATTTCCAAGTTAGTTCATGTTACATATTTCATTTGTGGATATCTCATGTTCATCGGTATATTGGATTTAATGGTTCTTTAATTCTTTTGTATAATTGTGCAACTATCTAAGTGGTTATTCTTTTCACTGTATATTTTGTTCATGTTATGTTTCATTCATTTCATTTGTAAATTGTTTATGGTGTAAGTTAAAATCTTTATTCATTGTAATTAATTCATAACATCGTTATCTTTGTATTTTTGTTATGTAATCTTTAACTCCCTTTACCCAATCTTTAGACACTGGTCTTAATCAACTTGTAAGTTAAAGGTTTTGCTTGTCATTGAAGCTTTGCATTTGCAGTGTTTGATTGTCATATGGGTTAGGTCTCCCCAACTCAATCATTAAAATTAACTCCTAGATCACATTAATCGACTTACATAGTAAGTAGGGTCTACCCCCCTTGGCTTCCCTAGGAGTGAACCTAGACGGAAGAAGTCCAAGCCGAGGTGACAGTGAGTTTGGACTTAGGCATTGTGCCTCCAAGGACACACCAAGTGGGTTGGAGACTTCTCCACGCTTGTAAGTGTGTATAAGGACGGCAACATTCCCTACACTTGAGAAGAGAAGCTAGAATAGAGAGAGAGAGAGAAAATCCAATGGAGTATGTTGTCGAAGAAGAAGATCCAACCCTGTTCCAATGGAGAAGCCCTGCTTTTATGGACAGTGAGGGCGCATATCCCAAGAAAAACCCCCTCCTCTAACCATGCACGTGAGTGAATGAAAGAGTGAGATAAACAATGCGCCTCAACTGGAGAGAGAGGTGTCCTCATGCGCTAGTGCCACCTAGAGAGAAGTGATGATGTGCATGAGTCAAGGTGAGTGTGACATCCCTGGATCCGGAGAAGAGTGGAGGTAAGTCCAAGCGCTCTAAGTCTAACTAAGTCCAACTAAAGAGTAGATGAGATGTCACTAAGTGAGAAGTCTATGCATGCAATCATAAGTGAAGGAGAACAGAGGGAGGAGAGTGGGGGCACACTARTCCAATTTAATCATTGAATTGGAGAGAGGTGTGCCCTATGTGTGAGTGGAGTAAAGGGATGATGAAGTGGAAGAGACGGGAAGTTAAGGGACAGAAAGAGGGATTTGGAGTGGAGGAGAGAGGGAGTTGAGGTGAAATGGAAGTGAGAGAAGAAAGGAGGCGCCCCAGTTGACTTAAGAAAGTTAGAGTTCAACACATGACTAAGGGAGAGAGAGAGAGGAATGGGAGAGAGAAAAGGTAGGCACTCCAGTGAGGTGAGAGAAATATGGTGAGCGCTCTAGTTGACTCAACTGAAGCATCTCGTAAACTCCTCCATGTGCCAACACACCTCCTAACTCAAGCATGTGCCCTGATGACTCTGACATGATATCAATCAACTACATCACTCTGTGACTCAAGCATACGCCCTAGTTCTGCCACTTGTCACTGTTAGAAGTTGCCATGTGTGACAATCCAGGATTGCCACGTGCCACCTCCATGGGTTGCCACTTGTCATATCCTGAAACTACCAAATGTCACTCTACAAGGTTGCCATGTGGCATACTACTAAAAATAGAATGTGCTTGCATGTCGATAAATTAGGCTCATCGGACTCGATTTTCTACAAGGAATCCGAATATGTGTTCTAATTTGACATGCAAGCCTCTAAACTGGAGTTGTTGTAAGAAGTATCATGCATGTAATGCGGAAGAAGCTCTCTGGAATCCTGGGATCAACAGGATTTTGAATATACCATCAAAACTTCCATGTGGACCTTTGAACTCTATCTCCTCAAAAATAGGAGAACTGCTAAAAATAGCCATCTCTGACCAATCTCATGAAAAGTTGTGCATACTCTGTCCCTAAAGCAAGAAAACATCACTGACTCAATCCTATATCTGAACTCAAATGGGAACCAACTCTCACTCACACAAACTATCTTTGAAAAAACTATCTGAATGCCAGCCCAAATAGAACATGTTGGCCCCTAACCCTTAGTATTTACAAGTGAGAAAATCCAGGGGTTAACAGGTAGAAAAGACAAATTTGACAACTTCCACCTACTTAGGTTAAAGATCTACTTCAATACTTTCATCAATTAATTTTGTTCCTAAGGTAAAGTGAACTTATTTGATTCATTCAACCTTAAGGTGCTTGCTGGAAATTATGATGTGGTAACTATTCTTGGAGGGCTTAATTTGCCACACATCAATTTAACATTAAGGTGTTGTTTAATAGTTGAGTTGTTTTTCGATCAGCGACAAGATATGATAGAAGAAAGGTAATAAAGGTAGAAATAAGACAGTAAATAAGACATGAGGGAGAACCTCCTCACATTGCTTATCCCTGGATGAGTAGTGTTCTCATTACTAGGCCTTTATGTTAGAGTCAAAGCAAGAAGTTCCTATTGTTGATTTTTCAATAAGCAAGGCTTAAGCATGAAGTTCATTCCATTTTAGCATTTTACTTAAACCATGAAAAATTTGTTGCAGCAACCAAGATCACAAGAAGAAACACCATGCACAACTACAAAAGAAGTATCTTGGGAAACCTTTCTACACAAGGGAAGAAAACCCAGCCAATCCTTTGCTATATTCTTCAAGAGAAAGACATTCACCACCATAAACACTTAGCACACAAGAAGGTGCTCACAAACCCTAGAAACCTAGCACCCAAGAGAGGTGCACACTTTTCCCAAGAAGAAGTGTTTGCTGAAATTTCCAAACTTGCTCTTTTGTTATGATTCCTCAATGGGGAATTTACCTTTACTTATATTAGACTGAACCTGTCAATAGAAGTATCTATTGGCACAACATGGCTGACCTCAATAACTTATAATATAATTAATAATTACCATATAAATTATCTGTTACATTAAGGTGCAATGGACCTGTACCCTTTACATTACAAATAGGGTTACAGGTAACTCTGACTCTTGAACAATATAGCAAGGGATCTCATACACCCACTAGTGCTCAACCACTAAGGGCACATCCACAGGGATGTCCACATCTCTATCTCACTGCGTCTCACAGGAGAACCACACTCACTAGTGCTCAGCCACTAGGATCACGTTCACCTGTGCTCATCCATAGGCACGTCCAACCTAGCAGATCTTCTTTCCCACTGCATTACACATGAGAGTCATCTGGAGTTCATCATCTCAACTCTCTACTCAGAGGAGGCCAATACATCGTTTCATCTCTGTCTCAAAACGATGCACCCGGCTCATGGGATTTCACACGTTCACCTGTGCTCAGCCATGTTAATGTTTATGCCATTATTATAGTTCTTTGCATTTCAATAGATAATAGCAACATAAGAACAAGAACACTGAGAAATACACATTCACAAGAGACACAACATTTATCCTAGGAAACCCTCTAGGGGAAGAAAACCCAACAAAACTTCCTTAATATAGATAGCCAATACAATGCCAAGAGATCTCTATGCTAAAACAGAAAGTCCTCTCCAAGATATGCGCCTCTCTCTCTCCTTTGCTGGTAACAGATCGGAACTTATCTCTCAAACTGAGCAAGTGAGTTATGTTCAAATGAGGCGCTAGCCTCCTTTATTTATACAAGTTCTGGCACGTGTGAAATGTCTCTTCACTGGCAGGGCCGACTTCTTATTCTGCTTATTACAATTGTCTTTTGACCAATCCGCAAAAAGGGATTTGGTCCTATTACAATATCCGACATGAAAAATCCACAATGGGGATTGATCCTATGAATAAAATATCAATAATAATAAGAATACTCTTTGCAATTACATTATTTCAACACTCCCCCTTAACAAGAAGGGTATTCTTCAGCAGCGTCATGCGAGAGAGAGAGGACAGCATCATCAACAGCATCAGGTGGGAGGACAGCATCATCAATATCATCTTGGCTGGCGTATCTATAAATCATCGGAAGTTTTCTTCATCAGCAGCATCGTCATTCTTGAAAGAATGCCATCATCATCTGCATCAATATGTATCAGTATAAAAATGATACCTCATCACAGCACTAGGCTGGCCCATCACAGTACTAGACTGACTCTATGTCACAGTTGTTAAGCTGGTAGCTCAGTGCAAGTCACATCTTGCTTTACGTCTAACAACTAGGTCAGAAACAAGGTATACATCATCTTGCTTTACGTCTAACAACTGGGTCAGAAGCAAGGAACAC
>JASDQU010102510.1:12354-23303 GCA_032191745.1 Picea mariana
TTCGGTCCTCACATCCAATCAAAAGACTCAATACAACCATCCATGAGCCTATGTCAAGCAAAAGTAAAAAAGTGGTCACTCATTCTAAGTCATTTAATGATTCCTCTCAGTCAGTCACCTCACATGCCCAACAAATCAATGAACCATCTCCAACCCTCAATGAAGTTCATCCTCAGGCATCTAATCAACCACACACTGAGAAGGCCCACTCAACAAACAAAGAAGAAAAGGCAGTAAGCAGTGAGAAGAAGCAGACCGCTTCACACAATAAATATGGCTTTTGATATTTCATGTTTGTTTCTGGTGGTGGGCAGTTTGTTTATGTTTTGACTTTTTTTGGACAGCTTGATACTATTATCTTCATTTTTGGACAACCAATCAATAATTTATTTTCGTGGTGGAAAATAAATTTTATTTATTTGGTATATATATGGATTATTTTGGGAGACACAAGGGGTTGATAACAATTATTGTTTATGTATATGCTTGATAATGTGGCATGATTTATTATTTAAATAAATTAAGGAGCAACAACGAGGAAATCAAACTTAAAAAGATTTAAAAGAATTAGGGGTCCCACCTATTGGTTATTATTTATTAAACCCTTTATCTATTATTATTATTTAATATTTGTCCCTAACTAATATTAAGTCATTTATGACTTAACAAAAGGTAGTTTGAAACTACCACATCTTATTTTGAGGAAGATAAAAGTTGATCAAAGGAAGGGAAAAGAGGGAGAACAAAGAAAGAAATTTCTGATAAAGGTCTGCTCTTAAACTTGTGAGATTAATTACTTTCATTCATAATGAGTTATCATAGAGTCTTAAGATTTTTGTTGATAGCAGGGTCTTATTGAAGATAGCAGGATTCAAAGATTGAGATACATTATTCTAGAAAGGTTGATCATTTAATCTTGGCAGTCTGTGTATTATAATGTGTTCATGAATTAGTTTTCATTACTAATAGGGAATATTTTGCAGAGTTAGTAGATGATACTTTCGTGGCGAAGTTGATCCAAATTTCTAGTCTCAGTCTTCACTTGTTGTCAGATTCTTTGTGTATGGTTCCCATCGAAGACCTCTAAATATGATCTTGGTCCTTACCCTCCCAGAGGTTTGAAAAGAAGGTTATGATTGTAACTTGGAGTGAAATTAATAAAATTGCTTTGTTGATTTTGATCTCACATGTGTATTCTCTGATATTACTTTCATATTTTTATTTCATTTGTTCCTTAATTCTCAAACATAGTACATATGTATTTTTACTTTCTTCTTTTACACAATTTAATTATAAAAAAGGAAAACATTGGTTCCTTGTAAGTATTACTTGAGAATCAATCGATAATTTTTTCTAAGGCTATAAACCCCAGGTGATCATCCCAACTATCTTACTCTATCCAAGTAAGATTTGAAAATGTTGGAGTGAGGTTCCTCATACCTTTTCCTCAACAATATGCATATTATATTTACAAACGTACACATTTACAATGAAATTTTTAGATGGTTTACTTATGGACTCATTTTTCTCATTGTATTGGGAGGAGCCTTGCAGCTTTCGACCTCTGACAATGCCTCTAACACTGATATCGAATCTGACATTGAATTTGATGCAAAATATGATGTTGAATCTAAGTAACCATTAGACCAAACTATAGGCCTTCCCAGTAACCTATATAATCTCTCTTTGTGAATACCAAGCACCATTGTTGTGTCTGGAGCAGCTTCCCTTGAATACACAAGTACATGGCCATTATGGAATGCGACTGCATAGCCTTCATCTTCAAATTCCACAACTGAGAGTAGGTTTACCTTTAATTTTGGAACATACAACATATGTTTTATTCTCAGAAATCCTCCTGACTTGAGTTGGAATCTTACATATCCATAGCCCCTTATTACTTGTTTGGTGTTGGTCCCAGATCCTACGAAGAAATCAGTGTCGGACTTTGAGAAAGTCAAGAATATTGATCTCATCCTGGTCATGTGGAGAGATGAGCCACTATCCATGAACCATTCCTCGATGTCTTCATAGGTCACTTTTCCAAGACCATCCATTAGGAAGTATTCTTTCCCAAACCTTTCAGTGAGACAATTAACTACATTTGGAGTTGTTGCTTGTCTTCTTGCAATTACCTTTACATCTTTTATGTTCTACTTTGGATATAAGTGTGGGTAAAATGTCCAACACTTCTAGATCTGATGTCCACTCTTACCAAAATAAGATCAAAGTGTCTTGTTCCCATCTTGGAACCATGATCCCTTTTTATCATCCCCCCTTTTCCTTTGTTTTGAGAAATTATCTTTACCTTTAGCCTTGTTCTTGGAGAGATTTACTTGCACATACTGTCTTCTTTGACACTTATCCACGTCATGGTTTTTAGTTCCATAGGAAGCACATGGATATCTAGACCATTCACTAGTGGGAAAAGTCTTCATTCCTTCTCCTTTAGCATGCACATCTTTCTTTGGAGATGTCTTACACATGTTACCTTTCTCTGGACTAGATTGTAACACTAACTATTTATGAAGGACCTCTTCATCTGAAGTTCTCCTTTCTTCAACCATCCTCGAGGATTCTCCATCTTGACGGGAAAAAGAGTAATATGAGGAGTCATCTTCCTCAATCATGCCTTTCGAAATAAGTTGTCCCTTTTGCATTGCAGACTTTACATTCTCAGCCTGCCAATCTTCATGGATTGGTATTGATGGTGCCAATACTTGATTCCTAATCCATAACTTTATTTCTAACGCATAAAAAATACCTTTATGGAATTCCTCATGACATAACATTCGATCTTCCAGCTTCTACTTCTCTTCCTAAAGATAATGCAACTACATCTTTAACTCAGAATTCTCCTTCTAGATCTGTTGATTAATATTCTTTTGCAGCCTCAACTTCATGAGAACTTTACTCATCGTGTCCTCTTGATAAGAGTCTTCAAAATCTTCACCAACTAAACTCTTGGATCGCATCACATCAATAGATTGAAAATACATGTCAAAACTAGCTTTGATACCAGTTGATTCAAAAATCCTTAGACACCACTTATTACTTTACCATATATACATGCAACATCTAACTTGATTCATAATTAATTTCGTGATTGTATTGAGGTGATTTGCAGAAAAATGATGATGTGCTCTTTATCCAAAAACTCATAAAATGATGATTACTTTGTAGAATGATGAAATGACACAACATAAAATAAAAGAACTCAAATTACATATGTAAATGACATACATCACTTCATCTTCAAAGTCCCTTTAGATAGCATGATTGTTCTCCGTCATCTCAAAACACCAATTACATTACAATATGAGCTTACAAAAATCCAATTTAATGGACTCTCTTTAATTCCACTACTCAAAACAAGAAAATAATTTCACCATTAGAATCCTTGCAAAATTCTGGGAAATTTGAGTATAAAGTCAACCAAGTTTTGAACTAGCTCAATTTCACCCTTTTCGGCATACAAAACAATGCGCTAAAAGCTCATTAATGGCAATTTGGATGAATAATTTTATAAATGACCTCTAATCATAAAATAGACCTCAAATTCATGATCCTTGTGAAAAATCGTGAAAAATGAGTATAAAGTTGCTTATGTTTGGACAATATACCTCATGGCATGCTTTACGAGACAACCATACTTGACCTCTTCCTTTGCATGCAAATCGAGACAATTTGTACTACCTTGGAATCCATGCCCTGCACCAAAATATATGCCTTGGGATCTATCTGAACATGGGAATGTGTGTCTGAGTGTTGGGATCTACGCCGATAAATAGGTCATGGCCCTAACCCCTCGTCTGCAAATTAATGTAACTTAACATTAAATGTGGAGGAATAGTGTAACAAGCAGGACTTGTTGGCATGTTGGTTAGAAAGTTATGGTTATATATGGCAAGTTGGGGTTTAGAGCCCCATCGACCGCCATATATTCCCGTCATTTTGTTTCAACCGTTTAACATATGGTTAAAACTATATGTTATAAATAACGCATGTGTTAACAACCTCCCATGAATATAAAATGGTTATATGGTATACAATGAACCAAGGGCTAGGGTCGAGGGCTTAGGCCCTCGACCCTTTTTCTGCCCATGCAAAGTTTAATAAAATTAAAATACATATGAACACATATATGGTTAAGAATCATCAATATGGTGTATTGGAAACAAAGGTTTGGTAAGATCTTTGGGAGGTTGCAAGTTCGAACCCCCACCGACTCCCAAAATTTTGGTAAACATCAACCAATATAGGCCAATGGGAGGTTGCCATGTGGTGACCTCTCATTGGCTATTCCTTGCCACTTGCCAACATATGATTCGACCACTTGGATGTATGACTTGCCCAGTCACCTTGCCAATTGTGATGCCATGCCATGTTGATCTGTCTCCCACATAAGTTGTACAAAGGCCACGTGTCACCCTTGCAGTGGTGACATGTGTCACCCTTTTTACTTTGCCCTTTGACCTTTTGCTAGGTTTGATTGGAAATTTGATCGCTCATAACTTATGCATACAAACTCTGTTTGACTTACCGTTTGCATTGTTGGAAAGTTAATGACGAGCTCTACACATTGATGTCCTTTTATCGATCATTTGAGACGGTCAAATGTTGAGATTTTATGGATCCCCTGGGACCTTTGTGAGCGTTCCTTAGATCCTCCTGGATCACACTTGATCCGAAAAATCCTTAGATGTTGATTAATTTAATTACACATAAACATCTATTTGATCCTCAAAATAATAATGATCGTTTGACTATTTACAGTTTACATGTGAAAAAAAAACTTATCTAACCATTCACACTTTAATGATAAATAACTTGCAAATAATTGAGCCCAAAATGAAAAACAATAATAAAATCACATACACGAGTTGGATAACGGAGTTCACCCAATTTGGGCTACCTCTCCAGGTCCGCTTCCAATAGAGACCTCTTTATTGATGCTCAATGCTTGTGTTTTAAAATAACCTTTTTACACGTTGCTCAAATGTAGAAACATAATGCATCGTTGTATTCCTTATGAAAAATCGTGAAAAATGACTATAAACTTCTTACATTTGTGTGTCGAAACCCTGTGGCACACTTTTCTATGTAGCCTCAAATCCCTTGTACCCTCGACACACACTTCGAGACATAGCTCTACATAAAATAATGTCCTCCCATAACCTTGGATCACACGCCATTAAATAGGGCATGCCCCTTAACCAATTTCCAAAATTTTTGGCAGGATTTGAATACAAAATGGTTGGTTTGTTTTAACAAACCATATACATGGTTCGTTGGTTAAAACATTGTGGTTATATATGGGAAGTCAGGGGTTCGAGCCCCACAGACCGCTATTTATCATGTCATTTTTGTTTGAATTGTTTAACATATGGTTGAAACCATATGTTATAAATAACATATGTATTAACAACCTCCTGTGAATATAGCATGGTTATATGGTATACAATGAACCAAGGGCTAGGGTCGAGGGATTAGGCCCTTAGGCCTTTTTTCTGCCCATTCAAACTTTAATACAAATTTAAATATAATTTGTGCCATAGATAGGTTAAGGTTCATGTGATGGCACGATGGTAGCAAAGGCTATGTTAAGACTTTGACAGGTCGCAGGTTCGACCCCATTGAGTCCCATAGCATTTTGGTAAACACTAACCAATATTGGTCAATGGGAGGTCACCACATGGTGACCTCTCATTAGCTATCCCTTGCCACTTGTCAACATATGATTCAACCACTTGGATTGTGTTGTTTCTGGGACTACACTTAAGGCTCTAAAGGGTAATGTCAAGGCATCATAAATATAAAGGAAAGTTTTGAAAGGTGTTTTTTCTTCCATTAGTTATATAAGAATTAATCCTCAAATGAAAATAATGACAGAACAGGATAGAGGCTGTAATTTGTCGTCTGATTCGATTTATAAAATCAGATGATGTGAGGGAAACTTACAAAACTATTAAACAAAATGAGGCATCACTGCAAGATGAATCTTACCTTGTTCACAATAGAAGAAATTAAGGAATGCACCCTTGAAAGGATATGAGATATAGTTATCCAAGTAGCTCACAGGTCTTGTATTTACTTATAGCAAATACAGAGGAAAAATTGTTTGCTTATCAAACAACCGATAAAATGTGACTACAGTAGTAGTGGTACTAAATTGCAATCACTCACTTATCAAGGAATAACATAAGGAAAACTATAAATATTGAATACAAGAGGAAAACATAACTCAAACTGCACAAAAATTGGGATCCTTGTCTGCACTTGTATTAATTCTCACAAAAAGAAAGTTATCTCTATTACATTCGGCAAGAAGCAGCCTGTGTTAAGTCTTCAAACTATGCATTTATAAAAAAATTATCTCAACCCTAGGCGGTTGGCATTCTCATAATTCAAAAACAGTAAATATTACAATATGTGAAATTTGAATAGTTTCATTTGCATCTTCTATGTCTCTTCGCCTGTTGGCAGAGACGTTTCTTCTTCTTGTCTTCCAGCTCAGAAACAGTTGGCCTCTAATCATGACCTGTGTGAATGGTACACACATGTTGTCTCATTTGTTCCCAGATGTGTTGGCTTTTCCTTGCTCGACACACTGAACACATCTGCCTACGAACTGCACCACCAACCTGGAAGGCTTTGTTGTGTCATTCACCTCAAAAGTATATAACTTATTTTCTATGTGAGGCAACCTATCTTCCATTCTTCTGGATTCTAAAGATATAGACTATAGTTGCAGACTAGGATTGACTATCCACTTATTAATCTAGATAATGTCAATTTGTTTCAATTGCAAGATTGTGTCCTGGTCTTCTTCCATGCTCGTCTTGGAATGAAGTTGATTCTTTGCAATATCAATTTTCCCCAGGGCTTCAGAGATATTTTCTATTTCAATGTCCAGTGACTCTTTTTCGAGTGAGGAACATGCCTCTTCACAAGCTTTCTTCACTTCCCAAGCTGACCTTTTACTTTCAACTAAATTGGCCTCCCAGGTTTTCAGTATTATATCGCCTCGAGTTTGCTCTGAAAGAGACAATCTAGTGGCCCTGGATACTACATCCTTTGTTGTTGATAAAATGGCCTCCTGAAATGTAACTCAAGCTGCAATGGCCTCTCTCTCCTTTAGGTGAATGTTATTTAAAGAATGGTCTGTCATCTGATAATAGTTTTGAACAGCATCTACTTTAGCCAAAAGGTTTTGTTGGGCTGATTCCAGCTTCCCATGCACCTCCAATGCCCGGGCTTAGAAAATCGCCATATCCATTGCCATGTTCTCAGTCAAGTTTACTTTAGCCTGCAGTTGTTTAACCAACTCTTCCTATTTAATGGCCAGTTCTCTATTTTCCTGTGAATTTGTATGCATTTCATCAAGACTGATTTTGAGTTGTTGGATTTCCTATCTGTCACAGGCTCTGATCTGCTCAAAACCTTTATTCATCTCATTTCTCACACTTTGTTCCACAGTCTTTATTTGGTTTTGCAATTGTTTTGCCACAACAAATCAATATTCAGTTGGGAGTCTAGCAGAACAACTGAAACAAAAGGATCTGTTGGTAAAACNCAACAGATCCTTTTGTTTCAGTTGTTCTGCTAGACTCCCAACTGAATATTGATTTGTTGTGGCAAAATATCCCAATGTGACTGCCACTTCCATAGCAAATTTTGCCTCCTCTAAGGCTTGACCATCATATAACACTATGTGTACCTTAACAGTTGAACCCTCCTTTTGAACCATCCTCTTCTTGTTGTAGAAGAAGTCGGAAGGGGGCATTTATTCAACCAAAATAGGAGTGAGATCCTCTATAAAAACGACTTTGGTATTCGGGTTCCCCCTACTGGAATGTAAAGGTGTGACCAATTTGATAGGCTTGCCTATCTCGACGGATGGTTTTTGCCCTGCTGTGTTTGTAGCTGATTTTTCTGGTGTGGATAGTGATTTCTCTTCACCCTTTTTTATCAAAGCTTTGACTTGAGCTTTAGTTTGATCATCTGGTGGATTTGATGATGCAGTATTTGTTTTTTGTGTCATAACCTCTGTTTACTCCAAATTTTCTTGAATGTCTCGTTCACTGCAACTTCCTGTTTCTAATTTCTGGGTCGTAACTTCCTGTGTGGTTGGAGATGTCAGGGCTCCTCCCTGTAAAACTTTAGGCAGGCTATTTCTTCAGTGTCTTTGAAAATTATAGAACTCGCATAATTCTTCTAGAGCCAGAGTTCGGACTCAGCTCAACACTTCCTAATAAGATCTTGCTCCTCATAATATATCAGCCGGTGGGGAGTCTTCATGCTCGTATCTCTTCAGATTGTAATGAGCCATGTGATTTCCCACGATCTTCTAGGGATCATGTTTCTTGAATTCAATATCAACAAGCTTAATGTTTTCTAGGGCCGCAACCTCTACCTTTGAGTGGCCGAATCTAACAGTGAGAACACACCAATCTGCAAAGGAAAGGTGGGCCATACGTTTTCCTACGCTGCCTTTAGTTCTTTACTGATTCTACCTAGCACAGTTTGATGTGCCACCTCTCTACACACCAATCGATTTGGTAGAAACTTGGGTAAGGCATGCAGAGGGACGGAACATCCATAAACCCTGATATAAGAGAAATGTTCTTTAATGTACCAATCTGCTATTTTTCCCAGGTTGGTCACTATTTTGTCGGAAATCCTTGGAGGTGGGCACCCGTATATAGCAATATGCATCGACACCACCACATAGTTACAAATTTCGTAGAAGAAATCTTTTGCTTTGTCCTCCCACAGCTTGGAGTGATAGAAGTGTATTGGTTCAGCACTGGTCGAAGTCCAGCTCCATCCCACCAAAGGAAATGGCATCATGAAACAAACGACATCCATAATATAAGCATACATGTAAAATGGGGCAGGTTTCCCTTTAGCTTTCAATGACCGATATTCTGTGATTTCCCTGACCAAATTGTTCGATAATATTTTGGCCCAATCGAAGGAGTACCCCTTTGCTACCATATGCATGATTGGCACCCATGGTAATAAGAAATGAGCATAGTTTTCCTTCTCGAAAAGGCGACATAACATCATGGCTACATACATCATGTGAGGCTTTAATGAGGCAACATCATACACACCATGGGTGTCTGCTCTAAATTTCTCAGGACATGAAAACCAATCCTTGATCAAGTCGGGTAGGTTCTTTCCATATTGCGCACATTATTTTTTGTCGAAGTCCATTAAGAAGGTGGAATTATAAATGCAATTGGGAACTGGAGATAATTTGTACATCACCTGGAAATGTTCTGGTCGGAAGGACCCAATTGCAACCCTTTGCGAATTGCAGATACTCATGGTCGAGAGGTCGACATTCTACAGCACCCAGCCAATCGTATCATTATAAGGCATGAGCCTAGGCCGCGTTGCTATTTTATGCAACTCTAATTGAGCAACATATTTGTATCTCGTAGCTTGGGTTTCAGTCACCTCGTCGCCTGAATCATCTGGGCAGTTGATCAATTCGTATTGTAGAATATCGAATACATGCGTCTAGGTTTTCACAGTGTTTATGGTTCTGGGAGACATGTCTAAGAAGACATCTGTGTTTAGGTTTGAGCTTTCACCGGACGCTTTAGCTGTTTTTCGTGGAGCCATGATATCACGATTTCAGAACTTTGTTACCTGTTACATGAAATGCGCAAACTTCTTATCTTGCTCAAACTTTCTTTTCTGTGAAAACGCAAATGAAATTCAAACTTCAATATCCTTTTTCCCTATATGAGTTGAGTTATGAATACTTTAGTGATGGTGCATTCACTTTCCTTGATGAAAATATTTAGGTGATGGTCGGAGATCTTATTTGAAATGATTATCATAGATCGATTATTAATTTCATTAATGTCTGGTGGTTCGCATTTAGAAGTTTCGACAAATAACATTTGAATTTACCCGAGCTACGATTCAGCGAAAAATCAATCACAGGATAATCCTCATTAATGCATTAGTTAATTGCATTTAACATTGAGTGTTTCTTCATATTTTTGGACCTCGGGATTTTGGTAGTTGCTCGAGACAGGATCCCCGAAACACGAAATTGCGAAGTGATTAATTAATTTTAATCATGTTTTATCCAGTAAATAATCATTCTTGTCTTCAAGTATTTAGGGGTTTCGTGCTTTGTGATATTTGAGTGCGGTGGATGGAAAATATCCAAACTCCAAAAGTGCGAAATTATTAAATTAAGTATTAATAGAGATTAACTTGTTTAAAACGGGTTTAGCTTTTTGTTATCTATGTGCTTTGGGTGTCGGCAAAACAACTTTATGGATGTTTCGACATGCCAGTACTCATAATGATGTGTCAAAACTTAGGAAGGTATATGTGTATGATGAATAAGACCTTTTGAACACTTTTCGGATATCAGGATTTTGGAGTTTCTATACGGTGGAATGCCCAAAGTGTGAAACTCTGAAATCCGAAACTTCGAAGCAAGTCTCTAGAGGCTTGACCTTTTTAACATTCAAGCAGCTCCAAAATGTTCGAGAAAGAGGGATCGTTCAATCGACGAGGGAGTTGGATCGACGGTGGAACTTGTGTACTCGTTAAGGATAGAAGACAAAAATGATTTATTATCGAAGTTCGATTTTGAGATGAAGTAAAAAGAAACAGGGTAATATTTCATACTTATTATTTTAAAAGTGTTCCAACAAATTGTACCTTGCCTAGTCAGTTGCCAACAAATCATGTGACACATCACCTATACAATCATGTGCCACGTTTCACCCTTGCAGCGGTGATACGTGTCACCCTTTTTACTTTTCCCTTTGACATTTTGCTAAGTTTGACTGGAACTTTGATCGCTCATAACTTTTGCATATGAACTCTGTTTGACTTTTCGTTTGCATCGTTGGAAAGCTAACGAAGAGCTCTACACATGTATGGTGTTTTCGAGAGGATTTGGAACATTT
>JASDQU010102510.1:25047-39261 GCA_032191745.1 Picea mariana
TTCGGTCCTCACATCCAATCAAAAGACTCAATACAACCATCCATGAGCCTATGTCAAGCAAAAGTAAAAAAGTGGTCACTCATTCTAAGTCATTTAATGATTCCTCTCAGTCAGTCACCTCACATGCCCAACAAATCAATGAACCATCTCCAACCCTCAATGAAGTTCATCCTCAGGCATCTAATCAACCACACACTGAGAAGGCCCACTCAACAAACAAAGAAGAAAAGGCAGTAAGCAGTGAGAAGAAGCAGACCGCTTCACACAATAAATATGGCTTTTGATATTTCATGTTTGTTTCTGGTGGTGGGCAGTTTGTTTATGTTTTGACTTTTTTTGGACAGCTTGATACTATTATCTTCATTTTTGGACAACCAATCAATAATTTATTTTCGTGGTGGAAAATAAATTTTATTTATTTGGTATATATATGGATTATTTTGGGAGACACAAGGGGTTGATAACAATTATTGTTTATGTATATGCTTGATAATGTGGCATGATTTATTATTTAAATAAATTAAGGAGCAACAACGAGGAAATCAAACTTAAAAAGATTTAAAAGAATTAGGGGTCCCACCTATTGGTTATTATTTATTAAACCCTTTATCTATTATTATTATTTAATATTTGTCCCTAACTAATATTAAGTCATTTATGACTTAACAAAAGGTAGTTTGAAACTACCACATCTTATTTTGAGGAAGATAAAAGTTGATCAAAGGAAGGGAAAAGAGGGAGAACAAAGAAAGAAATTTCTGATAAAGGTCTGCTCTTAAACTTGTGAGATTAATTACTTTCATTCATAATGAGTTATCATAGAGTCTTAAGATTTTTGTTGATAGCAGGGTCTTATTGAAGATAGCAGGATTCAAAGATTGAGATACATTATTCTAGAAAGGTTGATCATTTAATCTTGGCAGTCTGTGTATTATAATGTGTTCATGAATTAGTTTTCATTACTAATAGGGAATATTTTGCAGAGTTAGTAGATGATACTTTCGTGGCGAAGTTGATCCAAATTTCTAGTCTCAGTCTTCACTTGTTGTCAGATTCTTTGTGTATGGTTCCCATCGAAGACCTCTAAATATGATCTTGGTCCTTACCCTCCCAGAGGTTTGAAAAGAAGGTTATGATTGTAACTTGGAGTGAAATTAATAAAATTGCTTTGTTGATTTTGATCTCACATGTGTATTCTCTGATATTACTTTCATATTTTTATTTCATTTGTTCCTTAATTCTCAAACATAGTACATATGTATTTTTACTTTCTTCTTTTACACAATTTAATTATAAAAAAGGAAAACATTGGTTCCTTGTAAGTATTACTTGAGAATCAATCGATAATTTTTTCTAAGGCTATAAACCCCAGGTGATCATCCCAACTATCTTACTCTATCCAAGTAAGATTTGAAAATGTTGGAGTGAGGTTCCTCATACCTTTTCCTCAACAATATGCATATTATATTTACAAACGTACACATTTACAATGAAATTTTTAGATGGTTTACTTATGGACTCATTTTTCTCATTGTATTGGGAGGAGCCTTGCAGCTTTCGACCTCTGACAATGCCTCTAACACTGATATCGAATCTGACATTGAATTTGATGCAAAATATGATGTTGAATCTAAGTAACCATTAGACCAAACTATAGGCCTTCCCAGTAACCTATATAATCTCTCTTTGTGAATACCAAGCACCATTGTTGTGTCTGGAGCAGCTTCCCTTGAATACACAAGTACATGGCCATTATGGAATGCGACTGCATAGCCTTCATCTTCAAATTCCACAACTGAGAGTAGGTTTACCTTTAATTTTGGAACATACAACATATGTTTTATTCTCAGAAATCCTCCTGACTTGAGTTGGAATCTTACATATCCATAGCCCCTTATTACTTGTTTGGTGTTGGTCCCAGATCCTACGAAGAAATCAGTGTCGGACTTTGAGAAAGTCAAGAATATTGATCTCATCCTGGTCATGTGGAGAGATGAGCCACTATCCATGAACCATTCCTCGATGTCTTCATAGGTCACTTTTCCAAGACCATCCATTAGGAAGTATTCTTTCCCAAACCTTTCAGTGAGACAATTAACTACATTTGGAGTTGTTGCTTGTCTTCTTGCAATTACCTTTACATCTTTTATGTTCTACTTTGGATATAAGTGTGGGTAAAATGTCCAACACTTCTAGATCTGATGTCCACTCTTACCAAAATAAGATCAAAGTGTCTTGTTCCCATCTTGGAACCATGATCCCTTTTTATCATCCCCCCTTTTCCTTTGTTTTGAGAAATTATCTTTACCTTTAGCCTTGTTCTTGGAGAGATTTACTTGCACATACTGTCTTCTTTGACACTTATCCACGTCATGGTTTTTAGTTCCATAGGAAGCACATGGATATCTAGACCATTCACTAGTGGGAAAAGTCTTCATTCCTTCTCCTTTAGCATGCACATCTTTCTTTGGAGATGTCTTACACATGTTACCTTTCTCTGGACTAGATTGTAACACTAACTATTTATGAAGGACCTCTTCATCTGAAGTTCTCCTTTCTTCAACCATCCTCGAGGATTCTCCATCTTGACGGGAAAAAGAGTAATATGAGGAGTCATCTTCCTCAATCATGCCTTTCGAAATAAGTTGTCCCTTTTGCATTGCAGACTTTACATTCTCAGCCTGCCAATCTTCATGGATTGGTATTGATGGTGCCAATACTTGATTCCTAATCCATAACTTTATTTCTAACGCATAAAAAATACCTTTATGGAATTCCTCATGACATAACATTCGATCTTCCAGCTTCTACTTCTCTTCCTAAAGATAATGCAACTACATCTTTAACTCAGAATTCTCCTTCTAGATCTGTTGATTAATATTCTTTTGCAGCCTCAACTTCATGAGAACTTTACTCATCGTGTCCTCTTGATAAGAGTCTTCAAAATCTTCACCAACTAAACTCTTGGATCGCATCACATCAATAGATTGAAAATACATGTCAAAACTAGCTTTGATACCAGTTGATTCAAAAATCCTTAGACACCACTTATTACTTTACCATATATACATGCAACATCTAACTTGATTCATAATTAATTTCGTGATTGTATTGAGGTGATTTGCAGAAAAATGATGATGTGCTCTTTATCCAAAAACTCATAAAATGATGATTACTTTGTAGAATGATGAAATGACACAACATAAAATAAAAGAACTCAAATTACATATGTAAATGACATACATCACTTCATCTTCAAAGTCCCTTTAGATAGCATGATTGTTCTCCGTCATCTCAAAACACCAATTACATTACAATATGAGCTTACAAAAATCCAATTTAATGGACTCTCTTTAATTCCACTACTCAAAACAAGAAAATAATTTCACCATTAGAATCCTTGCAAAATTCTGGGAAATTTGAGTATAAAGTCAACCAAGTTTTGAACTAGCTCAATTTCACCCTTTTCGGCATACAAAACAATGCGCTAAAAGCTCATTAATGGCAATTTGGATGAATAATTTTATAAATGACCTCTAATCATAAAATAGACCTCAAATTCATGATCCTTGTGAAAAATCGTGAAAAATGAGTATAAAGTTGCTTATGTTTGGACAATATACCTCATGGCATGCTTTACGAGACAACCATACTTGACCTCTTCCTTTGCATGCAAATCGAGACAATTTGTACTACCTTGGAATCCATGCCCTGCACCAAAATATATGCCTTGGGATCTATCTGAACATGGGAATGCGTGTCTGAGTGTTGGGATCTGCACCGATAAATAGGTCATGGCCCTAACCCCTCATCTACAAATTAATGTAACTTAACATTAAATGTGGAGGAATACTGTAACAAGCAGGACTTGTTGGCATGTTGGTTAGAAAGTTGTGGTTATATATGGCAAGTTGGGGTTTAGAGCCCCATCGACTGCCATATATTCCCGTCGTTTTGTTTCAACCGTTTAACATATGGTTAAAACCATATGTTATAAATAACACATGTGTTAACAACCTCCCACGAATATAAAATGGTTATATGGTATACAATGAACCAAGGGCTAGGGTCGAGGGCTTAGGCCCTCGACCCTTTTTCTGCCCATTCAAACTTTAATAAAAATTAAAATACATATGAACACATATATGGTTAAGAATCATCGATATGGTGTATTGGAAACAAAGGTTTGGTAAGATCTTTGGGAGGTTGCAAGTGCCACCCCCACCGACTCCCAAAATTTTGGTAAACATCAACCAATATAGGCCAATGGGAGGTTGCCACATGGTGACCTCTCATTGGTTATTCCCTGCCACTTGCCAACATATGATTTGACCACTTGAATGTACGACTTGCCCAGTCACCTTTCCAATTGTGATGCCATGCCATGTTGATCTGTCTCCCACATAAGTTGTACAAAGGCCATGTGTCACCCTTGCAGTGGTGACATGTGTCACCCTTTTTAGTTTGCCCTTTGACCTTTTGCTAGGTTTGATTGGAAATTTGATCGCTCATAACTTATGCATACAAACTCTGTTTGACTTACCATTTGTGTTGTTGGAAAGTTAATGACGAGCTCTACACATTGATGTCCTTTTATCGATCATTTGAGACGGTCAAATGTTGAGATTTTATGGATCCCCTAGGACCTCTGTGAGAGTTCCTTAGATCCTCTTGGATCACACTTGATCCGAAAAATCCTCAGATGTTGATTAATTTAATTACACATAAACATCTATTTGATCCTTGAAATAATAATGATAGCTTGAATATTTACAATTTACATGTGAAAAAAAAAACTTATCTAACCATTCACACTTTAATGATAAATAACTTGCAAATAATTGAGCCCGAAATGAAAAACAATAATGAAATCACATACACGAGTTGGATAACGAAGTTCACCCAATTTGGGCTACCTCTCCAGGTCCGCTTCCAATAGAGACCTCTTTATTGATGCTCAATGCTTGTGTTTTACAATAACCTTTTTACACGTTGCTCAAATGTAGAAACATAATCCATCGTTGGATTCCTTATGAAAAATCGTGAAAAATGACTATAAACTTCTTACATTTGTGTGTCGAAACCCTGTGGCACACTTTTCTATGTAGCCTCAAATCCCTTGTGCCCTCAACACACACTTCGAGACATAGCTCTACATAAAATAATGTCCTCCCATAACCTTGGGTCGCGCACCATTAAATAGGGCATGCCCCTTAACCAATTTCCAAAATTTTTGGCAGGATTTGAATACAAAATGGTTGGTTTGTTTTAACAAACCATATACATGGTTCGTTGGTTAAAACATTGTGGTTATATATGGGAAGTCGGGGGTTCAAGCCCCACGGACCGCTATATATCATGTCATTTTTGTTTGAATTGTTTAACATATGGTTGAAACCATATGTTATAAATAACATATGTATTAACAACCTCCTATGAATATAGCATGGTTATATGGTATACAATGAACCAAAGGCTAGGGTCGAGGGATTAGGCCCTCAGGCCTTTTTTCTGTCCATTCAAACTTTAATACAAATTTAAATATAATTTGTGCCATAGATAGGTTAAGGTTCATGTGATGGCACGATGGTAGCAAAGGCTATGTTAAGACTTTGACAGGTTGCGTGTTCAACCCCATTGAGTCCCATAGCATTTTGGTAAACACTAACCAATATTGGTCAATGGGAGGTCACCACATGGTGACCTCTCATTGGCTACCCCTTGCCACTTGTCAACATATGATTCAACCACTTGGATTGTGTTGTTTCTGGGACTACACTTAAGGCTCTAAAGGGTAATGTCAAGGCATCATAAATATAAAGGAAAGTTTTGAAAGGTGTTTTTCCTTCCATTAGTTATATAAGAATTAATCCTCAAATGAAAATAATGACAGAACAAGATAGAGGTTGTAATTTGTCATCTGATTCGATTTATAAAATCAAATGATGTGAGGGAAACTTACAAAATTGTTAAACAAAATGAGGCATCAATGCAAGATGAATCTTACCTTGTTCACAATAGAAGAAATTAAGGAATGCACCCTTGAAAGGATATGAGATACAGTTATCCAAGTAGCTCACAGGTCTTGTATTTACTTATAGAAAATACAGAGGAAAAATTGATTGCTTATCAAACAACTGATAAAATGTGACTATAGTAGTAGTGGTACTAAATTGCAATCACTCACTTATCAAGGAATAACATAAGGAAAACTAGAAATATTGAATACAAGAGGAAAACATAACTCAATCTGCACAAAAATTGGGATCCTTGTCTGCACTTGTATTAATTCTCACAAAAGGAGAGTTATCTCTATTACATTCGGCAAGAAGCAGCCTGTGTTAAGTCTTCAAACTATGCATTTATAAAAAAAATATCTCAACCCTAGGCGGTTGGCATTCTCATAATTCAAAAACAGTAAATATTGCAATATGTGAAATTTGAATAGTTTCATTTGCATCTTCTATGTCTCTTTGCCTGTTGGCAGAGACGTTTCTTCTTCTTGTCCTCCATCTCAGAAACAATTGGCCTCTAATCATGACCTGTGTGAATGGTATGCACATGTTGTCTCATTTGTTCCCAGATGTGTTGGCTTTTCCTTGCTCGACACACTGAACACATCTGCCTACGAACTATACCACCAACCTGGAAGGCTCTGTTGTGTCATTCGCCTCAAAAGTATATAACTTATTTTCTATGTGAGGCAGCCTATCTTCCATTCTCCTGGATTCTAAAGATATAGACTATAGTCGCAAACTAGGATTGACTATCCACTTATTAATCTAGATAATGTCAATTTGTTTCAATTGCAGGATTGTGGCCCGGTCTTCTTCCATGCTTGTCTTGGAATGAAGTTGATTCTTTGCAATATCAATTTGCCCCAGGGATTCAGAGATATTTTCTATTTCAATGTCCATTGACTCTTTTTCGAGTGAGGAACATGCTTCTTCACAAGCTTTCTTCACTTCCCAGGCTGACCTTTTACTTTCAACTACATTGGCCTCCCAGGTTTTCAGTATTATATCGCCTCGAGTTTGCTCTAAAAGAGACAATCTAGTGGCCCTGGCTACTACATCCTTTGTTGTTGATAAAATGGCCTCCTGGAATGTAAATCAAGTTGCAATGGCCTCTCTCTCCTTTAGGTGAATGTTATTTAAAGAATGGTATGTCGTCCAATAATAGTTTTGAACGGCATCTACTTTAGCCAAAAGATTTTGTTGGGCTGATTCTAGCTTCCCATGCACCTCCAATGCCCAGGCTTAGAAAATCGCCATATCCACTGCCATGTTCTCAGTCAAGTTTACTTTAGCCTGCAGTTGTTTAACCAACTCTTCATATTTAATGGTCAGTTCTCTATTTTCCTGTGAATTTGTATGCATTTCATCAAGACTGATTTTGAGTTGTTGGATTTCCTATCTGTCACGGGCTCTGATCTGCTCAAAACCTTTATTCATCTCATTTCTCACACTTTGTTCCACGGTCTTTATTTGGTTTTGCAATTGTTTCACCAACATATCCTTCTATTTTAGTTGTTCTTCTAGACTCCCAACTGAATATTGATTTGTTGTGGCAAAATATCCCAATGTGCCTGCCACTTCCATAGCAAATTTCGCCTCCTCTAAGGCCTAGCCATCATATAACACTATGTGTATCTTAATAGTTGAACCCTCCTTTTGGTGCATTTCTCTTTTTACCACAACCATCCTCTTCTTGTTGTAGAAGAAGTCGGAAGGGGGCATTTATTCAACCAAAATAAAAGTGAGATCCTCTATAAAAACGACTTCGGTATTCGGGTTCCCCCTACTAGATGTAAAGGTGTGACCGATTTGATAGGCTTGCCTATCTCAACGGATGGTTTTTGCCCTGCTGTGTTTGTAGCCGATTTTTCTAGTGTGGATAGTGATTTCTCTTCACCCTTTTTTATCAAAGCTTCGACTTGAGCTTTAGTTTGATCATCTGGTGGATTTGATGATGCAGTATTTTCTTTTTGTGTCATAACCTCTGTTTACTCCAAATTTTTCTGAATGTCTCGTCCACTGCAACTTCCTGTTTCTAATTTCTGGGTTGTAACTTTCTGTGTGGTTGGAGATGTCGGGGCTCCTCCCTGTAAAACTTTAGGCAGGCTATTTCTTCAGTGTCTTTGAAAATTATAGAACTCACATAATTCTTCTAGAGCTAGAGTTCAGACTCGACTCAACACTTCCTAATAAGATCTTGCTCCTCAGAATATATCAACCGGTGGGGAGTCTTCATGCTCGTATCTCTTCAGATTGTAATTAGCCATGTGATTTCCCACGATCTTCTAGGGATCATGTTTCTTGAATTCAATATTAACAAGCTTAATGTTTTCTAGGGCCGCGACCTCTACCTTTGAGTGGCCGAAATCTAACAGTGAGAACACACCAATCTGCAAAGGAAAGGCGGGCCATACGTTTTTCTATGCTGCCTTTAGTTCTTTACTGATTCTACCTAGCACAGTTTGATGTGCCACCTCTCTGCACACCAATCGATTTGGTAGAAACTTGGGTAAGGCATGCGGAGGGACGGAACATCCAAAAACCCTGATATAAGAGAAATGTTCTTTAATGTACCAATATGCTATTTTTCCCAGGTTGGTCACTATTTTGTCGAAAATCCTTGGAGGTGGGCACCCGTATATAGCAATATGCATCGGCACCACCACATAGTTACAAATTTCGTAGAAGAAATATTTTGCTTTGTCCTCCCACAGCTTGGAGTGATAGAAGTGTATTGGTTCATCACTAGTCGAAGTCCAGCTCCATCCCACCAAAGGAAATGGCGTCATGAAACAAACAACATCCATAATATAAGCATACATGTAAAATGGGGCAGGTTTCCCTTTAGCTTTCAATGACCGATATTCTGTGATTTCCCTGACCAAATTGTTCGATAATATTTTGGCCCAATCGAAGGAGTACCCCTTTGCTACCATATGCATGATTGGCACCCATGGTAATAAGAAATGAGCATAATTTTCCTTCCTAAAAAGGCGACATAACATCATGGCTACATACATCATGTGAGGCTCTAATGAGGCAACATCATACACACCATGGGTTTCTGCTCTAAATTTCTTAGGACGTGAAAACCAATCCTTGACCAAGTCGGGTAGGTTCTTTCCATATTGCGCACATTATTTTTTGTCGAAGTCCATTAAGAAGGTGGAATTATAAATGCAACTGGGAACTGGGGATAATTTGTACATCACCTGAAAATGTTCTGGTCAGAAGGACCCAACTGCAACCCTTTGCGAATTGCAGATACTCATGGTCGAGAGGTCGAAATTCTACAGCACCCATCCAATCGTATCATTATAAGGCATGAGCCTAGGCCACATTGCTATTTTATGCAACTCTAATTGAGTAATATATTTGTATCTCATAGCTTGGGTTTTAGTCACCTCATTGCTTGAAT
Organism: Picea mariana; assembly: GCA_032191745.1. Taxonomy (NCBI): domain Eukaryota; kingdom Viridiplantae; phylum Streptophyta; class Pinopsida; order Pinales; family Pinaceae; genus Picea; species Picea mariana. The sequence goes on from JASDQU010102510.1 coordinate 34,483, forward strand.
CATCTGGGCAGTTGATCAATTTGTATTGTAGAATATCGAATACATGCGTCCAAGTTTTCACAGTGTCTATGGTTYTGGGAGACATGTCTGAGAAGACGTCTGTGTTTAGGTTTGAGCTTTCACCAGACGCTTTAGTTGTTTTCCGTGGAGCCGTGATATCACGAGTTCAGAACTTTGTTACCTGTTACATGAAATGCGCAAAATTCTTATCTTGCAAATGAAATTCAAACTTCAATATCCTTTTTCCCTATATGAGTTGAGTTACGAATACTTTAGTGATGGTACATTCACTTTCCTTGATGAAAATATTTAGGTAGTGGTCAGAGATCTTATTTGAAATGATTGTCGTAGATCGATTATTAATTTCATTAATGTCTGGTGGTTCGCAATTAGAAGTTTCGACAAATAACATATGAATTTACCCGAGCTATGATTCAGCGAAAAATCAATCACAAGATAATCCTCATTAATGCATTAGTTAATTGCATTTAACGTTGAGTGTTTCTTCGTATTTTCGGACCTCGGGATTTTGGTAGTTGCTCGAGACAGGATCCCTGAAACACGAAATTGTGAAGTGATTAATTAATTTTAATCATGTTTTATCCAGTAAATAATCGTTCTTGTCTTCAAGTATTTAGGGGTTTCGTGCTTCGTGATATTTGAGTGCGGTGGATGGAAAATATACAAACTCCAAAAGTGCGAAATTATTTAATTAAGTATTAATCGAGATTAACTTGTTTAAAACGGGTTTAGCTTTTTGTTATCTATGTGATTTGGGTGTCGGCAAAACAACTTTATGGATGTTTCAACATGCCACTACTCGTAATGATGTGTCAAAACTTAGGAAGGTATACATGTATGATGACTAAGACCTTTTGAACACTTTTCGGATATCAGGATTTTGGAGTTTCTATACGGTGGAATGCCCAAAGCGTGAAACTCTGAAATCCGAAACTTCGAAGCAAGTCTCTAGAGGCTTGACCTTTTTAACATTCAGGCAGCTCCAAAATGTTTGGGAAAGAGGGATCATTCGATCGATGAGGGAGTTGGATAAACGGTGGAACTTGTGTACTCGTTAAGGATAGAAGACAAAAATGATTTATTATCGAAGTTTGATTTTGAGATGAAATAAAAAGAAACAGGGTAATATTTCATACTTATTATTTTAAAAGTGTTCCAACAGATTGTACCTTGCCTAGTCAGTTGCCAAAAAATCATGTGACACATCACCTATACAATCATGTGCCACATTTCACCCTTGCAGCAGTGACACGTGTCACCCTTTTTACTTTTCCCTTTGACATTTTGCTAAGTTTGACTGGAACTTTGATCGCTCATAACTTTTGCATATGAACTCCGTTTGACTTTTCATTTGCATCGTTGGAAAGCTAACGAAGAGCTCTACACATGTATGGTGTTTTCGAGAGAATTTGGAACATTTGAATTTTGAGCATTTCTAAACCATTATGGACTTTTGTGGATGTTTTGGATCCTCCTGGACCTCTGTGAGCATTCTTGTATCCTCTTGGACTATTCCTCCCCATTGGAATCCTTTTGGACCACCAAAAGTTTTGATTACTCAACAACTAGATGAGGGTAGAGTTCCCTCACCCTTTCGACCTCCATCCATTTTTTCTTACTTGGTTTTACCCCTTTAAGACCAACTTGAAGATATTCCACATCACCTTGTTGTGAAGTCCTGATTCTATTTTCAAGAATAACATCTTCCTGAAGCTCGTCCAAATACTCTAGAGAAAAATCATCAACTGCTAGAACTTGAATACTTTCATCTTCATCCATAATCATAGGAGGCTCATATAGATTCAAATTCTCAACATTTACCTCTGAATATATTTGCATGTAGGATGGTAGATCTAAACGAAAGACATCAGTACCAATCTTTTCCAAGATCTTGAATGGACCATATCATATTGATCTTAACTTATTACCTTCACCTTTAATTCTATCTTTGTTGATATGTAACCACACTTGATCATCGACTTCAAATTGATGATCAAATTGATGTTTATCATGCTATGCCTTATACTTGGCTTGGCTCTTCTCCAATTGTTCTTGTACTGCTTGATGTACCTATTGAAATTTTTTAATGAACTTTTTAGCTTTATCTATATCATCTTATCCGTCTTCTTTACCTGCTTCTCCAAAAACAAATTCAATAGGTGATTTAGACAAGTACCCCAAACATACTTCAAAATAAGTTTTCTGAGTAGATGAATGCATGACATGATGATATACATGTTGTATATAAGGAAACTATTCATCCCATAACTTAGGATGCTTGTTGCAGTATCCTCGAAGTAGATGTACCATTGTTATGTTTACCACCTCTATCTGTCCATCTTTCTGCGGATGGAAAGTTGTGCTCTTCTTCAACTTAGTGTCCATTAGTTCCCATAAATGAGACCAAAACTTCCCCAAAAAGCAAGACTCTCAAGCTAATATAATAGATGTGGGAAGTCCAAAATGAACCCATACATTAGTAAAGAAAATATGTGTTGTCTGTTCAATTGTGACTTATTTCTTGCATGGCATCAAGATACACATTTTACTGAACCTATCCACCATGACATATAGATAATCATGACCTGTCCTGGACATCAGGAAACCCCCTACAAAATCCATAGAGATACTTTCCCATGAGTGAGAAGGTACCGGAAGTGGCATATATAACCCTAGCTTTATGTTGCTAGGATTGCTTGTGGCACACATAGCACACCCTTTGATATACTTGGAAATTGTCTCGTTCTTCCAAGGCCAATAACAATACCTTTTTAATTGTGCTATTGTCTTACCAACCACAAAATGACTAGAGATGAGAGATGTATGAGCTTCTCTGCTTACATTCACCCTTTCATCCTTAGGTATACATATCTTCCCAAGATTATATAAAAAAATTTCATGCACATAATAATCTAATTGTTGATTATCATGAGTTAATGCATCATATACATCCTTAGAATCATCATCCTTAGCATATAGTTCAAAATAACTTTCATGGGCTAAAGGATTATACCTTAGTATTACAGATGCATTAATGACTGGACTGGACAACATATCTACAACCTTGTTATAAATACACTTCTTATACTTGATTACTAAATGAAAATGTTGTAAGAAACCCATCCACCTAAAGTGTCGTGACTGTTGTAGCTTGGTATGTGATTGAAAATATTGTAATGGTTGATGATCTATGTGAATTATTGTCTCTTTTCCCATTAAATAATGCTTTCATTTCTTTACACTTTGAACCAATGCATACAATTCCTTATCATATGTTGGATAGTTAATCACAACTTGAGTGAAAGTCTCAGAATGATAACATATAGGTTTACCTCGTTGCATCAAGACTGCACCCATGGCATATCTGCTTACATTGGTTTGAATCTCAAATGGTTGTCATAGATCTAGCAGAGCCAAAACTGGTGTGGTGCTTATCTTTTCTTTCAATGTCACAAAGGATTTTTGTTGCTTGTATCCCCATTGAAAGACCTATTTAACACTTGTTAATGCATGTAGAGGTGCTTCTATGTATGAAAAATTAGCAATGAATTTTCTCCAATACAGTATTGGTCCTAAGAAGTGTTAGAATATGAAATATGTGTGCTTGTTTTACCATTGACAATACCCTTGTCACCCAACCATAGGCCGAAGCCACCCTCCAAGCACCTTAACCTTGACAGAGAATCACTCCGGAAGCAAACCCTAGGCTAGATAGCCAAACAAAGGGTAGTGCACCTTTCCCCAAGGATATCGCATCACAAAGAGCTGATCAGATAGTCCAAACCCTAGCCAAGAGATATTCCAAGTGTAACTGCTAGCTGCAGCAGCTGCAATGACAGATCTCCTCCAAACTTGCGCAGAAACTGGGCAACTGCAGTGCGCACAAGACTGGGCACTGCAATTCTAAGACTGCCTGCCAGAATGAGAACTGGCCTCCTGTATTTATACTAATTCTGGCTAACTGCCAGGGCCGACTTCTCACTCTGGATATATGTCTGTTCAGTATATAATATTATTTATGGCCGACTTCTTCTCTTGGAGGCTATTAACCTAATTTAAATTATCTTCTTGAGCCGACAAGTCTTCTAGGGTTATTAGCCAACTCATTAGAGTTTCTTCTTGCTTCTCGAAGTATTCTATCCTTGTCAGGTTTACACGTGGAGGCAAATACCTCCCGCATCTACCATAATATCAACACTCCCTCCTAGATAGGTAGGTATTACAAGTAATGGTCTTTAAGCAAAAAACATACCATTCACCCGGTAGCATCAACATAGTTATATAGACTAGATCATGAGCACCATCATCATCATCAGTTGCATCATCTCTCGAAACCATACTCTATCTGAATAATCAGACATGATGCTCGCTCCACAGAGTGATACAAGAGCCATTCTTCTGATCTAGAAGAGTAAATGTTCTGAACCATTTTCTGTCTGGAAAATCTTTGTTCATCATTCATCTGGCTGATAATTGTTTCCAATAAACTGCTTGATAGTCTTCAAGGCAATCAGAACAAAATAGTACACAATGGTGTTTATCCATAGTAGTACAAAACTACAATCCAATGGTACACTACCACACCAAGTAGAAAACAAGTACTTGATCAGTGACGTATAGTCACGAACAATGGAACACATCCACCACAATAGTATACATCTACTGTCATACAATCTTCATAACAATCATTTGATATCAACCTGCACAGAAACAATGTTATGATATAAACTGAATCATTTGGGCCAATCTTTCACTCAC
>JASDQU010102510.1:41478-55638 GCA_032191745.1 Picea mariana
TGACTTTCTATTTTTAGTATAACAGATCCAATTTTCTAGGATCTGTAAACTGTATGTAAAGGCTATAAAGCTAGGAACATTGGCAGAGAAGAGGGTTCGATTTTGGAGAAATTTAGTCTATGCTTTGATTGCCTATCCTAATACAAAATCACAGTTTTCTTTTGCTGCTGTAATCGGATTTTTCATCCATCTTTATTCTGTACTCTGTTTAAATTAGCTCAGCTTATGCTCATGATTTGAATAGAGGAACTTCTCATTGTTTAGTGTGACCCTGCATTATTTATGTACTTGGTTATTTAAACCCTGCATTCCAATGTATTTGGTTGTCTAAGCAATATTCTTCATACCTTTTNNNTTATTTGGCATCTGATTTACAGTTTCTAAAAGCACTGGTTCATTAAGCTATTCTGATAAGTAATCTCTCCATTGTGCTATCTTAGTATCCCATTGATCCACCTACTGAAAAGTATTCAATTCTTAAGTTACCAGGCATACTTAGCTTACAACCCTAAGTAGTTTCCTGGAGTGATAACACGGTGGAGATTAAATCCCCATCTTGACAAATCAATGGCTATTATTTAATTTGAAACTCACTTTGACTTTCTGGATAAGATCAAAGAAGCTTATAACAAAGAGCTAACTAATAATAATTAATAGTCAACATTTCCTAAGACTTAGGAAATATTTAAATGATCATTAATTAAATTAATTAATCTCATTTACCTAAGTTAGACTTAGGAAAAATTTAAATGACTTGGAGAAACATTAAATCTAGTGTCTCTTGCTTGCATGACACCTCGCCAAAGAAAGAACACCTGTCCGAGCTACAATATTTCAACACTCCCTCTTAGTGAAAAAGGTGTTTTCCACAATTCCCATCTTATCCCTAAAGAAGACGAACTTGCCTTTCATCAAGGACTTGGCCATATTATCTGTCACCTGCTCATTTGTAGGTACATACTGTAACTGGACTACACTTCGTTGCACTCAATATCTGATGAAGTGATATTTGATGCCGATAGGCTTCGACCTATCATGAAATACTGGATTTATAGAGTTTTATGGCACTCTGATTATCATGTATGATGGTCGGCTCTAACTCTTGACCGAACAAATCCACTAGCAACTTCCAAAGCCATATGGCCTCACTTGCTTCCATCCTCCTTGCCATATATTCTGCTTCTGCAAAACTCAATGCAACATACTTCTGCTTCCTGCTGAACCAAGAGACAACCCTTGATCCCAAGCTGAAACAACACCCTGAAGTGCTTTTCCTATCCACTGCATTGCTTGCCCAATCTGCATCTGTATATCCCACCAACTTCACTCCATCTCTCTGAGTATACCTCAAACCATACTCGACTATGCCACGTAGGTACCTCAATATATGTTTCATTGCTATCCAATGTGCTCTCCTTGGTTCCACCATGAATTGACTGAGAGTATTTACAACAAAACAAATGTCTGGCCTGGTATTGACCAGATATTGTTAAAATATTGTGTAACTGCAAAGAATATTCTTATCCCCTTTTGTGGATAATGTAAAAGATAAAATATATTTATTATTCATTAGATCAATCCCCTTTTGTGGATTGATCATGTCGGGCATTACAATTGACCAAATCCCCTTTTGCGGATTGGTCAAGCCCTAATTGTAATATGCAAATTAAGAAGTTGCCCCCCCTAGGCAAATTAAAGTGGTTCTAACCACCTAGAAAGACAAGTTGGACCTGCGAGTGAAGAGACACCTCCTTTCAGCGCTTGCTAGTTTGTATAAATAAAGGAAGCCAACCACTCATTTGTTCACTCATTTAGCTCACTCATCTAGTGCGCAAGTATTGAAGGAAGTTGCAGTTACCCGTTGCCGGAAGAAGGAAGAGAGAGAGGCTCATTGTTTGGGAGAGGATATTCTCTAGTGTTTGGTTTATTGTCTTGGCATTGTATTGGCTATCTATATTAAGGAAGTTTTGCTGGGTTTTCTTTCCCATGAGGGTATCCTAGGATAAATGTTGTGTATCTTGTGATTGTGTCTCTCAGTGATCCTATCTATGCTATGGTTATCTAGTAAATTGAAACGTAACCTAATAATAGCTTAAACTTTAACATGGTATCAGAGCTAAGCTAAAGACAACATCTTTCACAAGAAAAAGAAAAAACGTCACTATTGTCGTACAAGAAAATTAGGGCTTTTTATTAAAGAGGAATTTCGGCCCAAAGATCATCTAGAAAAGTGCGCCCTAGCCTAAGGAACTCATTGGCACCTTCAACGCACCTTTTCAGTGGATAAAACTCTCGGAAAGTGAAATCCTAGTTTTCACCAGTACCAGAAGTACCAGAAAACCAGAAGTACCAGGAAACCAAAAGTACCAGAAAACCAGAAGTACCAGAAAACCAGAAGCACCAGTCCAAAAATCCGTTGGTCAAGTTTGAAGGGGAAAAAATTGGATTTTTTTAAATCTAACCACACCAGGCTACTCGCCTTAGCCAAGTGCACCTCCTGGTAAGTTCAAAATTCAATTCTGAGCATTTTCATTTTTTGGTCATTTTCCTAGCTCCAGGTAAAAGATGTTTGCAAGCACTAGCTTGTTGACGAGCTAGAAGGTGTGGAAAACTTTCGTGCTTGGAAGTATAGGATTGCACTCATTCTTGAAGAGAATTACCTAGCAAGATTCATTAAATAGAATGTACCAGAACTGTTAGAATATAATGGATGTGCTCGTTTTACCATTGACAATATCGCTATTGTCACCCAACCATAGGCCGAAGCCACTCTCCGAGCACCTAAACCTTGACAGAGAATCACTCCGGAAGCAAACCCTAGGCTAGATAGCCAAACAAAGGGTAGGGCTCCTTTCCCCAAGGATAGCGCACCAACAAGAGCTGATCAGATAGTCCAAACCCTAACCAAGAGATAGTCCAAGCCAAACGTGATCTGCTAGCTGCAGCAACTGCAATGGCAGCTCTCCTCCAAACCTGGGCACAAAACTGGGCACTGTAGTGCGCACAAGTGCTGCTCTGCAATTCTGAGATTGCCTACCAGAATGAACACTGGCCTCCTGTATTTATAGTAATTCTGACTAACTGCCTAGGCTGACTTCTCATTCTGGGTATCTGTTTGTTTAGTATATATTATTTCTTCTAGCCGACTTCTTATCTTGGAGGCTAATAACCTAATACAAGTTATCTTCTTGAACCGACATGTCTTCTAGGGTTATTAGCCAATTCATTAGGGTTTCTTCTTGCTTCCCAAAGTATTCTATTCTCGTCAGGTTTACACGTGGAGGTAAATACGTCCCGCAGCTACCATAATATCAACACTCCCTCCTAGCTAGGGAGGTATTACAGGTAATGGTCTTGAGCACAAGACATACCATTCACCTGGTAGCATCAATATAGTTGTATACACTATCTCATGACTAGATCATGAGCACCATCATCACCATCAATGTCATTAGCTGCATCATCTCTCAGAACCATACTCTATCCGAGTAATCAGATATGATGCTCACTCCACAGAGTGACACAAGAGCCATTCTTCTAATCTAGAAGAATAAATGTTCTGAACCATTTTCTGTCTGGGAAATCTCTGTTCATTGATCATCCATCTAGCTGATAATCATTTTCAACACTGCTGATAGTCTTCAAGTCAATTGGAACAATATTATTCAATAGAACACAACCGTGTCTATCCATAGTAGTACACAACTACAATCTAGTGGTATACTACCACACCAAGTATCACACAGATACTTGATCAAACATTGGAACACATCCACCACAATAGTATACATCCGCCAAGTTATCTTCTTTCATCTGCATACAAGGGTCTCTTTTTGGTATGCTTCGAAGTCTTGAGGTTGCTCTTCATACGCTCTTTGTTCAATTGCTCTGGAGAACAACTTTTGCATTCATCTGATGTTAATTGCAGACGATATAATGGCTCATGTACAGGTATGTTTGGTTTACAAGCAATCATCATAGTCTTCTCCCTCCATCTGGGAGAACCTCTAGTTCTGGAGCTCGCAATGCTTACATTCATAAGTCTTTCATACACTGTTCTTCATCACAACTTTCAGTTCCTTTGCTTGATTTCTTTTAGTGAGTTCATATCAGGTGGGTAATCTTGTGATTCTCGATACAATGACTGGTTGTTCTGACTCTTCTTTCTTTCTTGGAATCTTCATATTCTTCCTTATGCTTCTCTTTAGCTCTTTGGTCCATGGAGTTTTCTATAGATTCCATGCTTTGAAGATTCCAACTTCTTCCTTTCATCATAGGATCATGGATGTGGATGTACAACCAGGGATACTTTAAGGCTTCTCTTCGAAGAAGTCTTCTTCTATGTTCGAATTGAACACGTACTGCTTTTCATGTTTGCTACCATGGATATATACTTCATCATCTTCAATGGATCATAGGATTAGCTTTATCCTAATCCTTGCTTCATGTATGAATGCATGCTCTTCTTTTTGGTGATATATAATCGGCTCCCTCCATCTAGGAGAGTCCACGCTTCCATCTGCATCCTTATTCCCTTCTGCAAATTGTTATAAGTCTTTCTCCAATTTCCTCTTGATTGCTGACTTCTTTCTGTGTTTGCTTCTTCTAAGTCTCTTCGGGATTGATTCTGATTTCGGCTTATCTTGTAATAGCTTCCACATGATTTGTTTGATGTATTTCATCCTTTCATGTGTATTATCTGACTTGTATAATGATAGCAATCCTTATCTTGTTGTTCTTCCATAAGTATAGTTCTTCTTGGAACATATTATCTTCTGAGAGATAGATATACAAGATATGCAAACAAGATATGTACAAGAACTAAGAAGAGTATTGTTACCTTCAGAAGAGGAAGTCTCTTTCATCCTGCTTAGTCTTCTTTGTAGGTTCCTTTTCTTCGGCAACTGATGCTTCGTGTTTCTCCTTCCTTTTCTTTAGCTTGAGACAATGATTCTTGTAGTGACCATACTTTCGACAGTTGAAGCATTGTATTTCTGAAATATCTTTCTCTTGATTTGTCTTCCTTCTTGAACCAAACTTCCTTTTGTTCCTAAAATTCTTGAATCTTGCTGTGAAGGCTTGATCATTGTACTTCTTTTGGGGTTTCTCTTTTGCACTGATCCTGGATTCTTCTTGAGCACAGCAAGTCCAAAGTTCTTCAAATGTAGGATACTCCTTTCTTGTGTTCATGCTTGCGGCAAATGCATCCCACATCTTAGGAAGACCATTGAGTACTATGTTGACCAATTCCTTCTCTGAAATGATCTCTTCAATGGCTTGTAGTTGATCTCTTAACTAGGAGATCCTCACAAAGTATGATGTTATGCTATCATCATCATTCATCTTCATGTCACAAAGCTCATTCTTTAGACTCATTATTTGTCCAATGTTTCTGATTGAGAAGAGGTTTGTTAGGGCATCGTACATCTTCTTCGATGAGTCAATATGGGAGATGTAGGGTATCAAGTGGTCTTTTATAGGGTCCACTATGATACCCATGGCATTGATGTCACCGTCTTTGAACTTAACTGCAACGTTCTGCGGTTCCTTCTCTTTTCCTTCTTCAAACTCTGGTTCCACGATCTTTCCTTTCACGATATCCAACACTTTATTCTTGGCAAGGATGAGGTCAATCCTTATCTTCCACGCTCTGAAGTTAGAAGCTCCATCTAACTTGTTTTCTGACTTCATAGAGTAGGTCATGGCTTCTTTGACTTGGTCAACCCTAGATTTGGCCAAAAACTCAAACTTGACGTCTTGGCTTGCTGAGAGTACCAGGAGATGCGCTAGGCTAGGGCACACTGATCTATTTGGAAATTAGGTCAATCCCTTCACTTAAGGTGGCTCAACGAGAGGATTAGGGTTTCTGCAACTGCACCTGCCAGTAACCCTAGCTGCAGTGCTTTGGTGACTGCTCCTGCTAGAAACCCTAGCGACAGTTCTTCAACGAGCTTAATATCCTTATGGCTATGTTTCTTTCCAACAGTTAGACTGAATGAAGGAGTTGTGGGCCCATAACATCGCCCTAGGAGCACCAACAATGGCCCTGTTCTTTCGTTACACTACCCCATTCTGCTAAGGATTATAGGGAACTGTCAATTCCTTCTTGATCCCCGCTTGTGCACAAAACTCCTTGAAGGATTTCCCTATGTACTCACCTCCATTGTTTGACCTGAGAACCTTTATCTTCCTTCATGTTGCATTCTCCACAAGAGCCTTAATCTCTTGGAAGCGACTGAAGACCTCATATTTGCCCCTCATGAAGTAGATCCAGGTTTTCCTAAGGAAATCATCTACGAATGTGAAAAAATACTCACACCCTGTCAAGGATGCTGAAGACATAGGCCCACATATATCTAAGTGCACTAAATCCAATACGCCCTTCCATCTACTGTCACTACTTGGAAAAGATTTCTTTGTATACTTTCCCAAGGCACACCCTTTACACACGTCACTATGCTCGGTGCTCAACTTTGGAAGGCCAGTCACTATCTCCTTGAGCACGTTAAGTGCCCCATGGTGTAAGTGAGCCATCCTCCTATGCCATAACTCTCCCATATCCTTATTGCTGCTGATCAATGCTTGGAGTGACTCAAATTGCAACCTGTATAACTTGCGTGACCTGATCCCTATCATCTTGGCTTGCTTTGACCCCTTGGGATGAATGTACACTTTTGGTCCTCTGAAGGACACATCACACCCCTTGTCTTGAAGTGCCGAAACTGATATCACGTTCTTTGTCATCCTTGGTACATACAACACATCTGTAAAACTAAATGTCTTGCCCGACTCTCTCTGAAAGGTAATAATCCCTCGTCTTACTGGAGTACACTTGGACTTATTCCCCATTTCTATATCGAAAGTCATCTCCTCTTCTATGAAACTAGAGAAGTATTTTCCAACTCCTATTATATGATATGACACACCACTATCAATATACCACACCCCTGTGGCCTGTGTGCCTGAGCTAGAGAGGTAAGCAATGAGTGAGAAGTCCTCATCAAATTTGGAAGAAAACTCATCAATGTTTGCCGAAGCTGTTGTTTGAGACTTCTTCTTATTAGGACATTGACTGGCATAATGACCTGGTTTGTGACAAGCAAAGCACTTGATTTTGCTCATGTCACGTTTCTTCTCACCTTTGGATGTCTGCGCACTTCTTGAGCCTTTCTTGGTTTTATCTTTTCCCTTTCTTGCAAGAGCAATGTTCTCTTTTTCCTCACCCTTCTGATGATTGCTACTACCACTGAGAGATGCTAACCTCAATACCTCTTGCATGAAGTCATCCCACAATCGATCCCAGTTTGGAGTGTTCTCTCTGGCAACAATGCCTCTCACAAAGACATCCCATGACCTGGAGAAGCCATTCAAACTATCCTCACAAGTTCAGTGCCATCCACACTTTCTCTAACAGCTGCCAACTCATCCTTGGCTTGTCTAAGCCTGGTGAGGTAGGAGGATACACTTTCCCCCTTTCCCATTTAGGTATTTCAAAGTTTCTCCTACAAAACCATTTTTCTGTTTAGGTTTGAATTCTGGTACAATTTGGTAATGGCTTCACACATCTTCCTAGTTGTATCCAATCCTGAGAGGTGAGGGACGGTATGGTCATTGACCCCATCTAGAATGATACGCCTTGCCTTGGCATCATTCTTCTTGTGAGCTTCAGCTTGTTGTGCATCCGCTGGAACTGCAATAGTCTTCTCTGCAAATTCCTTGAGCTCATACTCTAATGACAACAATATATACTCCTTCCAAATGCCAAAGTTAGATGCACCATCTAACCTATCATCAAATCTGATACTTGAGATTGACATTTCTGCAAAACCCCGCTGTTACAACCTCCTAGATTTGAAGAATACTGCTGACTGAAACTTCCCGTGTAAACCCTTGGCTTCCTTCTCAGAGGCAAAGCTCTGATACCATGTTATTTTTCCTTAAAACTCATCAACTAATTTACTGTTCTTCAATAGATTTTTATACCCAGATCTAGAACAACAACAAATTCTAAATCTGATCTATAAACATAAATATACTGAGTTAAATAACTTGTAATGCACAATGGAATAAATGTAGAAACCAATCGCACATAAAGTAGACACCAGAGATACCCTAGAAACCCCAACTCTGGGGAAAACCAACAAACGAGGGTTTTATTATTTTCAGCTCAGCAAGATCCAGAAAAATGATTACAAAATTTGTGCCAAACTTGACACACTTCACCACAGAAAAATCTGCAAGGGTCTGCTGGGTATTGACTTCCCTTTCTCAGCCTGTATGACCCTCCTGTCAACAAGTACGACTGCTGTATGGCGCTGGCACAACGGCTGGGGGACCTCACACGGGCTGGGTGCTAGCTGAGGCAATACAGCTGATGTATTCCAGCCTCTGTCTCCTCCCCTTGTGGCTGTAACTCAGCTCCAAGACTCAGTCCCTGCTCTCCCACGGCTCCCACAACTTGCACATCACTGAACCTCGGCCTCTAACCCTCCTGCTGTCCATGGATCTGCAAAGTGATAAAGGTTGGCAGCCTTCTTATCCCTTTCTCTGCTCCTAGACTCAAGCAAGAACAAAACCCTTCCTTCCTCACCTTTGATTTGCAGCTGAAAACCCTTGGTGTCATTCACCAACTCAATGATCTCCTCAAGCCACCCCCTCTGCTTATAAACCTCCAGCTGAGTGATTGTACGGTGGAGATTAAATCCTCATCTTGACAAATCAATGGCTACGATTTAATCTAAAACTCATTTTGACTTTCCTGATAAGATCCTAAGAAGCTTTTAACAGAGAGTTAACTAATAATAATTAACAGTGTTACCAACATCGGCAATGGCAAAATATCGCCGAGTGTCCGAAAATGAAAATATCGGCAATATCGGGGACAATATCGGTAAATATCGGAAAATGTCGTAAGAACGAAAAAAATACAAAAATATTCATTTTTTTTCAATTTGAGAGAAATCAATCCCAACTTCACAATAAACAGGTTATTGTGCTCAAAATCTCGCTCCTCCTCGTCTTTGGCTGAAGGCAAACTCGCCTCTTTCTCCTTTGCTCTCCAAACCCCACACTTCACTTGCAAAATGACAAAACAAAAAGTCAAAATCGGGCTTTATTTCCGACCCTGCCCGCCTACCCGAGATATTTTGGATCGTTGCACGATATTATCGTGCTATTTACGATAATATCGCGATATTTTCAGAGGGCGTAAAATATCGTGCTATTTTCGCCGATAATATTGCCATTGACCGTTTTGCCGATAATATCGCCAATATCATGATATTATCACGATGTTGGTAACAAAGATAATTAATAATCGACATTTCCTAAGTTAGACTTAGGAAATATTTAAATGATCATTAATTAAATTAATTAATCTCATTTCCCTAAGTTAGACTTAGGAAAAATTTAAATGACTTGGAGAAACATTAAATCTAGTGTCTCTTGCTTGCGTGACACTTCGCCAAAGCAAGAACACATGTTTGAGCTACAATATTTCAACACCTTCAAAGCCTCAGCCCTGATACCATGCCAATTTTTCATATGCAACTAATTCTAGATTTGAAAATTACTTCCAAGTGATTTCAAACAGTAAACCCTAGCTGTTATTACTGAACAATTTTACACTGAAATTATTGACGGCAGCGGAAGCAACAAGATCAAAGATAAATCATCCATGCACTTGAGAGTCTATATTAAGGAAGTTTCGCTGGGTTTTCTTCCCCTAGAGGGTTTCCCAGGATAAATGCTGTGTCTCTTGTGATTGTGTATTTCTCAGTGATCTTGGATTATGCTATTGTTATCTAATGAAATGCAAAGAACTATAATAATGGCTTAAACATTAACAATTACCTCATGGAGCAAGACTCACTGCTACTTTAGGACCAGGCTGGTGTGATGGATACTGTTGCTGGTGATATGTGGACTGCACTGAAAAAAGAGGGGCCCTCTTGGGCCATGCTTAAGTTGTCTGGCTCTCGACACTCCATGTCTAGGACCTGTGGGCCTTGAGACGCAATCCCCTTAGTTATCGCTAGGCTAGGGGATAACAGGGAGGACACAACAACTCCCTGTTTCCTATGAATCTCCTCATTAGTCTAAGAACAAATGTATGGTTAGATATGAATTTTGTAATGCTACTAACAATGACCTCCTTGATATGGTAAATCATTTCTCACATCCTCAAGGATCAAATTGATGCAATGGGTGACACATGGAGTTCTAAACAATGTGGGGTGCGTCTCTATTAGCATTTTGTTGGTGGCCACATAATTAACAACATTATTTGTTATGATAAACAGAACATGTTGCACACCTATCTCTTGGACAAACTCATCCCACAATTCACACAACAATGGTGCATCTTTAATATGCGTGTATGCATCGACAAATTTGATAAACATTGCACCCATGGGACAGTACCAAGAAATTCAGGAGGGCCCTGCCGTTCCCATCAATCCAGCCATCAGACACGACCATGCGTCCAGTGGCCTCCCATGATTGTCAATGGTCCTCCAATCTAGTAGTATTACTGGCCTTTTCCTTTTGAAGGATCAACCCACTCAACTCTTCATAGGTAGGGACCTCATATCCTAGGCTAACAATAGAAACAACATCAAATGTTATCTGGTAGAATATATTGTTCTTGACAATTCTAAAGGATATGTCGCTTCATAGAAAACACTTTCTCACCACATTGTTTGCTTTTTCCTTCCCCTTTCTTTTAACCACTTATCTGATGGAATGTTGTGCCCCAAGTCTGGTTCTTGGAACAAAAAAAGGTGATGTCCTTCTTGAAGGTGAACTCATGGAGTGCCAAGTCTGGTTCATGGAACAAAAAAAGGTGAGATCCTTATTGAAGGTGAACTCATGGAGTCCCTCTCACTGTCCCTGGTCCTGAATATGCCTGTGGCTGATGAGGTGCTATCAGCTCCTTTGGTTACAATTTCAAGTTGGAGAGCAACTTTTTCTTCATAATCTTTTTCATGAATAGAGTGATGGGCAACTCAGATGACTTTGGTACTTGAATTGGAACAAATGTTAACCTTATGCCTTGGGATTCTAGCAAGGTGGTAGTTCAAGTGGTCAATACCTTCTGTCATAGGCTTTCCACAGAGCTTACAACTCAATTTTTGCTAAATTTTCCAATTGTGAGGTTCACCATATTTCCAAAATGGGTCCAAAGCCTTCATTATGTTGGCAAAACAATGTTCAAACCTAGGGAAAAAAATAAAATAAATGAACACAAAATAATGTTGGTAAGGAAACCTTAAATCTAGAAAATCATTCATCTCCCACGTAAAATCGAGAATATGTGGCAAACACTATGCACTTTTCAATCCTTTGCATAAATATCAAAAAGAAAAACTAATTGCATGGTTGAATTTGAACATATGCCTGGGAATATGAAAATTGCATATAGAAATCAACACCCACTCTACAAAAGATTCTTTGATGAAGATGGAAGTGATTGTTTTCCCCTCCTAAAATCGATAGAAGATGATGACAAGCTCCTTTGCTCTCAATCCTCAACTTCTACAGATGAAAATGAGCCAAAAAAACTCAATTTTGGGCTTTTATAAGCAAAAAGTCCTGGGCTTGGCAAAATTTTCAGGTTGTGGTGCAATATCTTCGAAAAAATTGCAATTTTTGGTAAATCACGATGCAGTGATTTTTTCAAAACATCATGATTTTTTTGGGGTCATTTATTGTGTGTGGTTAAACATCATAATATCGGTGATGTTTGGAACATTGATTCATAGTTCTTTATAATTTGGGAACATCCTAAGTTTCTTTGCCTTGAAAATGTTTTAAAAATCATAAACACCTTAAAAATACAAGGAACATCACAATGAAACCTGTTTAATTTAGACAGAAAATTGAGAACTTATTTTACTTATTTAATGACAGTGACAACATGAAGTTCATATGGATTAGTCTAAGTTTACACCTTGATCAAGAAGTACAAAGTAGAAGTATTCCCAGAGTACTTTTTTGTAATGTTTGAGGGATGTGTTCAACAATGACGGTGTAAACATTTTTGAAACAGTATCCAGAACTAGGAGAGTGCTCCTTACGACATAGTAGTTACAATTGGAACTGATGTAATATGCAGAGTCAATGGCTGATTTTGGTTGTTAATAAGTTCCTTTTTTCTTTTCTTTTCTATAGGGATAAATTTATAAAACACACCCCTCTATTGATAAAGGTTTTCAATTTATGAAGAAAAAGATTGTAGAAGTTCCTTACTCTTAGCATGATATAAAATCTGTCGATGTTAGAGTTTGCTGCATGTTTTGATTTTCAGAAATCTGATGGACATCATCATTTGTCAGTTGCAAATTCCTCAAAGTATTTGTCAATTGCAACAGACTACTAGTAGCATTGAAATTATTTTGCTTATTATTTCAGATTGAAAGTCGTCCTCAAAGAAAGCGACCATTACGTGTAACCGATGATAGCAGCAGTGGTTCTGCCAAGTCAGTATATTTCTACTCTGATGTTTTAAGTTTTTATAGTATTACTCTCACATTAGGTCACCAGAAAGCACTTTATAATTCTTTATGCAAAATCATCATTAAATCCTTACAATGCAGACTGATAATTATACCAAAAAGATTATCTAACTGGATTTATATTTAAAAGTTGGGGGCTATCTTTTCTTCTTTTTCATTGTATTGCATTCTGTGATTTTGCAGGTATTTTGATTACCTATTCTATGTTGATTTTGAAGCTTCAATGGCTGATTCACAAGCACAAAATGCCCTGGGGCACTTGCAGGTAGTTATACAATTTGTTTTGTTTTTATTATGGTCAGTGCTGGAAGTGGAATCTAATTTATGGAAATGTGTTTTCTGGATCTAGACACTAATGTAATTGGATCTGTGCAAAAGAAGTGCATTCCATGTCACAATTTCCATTCTCTAGACTCAACTGAATTCGTCAATGTAGTAAGGGATTCATTGTAAGTTGAGTTCCAAAGGTATTTGAGGTCACTGTGCTCAAGTCTCATGCGGAACTCTACATATCCCTATATGCTGCAAGATTCCTTAATGTAACAAGAGGATCATTGTAAGTTGTCCCGAAAGTGCTTTCCTAGTTCCCTGTTGCTTGCTACTATTGTTTGTTTGCAAGTAATGTGTCTCTGTGTCTTTTGAGCTCAGAAATGGGGAGAACAGGACATTATTTTCAATTGTTAATAGTAACTATAAGAGCAAAGCCGTTTTTTTTGTTCATGTAATGTGTTGTAATCAAATAGGCTTCGAAGCCACTGCTTAATAAGTGCATCATATGTGAAACTCTACATATCCCTATGTTAGAATATGAAAGATGTGTGCTCGTTTTACCATTGACAATACCCTTGTCACCCAACCATAGGCCGAAGCCACCCTCTGAGCACCTTAACCTTGATAGAGAATCATTCCGGAAGCAAACCCTAGGCTAGATAGCCAAACAAAGGGTAATGCACCTTTCCCCAAGGATAGCGCATCAACAAAGACTGATCAGATGTTCCAAACCCTAGCCAAGAGATAGTCCAAGCCAAAACGTAACTGATAGCTGCAGCAGCTACACCGACAGCTCTCCTCAAACCTGCGCACAAGACTGGGCACTGCAGTGTGCACCTATTGCTGCTCTGCAATTCTGAGATTGTGTCAAATGAGAGACTGGCGCCCTGTATTTATAGTATTCCTAGCTAACTGCCTGGGCCGACTTCTTATTCTGGGTATCTGTCTGTTTAGTATATTATTATTTCTTCTGGCCGACTTCTTCTCTTGAAGGCTAATAAACTAATATAAATTATCTTCTTGAGCCGACAAGTCTTCTAGGGTTATTAGCCAACTCATTAGGGTTTCTTCTTGCTTCCCGGAGTATTCTATTCTCGCCAGGTTCACACGTGGAGGTAAATACCTCCCGCAGCTACTATAATATCAACACTCCCTCCTAGCTAGGGAGGTATTACAGGTAATGGTCTTGAGCACAAAACATACCATTCACCTGGTAGCACCAACATAGATATATAAACTAGATCATGACTAGATCATGAGCACCATCATCATCATCAACTGCATCATCTCTCGAAACCATACTCTATCTGAGTAATCAGACATGATGCTCACTCCACAGAGTGATACAAGAGCCATTCTTCTAATCTAGAAGAGT
>JASDQU010102510.1:55688-71405 GCA_032191745.1 Picea mariana
TACACTACCACACCAAGTAACACACAAGTACTTGATCAACAACATATAGTCACGAACAGTGGAACATATCCACCACAGTAGTATACATCTACTGTCTTCATAACAATCATCTGATAGCAACCTGCACAGAAACAATGTTATGATATAAACTGAATCATCTGGGCCAATCTTTCACCCACATCTGTGAGATCTGAAAGAATATCTGCCCTTAGAGTAGAACAATGAGATATCTGGACTATTCTTCTCAAGCAAGGAAGAATAATTGTCCTGTCTTCTGAACCTAGACCATTCCCCGCCCTGGGCCATTCTTTCTACACTAATCAAAGTGCACCCTGGAGAGAATGTATAAACCCTAAGGAATGCCTATCCCTGATTGCTAAGCCTGGACCATTCCCCACCCTGGGCCATTCCTCCTACACTAATCAAAGTGCACCCTAGAGAGAATGTATAAACCCTAAGTAATTACTGTCTGGACCATTTCCTCTGTTAACCACAAGAGGAAAAGACTGTCCTGCATCAACCTCCAAAACGGACCATTCCTCATGTTAATCACAATGAGAAATCGCTGTCCAACGAGGCGGGCCAGTCTTCTTGAATAACCATCAAGAAGAGAGACTGCCCTAAACCACTCCCCATGTTAACCACAATGGGAAGTCGCTGTCTATGATACATCAACAATCTGGACCATTTCCCATGTTAACCACAATGGGAAATCGCTGTCCGTCAGAAATCTCAATCCACTTTCCGAACAAGAAAGAATCTGTCCAAGATGGACTATTTTTCAATCTTGAAAGTGAATGTCCTCAATAATATTTTCAGTGCTCCCTCCCAACCTGGGAGTCAGCTCTTCCTTTTTCAATAAGGAAGTCGTCTCCACGGGCTCCAGCTTGAGTACGCAAACTCTTTCATCTTGGATAGAAGCTTTACCAAAATGTCTGCTTATCTGCTCATATGTGGAGATATGTATTGGAGAACCACTTTCTCCTTTTTGGACTTCATCACGGATAATGTAATGCTTTAAATGTACTTTAGTCTGAAACACTGATTTTCTGTGAAGGCTTCATGTAGTTATGAACAATAGAGTATATCATTGGAACACTGGAACATATCCATGTGGCACTTGTTCTGTCATCATGAGATCTGATCTACCGAGCAATCATCTTGATGTTATAGGGAATCTTCACCACGCTTCTGCTGTGCACTGGAGGTTCTCCACCAAGTTATCTTCTTCTATCTGCATACAAGGGTCTCTTTCTAGTATGCCTCAAAGTCTTGAGATTGCTCTTCATACGCTCTTTATTCAATTTCTCCAGAGAACATTCTTTGCATTCATCTGATGTAGAACAACAACTCATGGATGTTGCGGATGATATAATGACTCATGTAGAGATAAGTCTGGTTTACTGGAACAAGTAATCATCATAGTCTTCTCCCTCCATCCAGGAGAACCTCTAGTTCTAGATCTTGCAATGCTTTCATTCATAAGTCTTCCATACACTGTTCTTCATCACAAATTTCAGTTCTTCTGCTTGATTTCTTTTATTGAGTTTATATCAGGCTGACAATCTTGTGATTCATGATACAATGATTGGTTGTTTTGGCTTTTCTTTCTTTCTTGGAATCTTCATGTTCTGCCTCGTGTTTAGCTCTTGGGTCCATGGAGTAGATTTTATTCCCTAAAGATTCCATTTCTTTCTTTCATCATAGGATCACGGATGTGGATGGACAACCAGGGATACTTAGAGGCTTTTCTTTGAAGAAGTCTTCTTCTGCGGTTGAACTGAACACGTACTGTCTTTCATGGCTGCTATCATGGATATATACTTCGTCATCTTCAATGGATCATAGGATGAAATCCCTCCTAATCCTTGCTTCATGTATGAGTGCATATAATCGGCTCCCTTCGTCTGATAGAGTCCATGCTTCCGTCTGCATCCTTATTGTCTTCTGCAATATATAATTGTCTCTCTATGTCTAACAGAGTCCATGCTTCCGTCTTGTTGTCTTCTACAAAAACGTTATAGGTCTTTCTTTGACTTCTTTCTGTCTTT
Source organism: Picea mariana (assembly GCA_032191745.1). Taxonomy (NCBI): domain Eukaryota; kingdom Viridiplantae; phylum Streptophyta; class Pinopsida; order Pinales; family Pinaceae; genus Picea; species Picea mariana. The sequence continues at coordinate 57,740 of JASDQU010102510.1, forward strand.
GCTTCTTCTGAGTCTCTTCATGATTGATTCGACGTATCTTGCAATAGCTTCCACATGATTTGTATTTCATCCTTTCATGTGTATTATCTAATGATATCCATTCTTATCTTGTTGTTCTTCCATAGGTATAGTTCTTCTTGGAACACATTATCTTCCAAGAGATAGATATACAAGATATGTACAGACGCGATGCAAACAAGATATATACAAGAAATAAGAAGAGTTTTGTTACCTTTAGAAGAAGAAGTCTCTTCCATCCTGCTTAGTCTTATTTGTAGGTTCCTTTTCTTTGGCTATTGATGCTTCGTGTTTCTCCTTCCTTTTTCTTTAGCTCGGGACAATGATTCTTGTAGTGACCATACTTTCAGTTGAAGCATTGTATTTCTGAAATGTCTTTCTCTTGATTTGGCTTCCTCCTTGAGCCAAACTTCCTTTTGTTCCTGAAGTTCTTGAATCTTGCTGTGAAGGCTTGATCATCATACTTCTTTTGGGGTTTCTCTTTTGCACTGATCCTTGATTCTTCTTGAGCACAACAAGTCCAAAGTTCTTCAAATGTCGGATACTCTTTTCTTGTGTTCATGCTTGCGGCAAATGCATCCCACATCTTGGGAAGACCATTGAGTACTATGTTTACCAACTCCTTCTCTGAGATGATCTCTTCAATAGCTTGTAGTTGATCTCTTAACTGAGAAATTCTCACAAAGTATGATGTTATGCTGTCATCATCATTCATCTTCATGTCACGGAGCTCATTCTTCAGACTCATGACTTGTCCAATGTTTCTGACTGAGAAGAGGTTTGTTAGGGCATCGTACATCTTCTTCGATGAGTCAAGATGGGAGATGTAGGGTATCAAGTGGTCTTTTATGGATTCCACTATGATACTCATAGCATTGATATCACTGTCTTTGAACTTCTCCATAGCTGCAACGTTCTGCGGTTCCTTCTCTTTCCCTTCTTCAAACTCTGGTTTCACGATCTTTCCTTTCACGATATCCAACACTTTATTCTTGGCAAGGATGAGGTCAATCCTTGTCTTCCACACTCTGAAGTTAGAGGCTCCATCTAACTTGTTTTCTGACTTCATAGAATAAGTCATGGCTGCTTTGACTTGGTCAAACCCTAGATTTGACCACAAACTCAAACTTCACGTCTTGGCTTGCTGAGAGTATCAGGAGATGCGCTAGGCTAGAGCGCACTGATCTATCCGCAAATTAGGTCAATCCATTTCAACAAGAGATTAGGGTTTCTGCAACTGCGATTGCTAGTAACCCTTGTGATAGTGTCTTGGAAGCTGCTTCTGCTAGTAACCCTAGCGGCAGTTCCTCAACAAGCTCAATATCCTAGCGGCTATGTTTCCTTCCAGCGTTTAGACTAAATGAAGGAGGTGTGGGCCCATAACCTGTTAGAATATGAGAGATGTGTGCTCGTTTTACCATTGACAATACCTTTGTCACCCAACCATAGGCCGAAGCCACCCTCTGAGCACCTTAACCTTGACAGAGAATCATTCCGGAAGCAAACCCTAGGCTAGATAGCCAAACAAAGGGTAACACACCTTTCCCCAAGGATAGCGCATCAACAAAGACCGAGCAGATGTTCCAAACCCTAGCCAAGAGATAGTCCAAGCCAAAACGTAACTGATAGCTGCGACAGCTGCACCGACAACTCTCCTCAAACTTGCGCACAAGACTGGGCACTGCAGTGCGCACTTGTTGCTGCTCTGCAATTCTGAGACTGTGTCAAATGAGAGACTGGCGCCCTGTATTTATAGTTATTCCTGGCTAACTGCCTAGGCCGACTTCTTATTCCGGGTATCTGTCTGTTCAGTATATTATTATTTCTTCTGGCCGACTTCTTCTCTTGGAGGCTAATAACCTAATATAAATTATCTTCTTGAGCCGACAAGTCTTTTAGGGTTATTAGCCAACTCATTAGGGTTTCTTCTTGCTTCCCGGAGTATTCTATTCTTGTCAGGTTCACACGTGGAGGTAAATACCTCCCGCAGCTACCATAATATCAACACCCTACACTCTGCAGGATTCCTCAATGTAAAGAGGGGATCATTGTAAGTTGAGTTCCGAAGGCCCTGTCCTGTTTCCCTGTTGTTTCCTACAAGATTCGTTAAGGTAACAAGGGGATCATAGTAAGTTGAGTTCTGAAGGGGCTGCAACAATAAGAGCAAAGCCACTTTTTTGTTTGTGTAATATGTGTCATAATGAAATATGGTGGCATACTGAACTGCACCAGTTGTGTTCTTTGCTGTTTGTTTAGAATATGGAGTTATGATGCATTTTGGTAGATGAAAAGAATGCAGTGTGCCTGCTTCTAATCAATACTTCATGGGCCAAAAATAATGAAGAATACACCATAAAATAAATGATACAGGGCAAATATAATATGATAAAAGAATAATTTATTTAATTGAGGGGCACTGCTCCAGAACTGTGCTGCTTTATATATATATATATATATATATATATATATATATATATATATATATATATATATATATATAAAACGGAAAATTCTGGGCTTAGCACGAAAGAACCGTGCTGCTTTACTATTAAGATTGCCGCTTCACATTTTTAATATGTTGCATCTGTGGGCTGTCATGGTCGTCAGGACTTCTGCATGGTCTCAGATGCTATACTTTTACTGGAGCTTTCCCTCCAGGTTTTGAACTTGATCATCTTCACAACAAGTGCTCCAACTTGCCACTAGACCACAGCTTTATGGACAACCCAAAAAAGGATATAATCAAACAAACATATTCAACATTTGTGTGTAAGATTATCTGACTAGGCTTTATATATATGCTAGTCTACAATGTCCGTGAAGTAGGCCCTAGAAATTGGGTACACTGATATTATTATATTGCACCATTTCTTGTTCTTAATGTCGCCTTCATATATATGCTTGTTTGGGTTTTAGTTTGATTTATTTAATAATAGCCTGTGGCACGTCTTTTCCTGTTTTGGCAGAGGCAATCCTGAGAGTGTTTATGTCAGAAAAAAGTGATCTATCCTTTGTTGCTGAAATCAAAGTGAACCTTTAGATGATCTATGTTGAGTGCTCTAACAAATATTTTGTATTGGGCAGGAGTTTGCAACATTCATGAGAGTACTTGGAAGCTACCCAATGGATGTGAGCCCAAGTGACTGACAGATTACCAAAGGTTTAAAGCAAACAGTGGGATATAAGTATATGTGATTTGAATGTACAAATTACATGATAGCTTTAATAGAAGAGAACTGGGGATGTCACCAGGGTGGAAAGTAAACAATTTACTGATCTATACGAATACAGTTGAGACTTGTTATAGATTCTTTGGCCATTTTTGTAGAAAAAGAATTTGAATAGTTGAACTAAACATGCTTTTTTATTTGTAAAGAGGAAATCTGTGTATCATATTTCCTGCCAAAATTGTACTTGTATAGTTATTTTTGCATTGGTGTCGGAATATACCTTGTATGATCTGTTCAACAAAGCATCTTTCTGAACCTTATAGAAGCAGAATTAGAGATTTGATTTGATCTTTAAACAAAAATCGTGAAGAAGTTTGGTTTTCCTCAGGGCAGCTCAATCCAAATTGTGGGGCACACAAAGTACATTATCGAAGGCTTGTCGATTTTCTGATGCACTTGAGTTTTCTTTGGTAATGGTCTGCATGATTTTGTTGACAATTTGATAGTTCAGTCCATGCTCAAAAACCCCATCCCATATTGAAAAAGAAAAGTCGTTTTGTTTTAAACTTCTGATAATTTATAACCATTGTATCGTTTCACTATTTTTCCACTGCTCTGTGCTTTGAAATTTATATTGGATATGACTTACTGCATTCTTTTTCTTCAAATCAAGTTAACGAGTCTCAAGGTCTTGAATTATATAAGAAATCGAGCCTCTGACATCTGCATGCATCAAAGCTTTGTATGCTTGTATTTCATCTTTGTACTAAATTTCGGTTCTGATATACATTGCATCTATGATAACCTTGTGCATCATGTTATAAGTGCATAGATAGAAGTGATTACCTGGGACTGCAATTATTTCTGTCAAGAGGGCTGAATAATTTGATGTATATTTGTTGATGTGCCTTACTAATATATTTCTTTTTTTCAGAATTTTAGCAAGTTATATTGATTTTATTTCTGTCATCAAGAATTTAATGTATGGTTGTTAATGTAACTTATTAAGAATGTGATGAATGTTTGTTAATGTGTGTTATTAATATATTTATTTTCATAATTTCAGCAAGTGGTATTGATTTTTCTTTAATTGGAAGTTTTAGATCGTCATTTGTCACATTCAACTGTCTGGGGAAAACCTCCGAGTATTCCCCTTCATTTTGGGGATGGTACCCATGGTAAACCTTAGAATCTTCAGGGGACAAGGCCAGTCAACAACAGGTCTTGAAGCCATTACAACAATATACTCACTAAGAGCTCAACATGTCACTTGCGGGAATTGAACCTGGGTGGGGAGGATAACAATCATTCCTCCCAACTACTCGAACTAAACCCAATGGGCAGATTCTCGTATTCAACTTACACGTCAAAGTCTGTGAATAGTGTTTTTAGAACAATTTGATAAGATGTAGCTTCAACAACTGAAAGGTTTACAATTTGGCTAATCTTTTTCTTTGAATACATTTTACATATTTTGAAAGAAAAATCACTTTGAGTATCAACAAGAAATTGAAATATATGATCCATGCATATGTGCTTTTCATTTTATATTAAATATTGTCTTAAATATGTTTAATTTTTGTGTTAAAGGTTAATTATTTCATAGTATGAAGCAACATTATCATTATAGTGGAATATCATTTGGGTCTAGCTTGGATGGTTGAGAGGAGGAATGGTATCCTCTTCACCCAAGTTCAAATCTCACTTGTGACATGTTCGCTCAACAAAATTTCTTGGGGAAACCCTCTTAGGAGAAAAACCCCACACTCCAAAGCAAGCTCAATGTATTTCTTAGTAACTACGGGCTAACATGAGGCATCTTACAATGGAGTATTCCAAGCCATTAAATAGGCTGTATGATATGCAATACCATAGGGTACTCAATACCATGGGTCCATAAACCATGAACGAAAAGCACATTATTAATTGTATCAAGGTTATTTTGATTACTCAAATGAACGAGTCAAGATTAACCTAACATTTCCCCCTTTAAACTTGACTTAAGATAAACACCTACTTTCAAAATTGATTAATTGAGTATTTGGGAATATAACATGCCCCCTTATCACCTAGGTCTACGTCTAGACTTTATACTAGTGAAACATCAAATCAAGGGTATGCATGCCTCAATAGGTCTTACATCCGTATGCCCATTTACATATATGATAAAATACAAGTCCATAAAAAATATTTACAATTGTATGCCTTAGCATTTGATGCTATGAAACATCAATTTGTTTCATTGATAGCATGCCTCCCACTCCAAATATAATTACATAGACCAAATAAAACATTCATTCATCGAGTACTTCTTCATCTGTTGCCATGTGTCCATGTGTTTCCATTCTCTTAGCTGTTCTAGGCTCTAATCCACCATCTAGGAAACACAAAGGCCACTCTTGCTAGAGAGTCCAGGCCAACCAAACTTTGATACCAAATGTTACTTCATGAAGAGAGAAATAACGTAGACAACGTCAAAATGCATGCACATAGAAATGCCAACAAGCACATGCACCGCATGTTAAACAAGAGAGAAAAATAACATAGACAACACAAAATGCATGCACATAAAGTCAATGTTTACCCTGGAAACCCTTAACTGGGAAAACCAACACTCAAGAAATATATTTTTATTGACCTTATCCAAGCCAACCAAACACCAAATCGTTTGAGGCATTTTACAATGTTCTTCAAACCTTTAAATAGGCTTCATCACATAAAATACCATGGGTTACCCAATACCATGGGTCCATAAACTACCAACGGTAGACCCATCAATGATCAAATTAAGTTATTTTAACTACTCTATGATTGAGTCAATATTAGCCCAACACTATTCTCCACAGATTTTTGTTCATCAGTTGCATTTGGATTTTCACTTTCAAGGTATGAAAATTTTGGCCATTGAATTTTTATAGAGGAGTTTCCATTTTGAAAGTTTTATGTAAACTCCTTTGGAAACAAACATAAATGAAGAAAATACCTAAAAAATGATGTATGGCGATCTGTATAATGGTTTGGTAGCCACTGTATGACTGCACAACGACTAGCTACGGTTGTACGGGTATGGTAGACGTATCACTGTATTATTTTTCCTTGGAAGTGGCTCAAATGTAGACCCTTGGCCATTGCATATAGCTTTATTGCGACGACTCCCTCTATTTAGATTATTTAAAAATGGCGGTTGAGCATTAAATCATACATAGGGCGATTCCTTTACCCAATAAATACCACAAAAATGCTTGGTGGCTCCTTCTATATTGGAAACGACAACTCTTGTCTTTATTCACAATGGATTGATGGCTCTTCAAAAGGTGGCTAACCGAGTTCTCGGACTTAAAATAACGACTCCTTTTCTAGCGTGCAATGATGACTTCCTCTACCTTGATGGTTCTTGACCTCTATTATCCATGCAACACTTTGATCAATCAAAACGCTTGTCTCACGCCCTCACATTCGATCTCTAGCTAGGTCGACAACGAACATGCTTTGATACCATATTATGAATTGAGCTAGATTGCTAAATCTCGAAACCTTAGATAGGGTCGAGATGGAGATATACACAACAATGCAAATATTATATTATGGAAATACTTTAGATAATTACAATGAAATTCACCTTTCTTATATAGATTTTGAGAGGTCATGATTCTCCAAACACTAAACACATAATAATTAGAAAACTTAACTTTCACCTTAAATCACTATGGTGACTTTATTATACATGTAAGCCTTGTATCTTAACAACATAAAAGTTATACTATTGATCAAGAAAAGACAGATTACATCTAGTATAGTACTTTGTTATTTTTCACATTGAACCACCTATCCTTCATGCTCTTTAAATAAAGATTGTGGATGTACCATGAGATAAGACGTAGATCCACTCATGTGAATGCTCAGATTATCTAAGCATATGATGAAATTTTGTTCATTAGGTAAAGCACACTAGAAATCACATGACTATAGTACATTAGACTAAGATAATATTAAAGAACTTCATAATGTCTAATATTCGAAGTACCCCCCTTGAGAGCAACTTGGGCTAAGAAAAAGCATTTACAAAATGACATAGAAAGAAAGAGACATTACATCTAGCCCCCTTTAATAACAGTTTCCTTCACACCTAGCCTAGCTGAAAGATGAATATACTTAGCTTTTTTCGAGGGTTTCATGAAGATGTCAACAACATGATCTTTTGTGTGACAAAATGTTAAATCAACAATATATGTTCATGAGTACATTGGAGATGAAGTGCATGTGGATCTCTATGCGCTTATTGCACTAATATTGGATTGGATGATGGGCACGCTTCATGAAGCTAGACTGCGTCTTGGCCTGCATGGATTGTTGCTCTATACTTTGTCTTCACCAAAGAAAGAGATATGGTACATTGTTTCTTGCATGCCTAGGTAACAAGACCCAAACCAAGATTGAATACATAATTTATAGTGAACTTCTGATCATTAGAGTCACCCATGCAATTGGAATCTACAAAAACAATCAAAATAATAAAGCCCCATGAACTGTGTTATATACCAACATGAATTGTAATTCAAATGTATTGAAGTATCTGCTTTGCTACTTTCCTATGGATCTTGTGGGGATCTTACATAAAATGAGAGCCCAAATCAACAACAAAGGGAATGTATGGTTGAATACAAGCCGAGTACAATAACTTGCAAAATAATTGTTGATACGAAGTGACATCCCCTTGCAATGTGGAACACCTGGCATACAACTTAACTCCATATTGAAAAGGAGTTGGGGATGATTCACAGACCTCCATGTGAAATCTGTGAAGGAGATCTAGGGCATCCTTAGGTGGAGAAGGGGAAATCCCTCTCTTTACAAACCTTGTAAGCCAAAATAATAATGTAGGGGTTGTAATTCTATCATTTCAAACTAGTTCCTGAGACTAGACTTCACTTCATTGGTCAAATAAGGATCACTCCTAATGAGAATGAGATTATCAACATACAAAACAAGAATCATAAGCTCATCACTTACCTATTGCATGAAAAGATTTGGGTTAGAGTGGCATCTAGACATCAAGCAAAAAAGATCCATCTTCTCATACCAAGCCTATAGATCTTGTTTAAATCCATAAAGATATTTCTTCAATCGACATACAAGATTAGAATCACCTTGAATAAACCAAGGAGGTTGTTCCATATAAATCTCTTTTTATAGATCCTTGTGCAAGAAGGAAGTCTTAACATCCATTTGATGGACCTCTTATCCTCGTGACACTACAAGTGAGAGAACAAGGAAAATGAAATCCATCTAAAGTTTTAGAATAGTAGAGGCCTTTGACTTGAGAGAATCCTTTGGCTACCAACCTTGGTTTATATTTTTCCACGCTTTCTTTTGCTACATACTTGGTTCTATAAACCCATTACATTTCACGATATTCCACCCTTGGGGGAGAGGGACTAAGCCTATGTATCATTCATTAGTAAGGAATGATACTTAAATTCATCACTTTATCCCATTATGGAAAACTAGATGCTTCAATAAAGGTTTTTGGGTTTGGAGTCTTTGAGTTTTGGATTGTAAGCACTAAAGGGCGCACACTAAATTTGTGAACAAGTATAGCAAGGTATAAAAGGATTCCCAAATAAAGATCCAATAACTTTTAGAGTTTTTTGAACCCATATACTAAGTGGTCAATCTAAGCAAGTTCAATAGACTCATTTGGAGCAGGAGCTTGAGCTTGGAGTCTTTGAGTTTTGGATTGTAAGCACTAAAGGGCACACACTAAAGTTGTGAACAAGTATAGCAAGGTATAAAAGGATTCCCAAATAAAGATCCAATAACTTCTAGAGTTTGTTGAACCCATATACTAAGTGGTCAATCTAAGCAAGTTCAATAGACTCATTTGGAGGAGAAGCTTGAGCAGGGGAAGCAAAAGGTTCTTCATTGTCTTCATCAAAAGAAGAATTATCATATAGAATAAATACAATATCATGAGAAATAGTAGAAGAAGGCATTGATAGACAAATAAAGGGAGAAGTGGGATTGCAAGTTGAAAAATGTTCTTCAAATTAAACATCTCTACTAAGTATCACTTATGTAGTGCAAGGTACATAAATACAATGACCTAGTACATTCTCTGAATATTCGACAAAAGTATATTTTTTTTATTCTTTGGTTTTAAAGATTTGTGCTTCTCACCATGAAGCCTATGTGTCACATTCAAACACTGGAAAGTTGCTATCCTATAGCTTGTTTTTACTCCATTCTTATTCTAATGTTACATTATGCACAACCTTAGTAGTGGTGTGATTTAATGAGTAATTGGCACAGTTAATGGCTTTAGCACAAAACTTGACTAAACCATGCAATTGACTATTTTTTAATATTTGGTTCCTTATCTTGGCAACATCATTCTACAACAATTATAAGGAATCATGTCTTTCATTTGGATTCCTTCAAAAGGAAAAAAAAATGAACTTCTTATTAACATATTCACCTCCATTCTCTAATCTAAGCCTTTGAATGTGACCAAATTATTTTTTAGTGAGGGATTTGAAGGCCAAAAATTTGGTGAAAACTTCACTTTTATGAGGAAGGAAATAAAGCTAAGTGCTCTTGGAAAAATCATCAACAAAGTGCAGAAAACACTTGTGACTAGAAAAATTGAAACAAAGAGTAAGGACCACATAAATGCTTATGAGCAAGATCCAATAGTGTTGATCCACGCCAAGAGGCACTTCTGACAAAACTATCTCGATAATGTTTTTTGAGAACACAACCTGGACAAACACCATCTTGGTAGGAAATGGGAGGAAGGCCAAGAAATATTTTGTTCTTACATCACTGTTGCGGTGAGTAGTGATTTAAGTGTCCAAATAGCTCATGCCATAGTCAACTCAAATCATTAGTATGAATGAAAAAAAACATCAAAAAGTGAAGATGACCCAAAGCTCTCAAACTTGTACACTTTGGAAAAAAATGACACTACATGAAGATCTCACATGTTGAGGATCATGTAGATCTTTGATTACACCATTGTCTGGGAAAAAATCAAAAGTTTTTCCTACACCAAAATGGGTTATCTAATAGATGGATAGAAGATTGTAGGAAATATTGGGAACACAAAGTACATGGTATAATTATGTCACTATCTATCTGAACATGTCCTAATATTAAGAATCTTAAGGACCTTTTCTCACTAACAAAATATGCTTGGTATTACAATCATCAATTGGAGAAAATATGGCCTTTTCCTTAGCCATATGATGTGATTCCCCCAAATCTAAAATCCAATCATCTATAGAAGAAATTTTTACAATGATGTTGCAAGCATAAACAAAAAGTTTCTAAGCTTTAGAGGAAGAAAGAGATGAAGAAAGAGATGAAGAAAGAGGAGGATCAAGTTTGATGTACTACCATGGTTGCCTCCAACACTTCCATCTCCTTCCATAGATGAGATTCAAGATGACCATCTCATCCATAAAAGTTACAGTTCTTTTTTGTCCTTTTCCCCTTATACTTCATTGTTTGTTCCAGGTTTGGAGCGGTGGCATTGATTGGGTTTCAAACCCTTGTTCCTTCTATTTTGCCAGCAAGACTTCTTCTTGGGACCTTGTTTTTGTTGCATCATTAAGGATTTATTCTTGGAATTTGTAGGAATAAAACCAATGTGAGAGCTTGTCTTTCTCCTACATTAGCCGATCACTAAACGATTCAAAACTAGACATTTAAATAACAACTCTAAAGGCTTCTTTTGTGGAATAAATTGTACAAACAAAAATATAGTAAGGTTCACCAAGTCTAAAATGACAAGAAGTAGCATATGAACCTTTAGCTTCCTCATATGACAATATGAAATCATTAGTCTCAAAGTCTTAAACCTGGAGATATAATCTTAATGTGATCAAAGTTAGTATGATCCAAAACAATTAGCTCATTCTCAAGTTGATGAGCTCAAATTTCATTATGTTTACCAAATCATTGTTCAAGCCTAGTCAACACTCTATGATCTATTTTGTCAATCTCTTGAAGATGAAACTTTAGATCTTTAAAGATGGATATAACAATGAGTCCATGAGCTTCAATGTTTTTGTTTTCCCACTTGGATTTCTTGAAGGTATTCAAAGGTGCAAATTGTGATCCTCAATTAATCCTTCATAGTTTTCCACTCTCAACAAGTCTTTTATGTGATACTTCTATGCATGGACTAATAATTAGTATTTGTTAAGGATATTTAATTAGAACTAGCCATATCTAAGAACATGGATCAATAAACACAAAATAATTGCACCACTATAAAGTACATGTCAAATAAAAAAGCAAAAAAAACACTAAAAAGGGTGAATATGTGGCTAAGATATGCCCTTTAGAGGTTCCAAAAATGAGGACTAGAGGGGGGATTTGAGAAACATGAGAAACAAAAAGAAATCAACAACGAAATTTCCAAAAACCAACTGCACTAGTTTGTCGAGAATGGAAAAACACACACTAAAAATGGTCTCGGAATGAGAAAGTTGTGCTCATTTAAAAATTACCTTTGGAAAATGAAATCGTAGTGAAGAGGGGTTTTCCAAAATGTTGATGTGACAATGCTCACTTGATAGTGCTAATGTAGCTACTGGCATGGCATTGTTCATTGTGCAATGTGTTGATGTGGCAGTGTGATAGGGTGCCATGTGTTAATGTTTAAGCTATTATTAGAGTTCTTTGCATTTCAATAGATAACAATAGCATAAGATAAGATCACCGAGAAATACATAATCACAAGAGACACATCATTTATCCTGGGAAACCCTCATGGGGCAGAAAACCCAACAAAACTTCCTTATAGATAGCAAATACAATGGCAAGAGATAACTCAAACAAGTACAGAAAGTTCTCTCCCAAAGATGCACCTCTCTCTCTCTCTCTCTCTCTCTCTTCTCCAACTGCAGCTCCGAAACCTCTCTCAAATGAACAAGTGAGTGTGTGTCTAAGTGAGGCGCTAGCCTCCTTATTTATACAAGTCTGACATGTGTGGAAGTGTCTCTTCACTGGCAGGGCCGACTTCTCAATCTGGGTGGTTATAACCACCTTTAATATATTCTGGGGCTGACTTCTTATTCTGCCTATTACAATTACATTTTGACCAATCCGCAAAAGGGGATTTGGTCCTTTACAACAACTAACATGATCAATCCGCAATGGGGATTGATCCAATGAATAATATATCAAATAATAATCAGAATACACTTTGCAGTTACATTATTTCAACACTCCCCCTTAACAAGAAGGGTATTCTTCAACAAAATTAGGCGAGAGAGAGAGGACTGCATCATCAACAACATCAGGAGGACAACATCATCAATATCATCTTGGAACACTGATTGACATATCTATAAATCATTGGAATTTTTCTTCATCAGCAACATCGTCATTCTCAAAGGAATGCAATCATCATTTGCATCAATATGAATTAGTATAAAACTAATACATCATCATCACAGCATGAGGCTGGCTCATCATCATAATACTGGACTGGATTTACGTCATAGCTGTGAAGTTGGAAGCACAGTACTCGTCTTGCTTTATGTCACAACAATCAAGATGGAAGCAAGATACTTGTCTTGCTTTACGTCACAACGCTCAAGCTGGAAGCAAGATACTAGACTGGCTTTACGTCAAAGCTTTGAAGCTGGAAGCATAGTACTAGTCTCATCTCAACGTCTTGCTTTATGTCACAACACTCAAGTTGGAAGCAAGATACTAGATTGGATTTACGTCACAACTCTCAAGCTGGAAGCACAATACTAGTCTTATCTCAATGTCTTGCTTTATGTCACAACACTCAAGGTGGAAGCAAGATACTAGACCGGATTTACGTCACATCTCTCAAGTTGGAAGCACAATACTAGTCACATAACAACGTCTTGGTTTATGTCACAACACTCAAGCAGGAAGCAAGATACTAGACTGGCTTACGTCACAGCTCTCAAGCTAGAAGCACAGTACTAGTCACATCACAACAACTATTCCCCCTTTCGAGGAAGGTCCTTTCGAACTATACCAAGCTTATCTCGAAAGTGCTCAAACTTTACATGAGATAGAGGCTTGGTCAACACATCAACAACCTGTTCATCCATGCTAACGTATTGGAGCTTTGTGGCTCCCCTCTGCACCATGTCACGGATGTAATGATATCGAATCTATATGTGCTTCGAGCTGTCATGGAATACAGGATTCTCAGTCATCTTTATGTAGCTCTGGTTGTCACATAGGATCGTGGTTGCTTCCATCTCTAGGTCAAATAGGTCAGTCAACAACTTACGAAGCCATATAGCTTCACAACTAGTAGAACACGCAACAATGTATTATGCATCCGCTGTGCTGAGAGCAATGCTGGATTGCTTCCTACTCTTCCATGAGATCATGGATAATCCCAAACTGAAACAACATCATGAAGTGCTCTTCCTATTAGAAACACTTCTAGCCCAATCTGAATCAGTGTACCCACTCAATGT
>JASDQU010102510.1:94793-130752 GCA_032191745.1 Picea mariana
TTTCAAACCCTAGATGGTGTGCCCTAGCCTTGAGATCTACTCTTATGCTTGGTGGTGGACACTTGGCATTGATCCAAGAGAGGTAGGTTTGCCTCTCCAAGTATAAATAGATCCCTCTCCTCACTCCCAACTCACCATTCTTTGAGCTAGTGTTACTATACTGGAATTTCATCTCACTCTCACTCTCTTGCTCTTGCCATCTTGCCATCTCATTCATTGCTCTTGAGAGTCTTGGAGCAACTTGTTGCTACAACACTCTCATATTGGATTAATAAAACTTTGGAGGATTTGGAAACATCAAAGAGTATTCTTGTTGCATTCTTCACATGAGGTGATATTGTGATATTTGAGTTCATGTTGTTTGGTTGGGTAGATCTTGAATGAAGTATTTCATTTGGGTAGATTAGCAAAGAGTAGTCTTGCTGATTTATTTGTGTTGGGTAGCTAGTTCCTTAGAAGTATTTCAAGTAGTTGGCTTATCCATTCATAATATCTATTCTATGCTCACTCTTGTCTCAAGTTTTGCAGGTTCATTTCAAGGAATTATTGGGAAAGCCTCAAGCACGAGTCTTCTCTTAACTTCTACTTAAACTCCAAGTTTATTTAGTCTTATATTTCTGTTCTACTTCATCATATATTTCAGTTTACTAAACCTCTTAGATAGGTCACATATTTTCAGCTTTTACTTGGAGATTTCATGTGAAAAATTTCTGCATAAAAAACAGAAATTTTTCTTAACTTTGTTGTGTTGTGCAGCATTTCCAGCAAGCTTTTGCTTGTTGGTTTTTACAGGTTCTTACCAGAAACAAGGGGATATGCTGCCAAATTTCAGCCATACAACACAACAAAAGCTGCCCAAATAAGTGGGTAACATTCATATCCCCTTCTCTTCTCATTCTAGCATTGTAGCAAGCCCCGGGGAAGTTCCCTTGAGGCTTGCATTCTACTTGTATTTTTCATCCATTGTAATTTTATTTTCGGCAAGTAGTTAGTTGCCTACACCTTGGGAGTGTGATTGGCCAAGCCAACCCCCCAAAATCGTTGGGCTAGTTTAGTTTTCCATTTCGGCAATTTCTTATTTCTTTACAACCCTCTTTGGCCAAAAATGGTAGGCTTGCCTCCACCTTGACCATTGTGAGTGGTTTGCTCTTTTGTTTTTCAAGTTTTGCTTAAGATTAATGTGCCTACACCTTGGGAGAGTAACCCCCAATATCGTTGGGCTAGGATAGTAAAATGTGAATGATCTAGAATAGTGTTTAACTTGTGTGTGTGTGTATTTGCTTTTTAAATTTTTGCTTTTTTAAATTTAAATTTTTGTTTTTAAACCTTATTAGGCAAAAAAAAATTGGGGGGATGCCCAGGAGTCCCCCTTTTCAAGGGAGGACGCACAGGAGTCCCCCTTTCGAGGAGACTCGTCCCCCACCTTGGGGAGTCACGTCCCCTCGCGTCTCCCCAAAAAAGGGACATGGGGAAACATCCCCCCAGGAGTCCCCCCATCTCGGGGACGTGGGAAACGTGGGGGATGCGACCCCCACCCTAGGGGACGCGTCCCCTTGGAACACAGGTACAAACTTTAGTCTGCGGAAGACCACCACTAAGTCCAAACTTGTTAAATATCAATTACCAAAGATATCAAGATAACACAAGTTATATAAATAAAATCAAAATCGAGATACCTAAATATGATCGACTAGACAATAGAAAGTTTATCATGTGGGTTAATGAAATTGAGACGATTTTTGCTATGAACCCACCTACTAATGAATTAGAAAAAATATCGATAAAGGTGATACTTATGATTGGTTCACATGGTGGTTAAAAAAAAATAGTGGTTTCTTAGTTAACGGGAAAATGTTCATAGAAGATCTTCATAAGAGATTTCAGGATGATAAAGAAGATGAAACTTTTACCAAGGTCACCCATTTATGCCAAATGGGGAAAATTGACAAATATAACCATGATTGGGAAGTCGTAGTGACTATATTTCCCGATCTTATAGATGATCAACTACTAAAGTTTTATATTTCAAGGTTAAATCCCATTATCTGCAATGAGATAAGGCTATCAATACTTGAGAATTTGGTTGAGGCTAGAAGTATGGCAAAGATGATCACAAAAGAAGGAGACATTGTCGCAAAAGAGTAAGTAGTTCAAGAAGAGTGCATGGAGAAATATTGGCACAGATAGATGTTGAGGACGAGGCCAGAGTTGAGGGGGAAAATAAATAAGATAAGATAAGATAATTGTATTAATGTCTAACAAATGACCACAAATAAGTCAATGGGGATTGCTAAGTACAATAGTATGAATACACTCTGTGAGTGCAAAGGACTGCCCCTATATAAAAAAGAAGAAAAGAAGATACAATCTAACATCTAAAATCTAACATGAAGTGTCAGTGGGAAAATTGAAGTAATGCATGAACCACTGAGGACAGCAATACAAATGCCTTGAAGTGATGTCTTTTAGGAGGATACAAGGGGAAGGGAAGGAGCCTTAGTTCTCACTAGATCTATCTGTTGAATATGAGGAGGAAACACTACACTCTTGTGGGCCAGCCCCCTCTGAAGATGTGTCTCTCCTACCATTTGAGGCCAAAGCGAAGAAACTCGTGATAGAGGATTATCCCAAAGTACTCAAAGAAAATTTGATCCATAGTGTGTCTCATTATCTTAGCAAAGAAACTTCTTGTTGTTGTCTAGGAATGAAGGTCTGCTTGCTAGAAGGGCGAGCCCTGTTTCGGGATCTGAGTTAGCAACTCCACAAGGGTCTCATCAGAGGAGGGTAGGAGATCCCTTGGGATCTCTTGGATCCAGGCTCCATTGGAATAATGTTGCTTGTTGTCGACCCCCTAGTGTCCCTATCCATTAGTAGTACCAAAAAAAAGGATGTAATCATCATTTCCTAGGGATAACTAAGGAGACGATGTCTCGAGGCCCTCAGATTGCAAACATGGAGTACCGAGAGGCATATAGCTAATAGTGTCCACTTGCACAGACAGAGGCCCACCTCACCACCACGTATGTCAAATTCATCATGAGGGTATCCACCACATCAACTGGATTTCGGAAGACATTGGGTCTTGCTCCATGAAGTACAAGCCAAGTATTATTGTGAGTGTCATTTCAATATTTGAGGCATTTGAGTTTTTTGCATTTAAAACGGCTTTTGATCATGTAATGTATGCTTGGAAATTATGCTCTTTGCCCTGTTTCACCTTGGTGGTTGACATCGCACCCTAGTAAGTGGTCACCCTTAGGGATAGGTTTGCTACTGGGAGGTACCCTTGACAGCTCACCATGCCATTCTCGATCATACATGCCACTTTCCACACTTCGTCCCCTCGTCTCCTCATATTTTGGGATTTTCGAGTGTATTGGCCCAAGAAGGGATTGTCCCTCATTTCATGGGAAGAAGGGTTTGAAGGCCCAGAGGCTTGTAGCTGGCAAAAGATAAAATCCAATCATAGACCTTCTAGATGCTCTCTCAGGGATCTCGATGACAATGAAATTTCTCTCATAAGAAACTGATGGGACCCATAAAAAATAACAAATACAAAATGCCAACCAAGGTGTAACAACCCTAAGTATTTAATCAATTGTCATGGTTTAAATAATTGTTTAATGTATATTAGTTTAAATAATTAATTGATTAATTGTCCTGGTTAAATATTTGTTGAATGTGAATTGGTTTAATTAACTAATTAATTAATTTAATGATTAAATATATGTTTAATAAAATCTAGTTTAATAAATTATTAATTATTATTTTTGTATCGAAAGATCAACCCATTAATGATAAGGGGATAAGGTGGTTGACACGTAATTGAGGGAGGGTAGTTGAAAATTAAATGGAGGAAGAGGCGGTGAAGCAAGGGAAAGGAGCATAAGAGAAGGGAAAAACACGGGAGAAGGGACTTTTGTTTTTGGGGGAGAGCATCATTTTCAGAGGAGAGGACTGTATTGCTGATTTGGGGGCTGGAGTGGCTTGCTGGAGGATTATACTACTGGTTTTTTCTTGAGGAACGTGTTGGAGTTTGGTGGATTGAGACAGGGGGCAGCTGTTGCTGGGATTTTTTGGCTCGGGGGCTAGGAATCCTGGAGCTAGTGAGTCGGAGAGGCTCTGTTCCTAGCTGGCTGGGAGGAACAGATTCAGTTTTGGGTAGAGTTTCAGCTTCAGCTTGGACAGACAGAGTTTGGGAAATAGCATCACTTGAGAAGTATTTATGTTCATTATTATGACATCTTCATTATCGTTATGATGGTTCATTATTTTACTATGTTGTGTATGTTATTCAAAATGTTATTTATATCATGCTACTTATTTTGAATTTTGCTGAACCATGAACTGTTATTTAGCTGAATATAGAACCGCAAGGAAATTATGATAGAAATTTTATGTTTAAATTTATGAAATTTTAGGTTTTGTTAGATAGGACCCTACACAAGGTAGAGCATGTGTGGACAATGTTTTTCATGCTTAGGTAGAAGTCCCACACATTTTCTTCAACTTGGGGAAGCATAATGTGACCAGTGTAGAGTCAAGGTGGGTATTGTTTTTAATGCTTAGGTAGAAGCCTAACCTTGGCTTCAACCTAGAAACATCTTAAAAGAACAAAAGGCAATAAATGGGCTTGGAAAAAGGCTGCATTGAAAAGAAAGGTGCAACACACCCTCTACCAAGGCACCCATAAATGAGACACTACGATCCCTTGTATGTCATGAACCCCATGCCCAAAATTCTTGCCCCATCCACTTCATCTTCTACACATGGCTTAGAGAGGGGTCCACCTGGTAAACACTACTTGACTTAGGGCACGATTCACCCAATAGGCCTCTTTGCCAACCCTCCTGTTGACCACCTATTCAACTAGGGGGTCAACTCCATGTACCATGAATATATGCATCATCAGATGCTACCAAGTTAGAGACTATTTGGTTCTATAAAGCATTTTTGGCCTCAAGCACATATTTTTGTAATTGGAATTTTCGCTCCCCTGCGTGGGATAATAATGTAATAGGTCTGCATGGATCATAGTTAGGTCAGTTACCTTAGGATTTCTTCATTAGGAGAGTTCCTTTCATTGAGTGTTTTTTTCCTCATGTTATTAATTTGGCTTAACCAGCCGTATTAATTTCCCTTGAGTTTTTCACTCCCACAAATATTTCCTCCAAAGTGGTGAAAGGTGTTCTAATGGATTCATCCTCTGGTGGCTAGTGTTTAGGAATGATGTAAATGACCATGTAAGACATCTTTAGAAGTTTCGCGGAATTCCATTGAGTCTAGATAGGTTTTTTTTAATTAATTAAAATTGTCTAAGGTTGGGTAATTTAATTAATTATTTTTTGATAAATAATGTAAAAACTAGGTCCTTGGGCTTTTTTTAGGGGTATTGTGCTCAAAAGAAATGGAACTAGACCCCCTACAGCCTTGGACCAAGTTTCATCTCAGTTGGACAATTTTTGCTAGGTGTTTGTCCTTAGGGAGTCCAAGTCAGTCAAAACAACAATTTTAATTGCTAAGCTTGACATGGTAAAAATGTCATTTTTGTAATTTTTGAGCAAATTGAGTAAATTAAAGGTGAAATATGATGAGAAAACCCTTTCCTAACCTACCCAACCCCTTTCCTAACCTTTACACACCCCCTCACTCAAACACTCACTCAAACCCTCATGCCCCCTAGGGGGATTTGCGCCCCCCTCTCATGAGAAAACTTTACAACTTGATTTTTATTAAGTTGTGGGCCCCTCTCTCCACATGTGCGCCCTTCCTAGCCTACCACCTCACCCTTTAGCATGGTCCCACTCCAACTCACCCATTCCACCTCACCAATCCATGCCAAAACCCTAAGTGGTGCACCCCCCTCCTTGAGATTCTCAACTTGGCTTGGGTTTTGACACTTGGCATTGATCCAAGAGGGGTCACTTTGTCTTTCAAGGTATAAATAAGAGCCCTCTCACCCTCATTTCTTCACCATCTCTTGAGCTACTGTTATGCTACCATTTTCTTGTCTCATCCCTCTCTCATCTTTCATCTTGCTTTCGTTCCATCTTGCTCTATTTTGGAGAGGAGCTTGGAGCAATTAGTTGCTACAACCTCCTCATTTGATAATAAGAAAGGCTTTGGAGGATTTTGGAGTACAAAGATTTTGTCTTGGTGCTTCCATGCATTTGAGGTTACCTTGTTCCTTTGTGTATTTTGTGAAATATTGAGTAGATCTCATAAGTGAATTAGTTTGCTTAGATGGGTTTAGCAATAGTGTAGTTGCTGACCTAAATGTGTTGAATAACTAATGATATAAACTAGTTTATGTTATTTGTTTATGCAACTCATATCTACTCTTATCTCACATTGTGCTTCAATAGTTGCAAGTTGCCTCAAGGGCTTTGTTGGGATAGCTTCAAGCTAGAAGTTACCTTCATAGCTCACTTAAAATTATTAGTTTTTCCCCTTTCATTTTCTTTCATATTCATATTCATATTTTGGTTGCTAACACTCTTACATAGGTCAATATTATCATCTTATTTTCTGAAATTTATATGCAGAAAATTTCTGTTGAAAAACAAAAATTTTCTTAACTTTTCTATGTGTGTTGCAGCATTTCCAGCAAGCAATAGCTTGCTGGTTTTTGCAGGTTTTCATCAGGTTAAGGGTAGATGTTGTCCATTTTCAGACACAAAACACACAAAGGACCCCTCCTTTGATTGGGTAACAACACCCAACCATCTCTCTCTATTTTCTAAGCATTGTAGCAAGCCCAAAGGGGTTCCCCAAGTGGCTTGTCTTCTCTTTTAAATTTATTTTATTGTAAATCTATTAGTGCCTACATCTTTGCCAAACCCCCAAAATCG
The DNA here is from genome assembly GCA_032191745.1 of Picea mariana. Lineage (NCBI taxonomy): Eukaryota > Viridiplantae > Streptophyta > Pinopsida > Pinales > Pinaceae > Picea > Picea mariana. The sequence continues at coordinate 101,645 of JASDQU010102510.1, forward strand.
TAACGCTGGGTTGCTCATTTAATTTTCTGCATTTTTTATATTATTTGCCCCACTTGTCATTAGGACAAGGTTGTGTGGCTAGATTGCTCTAGTTTAATTTGTTTATTTTCCAACCCCCTTTGGCACAAAATAGGAAGGTTTACCTCCATCTTGTGCCCTTGTGAGTGGTTTGTATTTTTTTTTTTCATTTCAAGTTTTTTTACATTCTTTAGTTGCCTACACCTTGGATGTGAAGTTGGCATAGTCAACCCCCAATATAGTATGGCTAGCTTAGTTGTCTATTTCTAATATGTTGTGCTTAGTGGATTAAAATCATCTAGAAGTAGATCTCACACAACTGAATGTTAGCTTAAGCCCATGGAGGCATAAGTTTAATCTCATGCTTTAAGTCTCATTTTATTTGCAAGTTTTATTTTCCAAGCATTTATCTTATTGCAAATGTTCATGGGAAAATGGTGATGGTTTAAGGCAACTCAATTTCTTTATCTTGCAAGCTATTGTAGGTTTCATTTTCATGCTCTTCAAGTAAAATATTGTGGATAAACACTTATTTCCTTGCAAGTTTAACATTTCGGTTTTGGAACTTCTTCACACTTTTTGGGCAAGTAAAACTCACTTTTACACACCTACACACTAAAATTAACTTAGTCCATAGGCATAATAATCAACTAGACTTAATAGAGCACCTCTACTAACCCAACTTTGCCATTTAAACGAGGACTAGAGGAAGCAACGGAAGGTGATAGGTCGGGGACGGTCTCGTGGCGCTCAACATCCTTTCCGAGAGTACTCTTTTCCCTTGGGCTGACCTGTGGAGCTAGGGTAGGCCTTGTTTCCATACTTCTTGAGCACCCAGCAATTACTTGGTACAAGCGGGGGGAGTATTGGGTTGACACTTAGCTAGGATTCACCCTTAACTAAAAAACTTAATCAACCTTTTAATCCACTTCAACTTTAGGCATCTATTTGATATATCTTTTGTGGCCTACATTTACACTTGCAAGCACTTCATCTTACATTTACATTTCATGCAAGCTTATCTTTATGTCGTGGATTAATCACTAAAATCGTGCTTTTGGACATTTTCCCTTCAAGCTTTCCTTTCTCAGCTAATTGGTGTTCATATCTTTGGTGTGATCCCTCAAGAAGTTGTGCATCCTTTGGAGTCCAATAGAGTAGTGCATCCCTTTGGGAGACTTTCTATTGTTGAGCATGCTAGGCTTGTTGTGTTGATGAATGTATCCATTTGAGCATCTTTAAATTTCTGCACATACAAGCATTTTCAGTTAGTATCTTTGTATCTTTGTATCTTTTGTTTAGTATAACTTTGTTGTAACCTTTAGATATTCTTTATTGTAATTTTGTATCTAGTTTGTATCTAATCTAATTGTAATCTTTGTAATCTGTTGTAATTCTTGTGTAATCTAAACCCCTCAAACTTTAGTTGACCCCTTGCCCAATCTTAGGCACTAATCTTAGTTGTCCTAGGAAAAGGCTTGCTTGTCATTTTTAATTGTTGCACATTGCATTGTTGCCTTTGCATCATAAGCTAGATTTTTCCCCCAACCTTTTAACTAATTAAAAGGTTCAACTCCTAGAACTCAAATGTTAATCTCATCTAGTAACTAGGATCTACCCCCCTTGGCTTCCCTAGGAGTAAGCCTAAACGAAAGAGGTTCAAGTCAAAGTGACAGTGTGGGCTTTGAACCTAGGCATTGTGCCTCCAAGGACACATTAAGTGAGCAGGACTTAGCTCACGTTTGCAAGTGTGTATAAGGACGGCAACACCTCCCATACCTAAACTTGGAAAAATTGCATAGGATCTGTAAGCACTTGTTTAGTTTGATGAGGTGCTTTTTGATGCACATGTTTAGGTGGCTCTTTTATTGATTTGATTTATTTATCATGATGCATTTGAATTGAGATCCTTGGAGGGCGTATTCATTGTCTTTGCAGGACCTAGTTGGTGGACAGTTTTGAAAGAACAAGCCTAGATTGGGCTTCCTTGGGGCATGAAGCCCATATGATGGATACCATGACCCGCACAACCAGATGATGATGACAGCATTTGGAAGCTTGAGAGGCACCTTGGAGGACCTCAAGTAGCCCCTATTAGCCCAACCTTTTGCTTCTTGAGGCCAAAACATCACTCTTGGAGGGATTGACGTCACTCTAGGGCTAGGGTTTGGTGGTGGAGATGGACACTTGGCATTTTTGAGGAAGAAGACCCTTTGCATGAGATGAGCCTAGCGCATGAGGGAGGAGCCTTTGGAGGCCCAACGATTCTTTTTCAAGCTCAACGTCCACCTAAAAAGGTCAAAACGTCACCCTAGAGAGGGTTGACGTCATCTTTAGGGCTTCTTGTGTGCAATTTTAGGGTTAAATTGGATTTTAATATTGTAAAGGGGAAAAGTAAGGGTTGTTGACCCCTTACTTTGTGGTTTACCCTAAGTTAAGTGGACAAACACTTTTTAAGAGGATTTGCATAAATAAGAATCATTTCATTTCATTTTCAACATAGCTCTCTCATTGTGAGAAGACTACTTGGCTGAAATTTGTGCCCTCTTTGGGCAATTTGGATCTCTCTCTCTCTTGTGGAAATGTCCTATGGTGAATTCCCTTGGTGATTTGTGGAGATAAGGTGGTGTGCACCTCTTGGAGGTCTTTTCTCTTGCTTATGAATGGTCATTGCTTGGTGAACTAGGGTTTTATCTTACATCTCTCTTGAAATTGGTAAGGAAAATATGCAATTGTTAGTTCTTCTTGCTTGTTTCATAATTATTATTGGTTGAAACCCTAGGAGTATAAGTGCATACACCCTCCATCAAGCTTCATCTCATTTGCTAGTTGACAAGTCATTTATTGCAAGGTTGCTAGGAGGAGTACAAGGGCATACACCCTCCTAGATTTACCTAAGTTTGATTTGCATGCCCTAGGGAGTGAGAGGGTTTACACCCCTAGGGATATTGTGGATCTAACTCTTACAATCCAAGACTCCATTTACCCAATATTTTAAAGGCACTAATCTGAAATTTGCATTGGAGAAATAAAATTACTTGCATTGGGTAATGTGATTTTATGAGATTTTCAAATTGTTTAAAGTACAATCAATTCTATATGCTATTTGCTTGTTTATGACCCTAGGGCGTCATTTTTTTCCAAATAACTCTTATTGTTGTTATAAATTGAAGCTACAGCCATTAGCGTTGCAGAATCACTTTAAAGTTTTCACTTTACTCTCATTTCAACCATCAAAATTTGCTAGAAGGCTGCCATAATTAATCTACTAGTTGTTGTGCTTCTTTTGGATGGTTTACTTGCAAGTTTTAGTGGTTGGAATTTTCTGCTGTAGCAATTGTTTGCTACAACCATAAGGCTGCAATAATATCTCTTCAATACTTGTACCTAACAGCATTTAATTGTTGCTAAAGTCTTGTGCTATAATACTTGAATTATACTAGTAATTGCTAGTTAATATCTTGCATATTTTCTTGGATCTTAGGGACTTGTTTAGCAGCGCTTTTATTCATTTCATTGCTCATATATATCATTATATACTGCTGCTAATTAGGATAGCAAGCTTCACTTGCTTGTCCATAGGATTATTGGGCTTGTATCTTGTGTTTTCTTGTGTCTCGGGCAAGTACAGGATTTCCCCACAGGTACTCGAGCACTTGGAAACCAGTCATTATCCTCGAGACTCGTTCCCGAGCCATCCTTCACTTAGTAATTTGACCTATAAAGGTTTCACTTCCATAACCTCACTTTCCATCTCTTTTCCCCTTAAGGTCACCTGGAATTTCCCCTTGTGTTGGATTTATCCTTCACTAAAGCGAGAAGAGAGTTTATCTAAGGTGACAGTGGATAGACTCTCCCACCATTATCATCGTCCCGTGGATTGGGTCGGGCTTTGCCCAACCTATAGTTTGTGTGATACACATCCAAGTGGATGTAATAGAGAAGATGACAAAGATGAAAAGTGCAAAATACAAATGGTTTTTGCTGAAGTGGAGGAACAGGCCAAACGCAGACCACACCTTTGACATTTGAAGCATAATAGAGCTCCAATATGATACATGTATAGAATTACAATTTTTCTCCTCGGGGCTCTATTCTACCTATAACTCTTAGCATGCATATGTAACATATTTATGAGTGTATTAGAAATAAAGTTTACTGCTGGATTGTAACTTGGTTGTTCTTGTTTAATTGCTCTTCTTGGCGACTTCACCACACTTAAGTGATATTTTGCTGTGTTACCTAACACATACATACATCTATAACCTCGGTATCCTAAGTTGTGGTTTTCCCTAAACGTAGACCTGGGCGCTCACATCAATGGTGGTTATGTAGTGCATGTTCTTTGGGTCCTACAGGCCTAGAAAACTCATATCATATGGGCATATAGGATCATGTGAAGCGGGTTCACTTTCTTTATAAATATCCTTAGATGAAATGGTGGGGTTGGCCGGTTGTTTCCATGGACAATAGTATAATGCAATACCATATATAAGTCCTATAAAACATGCAATGCATAACAACTTCCTAATCAGTTCACCACTTCTTACGATCGATAGATGTCGATATGAGACTATTAATAGCACTTTAACCTCCCACAAGATTCATTGCATGCAAATTTTTGAATAATTAATGTTGCTTAGGGATTTTATCGAGACGGTCATATGTCCATTGGACTTTTGACATAATAAATTTTTAATCTAAAAACTCTCAAAATGTTCAAAGTTAATCAATCAATAAAACAAAAAAAATTCTCCAAATGCTAAGTGAGAAATACATTGCAACTTTTCTGAACATGATAAAGTTTCGGGAAAAGTTAATCAACCAAAAAAACAAAAAGAAAAATCTCCAAATGCTAAGTGAGAAATACATTGCAACTTTTCTGAACATGATAAAGTTTCCGGCGAACACAAATAGTCAAAATGACCATATTATTTGTGTTTAGTGTTGCCTTGGAATACATGGCCACTCTTCTACTCGTAAATGGGATTTCTACAACAAACACAAAATATGTAGTTAAAGTTAATCCCTGCCATGTTATCTAGTTTGCATTGCTCTACAGAGAACGTAACTGTGAAGCAAAAGATCCCAAGCTTTGTGGCAGAGGAATCGAACAATTCTCTAGAAAGTCTAACCAAACCACTTTATCATACACCTATACCAATCCAAAATTCTTTATGTACCAAGAGGATGAAATCATAATGATCTTTGTTATATATGTTGGGAAGACCACATATCTAGATCTTCTTCAGCTATCCACAGAAAATAGTACTTGGGGCCCCTTAATAGCACTTATAGCAAGGGCATATGCGTTGATATATTTATTATTTTGGTTATGCAGATTCAAGGGAAAATCTATCTAAGTGTCAATCCTGTGGAAAAAGCTTCAGAATGGAGGCGTACAAAGGGACAGAAAGCACTTCTTCCTCTTCAATTCTCATTTGCCATAATACCAGTAAGTTTACTGATATGCCCTTTATGGTTAACTATTTTAGGAGGCTAAGAGATAAGTCTCCAAGTCATTCTAGGAAAATGGTGTTCTCCCTTTCCAGTTAATGCAGTCCATTTGTCTTTATACCCAAGAGGTTTTAATTTTTTCTATAGTTGGCTACTTCATTTGAGCAATGGATAAGACCACATATTTTGTTTCAATTCAACCAGGTGATTATGAAATAATGTTCAAGTTTGTAGTTTTCAAGAAACGAAAATAATAAATATATCTTTTTAAGATGAAAAACAAATTTGCCGCGGCCTCGCTTGCTTATGGCTATCTAAATGACAACCAGACAAGGCACTAAGGAAATCCATTATATTTGGTGCAACAGGATGGTGATCAAAAGCAGATAAAGAAACCTCAATATTCAGCCTTCGCAGAAGACTATGAGCTACCACCTAATGTCGCCATCCTTACACTTCAGGTATTTTGACGCTATCCTTTTGTATGCTCTTATCTTATCTTTATTTGCACTTATTTTTTCTCTTAAGAGTTACCTTCAACACTTTGCATTGCATTATCATTATGACTGGTACTTTCTATTCCCATTGACCTATTTGGTCATTTCTGGACATCAATATAATTTATTTCTTTCTTATCAATAACGGCTTCCAAATTTTTAAGCAATGAATAAGACCTAAAAGCTATATTCAAACATTAAACAGTCATGTATCAATGTTTGACACATAATTATGCAATCTTGAATGAAGGAACTGGAGGATCAACAAGGCTTATTGCGTCTAGCCCATCTTTATGAGGTACGAAACAACTCAATAGTAGGAGTGGTCACCTTTTATTACTTGCATTGCATAATCACAGGTTATAAGTGGCAAATCTTTTAAGAACTTCTTCACAATGAAAAGGCCGTATTTGTACTCTCTTTTTATTATCTAATCAACTCACCACAACAAGAAGACAAGATGAGAGAGAGGGGTAGAAAGAAATTTGATAGCTGGCAGCTTCAATACTTACAGTGCTTTTTGTGCATACATAGGTTGGCGAAAGTGCAAATTTTTCGAAGCCGGTAACTGTTGATATCTATAAACTATTTGCAGACCGCAAGGTACAAGAGCAGCTCCTCCTTTCATTAGCTCTCCTCTCTTCTCAGTGTCAATGGTTTATTTGTCCTTTTATTCATCTAGATTCTTCTTCGTCTTGTGTCAAAGGAGATACCTTAGGCTTTTTCACATTGAACTGTCGTTGTTTGTACTTTTCAGTTACGTATGATTTTTTTTCTCACTTTTTCTTTCCGAGTGCAAATGAATCTGCATGTAAGACTCTCTGAATGTACATCTTCTCTGAGATATCGTTATTGATGTATGGATTTAAACATTTGAAAAGTTTGCACATTTTCTTCATCCATCTTTGAAAGGAAATTGTAAATTGTGTAATTCATATCAATGTTTGATATATGCATATGCAATTTTCATATATCTAGATATGAGTCATTGCAACCTACTTCACTAAGCAAAGGAACTTCTAAAGTGGGTGATTATGAACTCTGGATTATTATATGTATATTTTAATAAAATGGTAATTTTTAATTATTTTATCTTCTATAAAAATGGGGAAATAGGACTTAGAATTAGGCGAAACAAACACAAGTGAGGCAACACTCACAATCTATATTGTTGAATGAGGATTGATTACATCATTATATGGGAAACTACTCTACTTAGTTGGTTACATCAAACCATAGAAAACTAGAATCTACATTAAGTAAAGTAGAGTTCAACTACGCTACTGACTCTTGACTAATAGAGTTCTTCTACATAACTATCTCTTGCAACTAACTCTTGCTCCATTATTTCCAAGTCTCTCCCTTAATGGAGAATGGATTGACTCCTACACCTAACATCTCCCTAAACAGCTCAAACTTACTCTTTCCAAGAGGCTTAGTGAAAATATTAGTAGCATTTTCACTAGTATTACAATACATAAGAGCTATTTCATTTGACTGCAACTTTTCTCTAACAAAATGAAACTGAACATCAACATGCTTTGTCCTTGCATGAAAAATCGGATTCTTCACAAGATTGGTTGAACTTTGATTATCACATTTAATCATTGTAGGTTCCATTTGTTCTTTTCCAACATCTTGAAGAAGTCTTCTCAACCAAACAATTTCACAAGTTGCTGCACACAAGGCTTTATATTCTGCTTCAGTAGAAGAAAAAGATACAGTAGGTTGTTTTTTACTGCTCCATGAAAAAACCCCGGATCCAATGCCAAACGCATATACCGTGGTTGATCTTTGATCATCCGGATTGCTAGCCCAATCAGAATCTGAGTAACCTGTCAACTCAACATCAGATGCATCAGTATATTTAATACCATAATCAAGTGTTCATTTTAGATACCTGAGTACCGCCTTTGCTGCATTCCAATGGCTTTCTAGAGGTTTCGCCATAAACTGACTTGACACACTCACAGAATATGCAATATCAGGTCTGGTTGTGGCGAGATAATTCAAACTACCCACCATTTGTCTATACATTGTGACATTCACCTCCTTCGAACCATCATCACAAGAAAGTTTCACATTCTGTTGCATGGGAACAATGGAAGATTTACACTGATCTATTTTAAATCTCTTAAGTACTTCTCTGACATACTTACTCTGACAAACAAAAGTTTGGCCTACATTTCTCCAAACTTCAAGACCTAGGCAATAGTGTAACTCACCAAGATCTTTCATTTCAAAAACTTGTGACAATTGCTCCTTGATTTCATCAATTAATTTCTCTGCATTTCCTGTAATTATCAAATCATCAACATATAAGGAAATCAATACTATATACCCTTGCTCATCAAATTTGGTATACAGATTTGGATCACTTTTGCTCCTCATAAAACCCTGTTGAAGAAAGGAGTCTATCTTTTCATACCATGACCTAGGTGTCTGTTTTAGTCCATACAATGTTTTCTTTAACTTACACACTAAGTGTTATTTCCCTTGTTCCACAAACCTTTCAGGTTGAGTAAGGTAAACCTTCTCATTTAACTCACCATTCAAAAATGCAGATTTAACATCTAATTGGTGCAGCTTCCAATGATACTTTCTAGCTAAAGCAATTAACAATCTGATAGTATTCAATTTAGCTACTAGTGCAAATGTTTCAGCATAATCAATACCTTATGTTTGTGAATACCCATTTTCCACCAGTCTAGCCTTATATTTATCTATACTACCATCTGATTTAAACTTGGGTTTGTATATCCATTTGCATCCAATGAGCTTCTTATGTTTAGGCAATTCAGTCAATTCCAAAGTATTGTTTTTCATTATAGATTCATATTCTTCCTCCATTGCATTTCGTCATTCATCATGTTTATTTGTTTCATCAAAACTCATGGGTTCTATGACATTTGAAATGCTACTCATTACGGCATAGTCTCTATACCTCTCAGGGAGCCGAACTTGTCGTGAATATCTTCTCAACTGATTATCTTTCTCCCCACTTTGTGAAGATATGTCTTCACCTCTAGGTGAACTGTGACTGCTTGAAGTGTCCATATCACTGAGTCCTTCTTGTTGTTGTTGTCGCTACGATTGTGGCTGTTGTTGTGGTGGTTGTTGTTGCTCTTCTTTAACTCCTTCATCAAGAAGTCTATGTCATTCCTCATGATTGTTGTTGTCATGATTTCCTGCTTCCTGCTCATGGAAAAGTACATCTCTACTCGCAAATACTTTGTGAGTAGAAGGATCAAACAGTTTGTATGCTTTGAATTCAAAACAATACCCTATGAAAATACATTTAATGGCTTTAGCATCCAATTTTTTCCTATTCTCCTTTGATATATGAGCAAAAGCCTTACACCCAAATACTTTCAAATTATGAACTGCAGGTTTGGAACCATACAAGGCTTCGAAAGGAGTAACATTATCAAGACACCTTGTTGGAATTTTATTATTTAAATAAACTGCAGTATTTATGGCTTCAGCCCAAAATGCATTTGAGAGATTCTTACCTTTCATCATACTGCGTGCACACTCTACCAAAGTTTTGTTTTTCCTTTCAGCGACTTAATTCTATTGTGGAGTGTGAGGTACTGTAAACTGTTGTACTATTCCATGATCTTTGCAATATTTGATGAAGTCCCCTGATTTATACTCTCCCCCTTGATCTGAACAGAGGATTTTGATGGATTTTCTTGTCTGCTTTTCCACCATGGTTCTGAATTCCTTAAAGTACTCGAAAACATCACTTTTTCTTCTAAGGAAATAAACCCATGTGTATCTCGTGCTATCATCAATAAATAACAAAAAGTAAAATGCACCTCCTAAAGACCTAGTCTGCATAGGCCCGCAAACATCAGTATGCACAAGATCTAACACATCTCTCTTTTTCTTATCAGGATTAGAGGGGAATTCATCTATGTGCATCTTTCCTAATGCACATCCATCACAAGAAACATTCTCATTTTCTTACATGGGAAGTCCTTCAACCATATTATTTTTCTGTAATAACAATAAATCGGGATGATTGATGTGGCCATACCTTTGATGCCAAATAATCTCTGTTGGCATAGTTGCAGAAGTCAGTGCGTGATGTGTTTTGTTGGTAACATCAAGTTTGTATAGGCCTCTTGCTCTGACTCCCATTGCAACAGTTTTGAATTGGTCCAGTAGATCCTTCACTATGCAATAATTCTTGAAGAATTCAACCTTCAAGTTCTGATCTGTAATGGTGGACACAGAAATCAAATTTTTCTTTATCCCTAGCACATACACCACATTGCGAATGTGACGAATAGTACCATTCGACAATGTCACAGGAATGTCTCCATATCCCTTGATCTGATGAGCGCGGTCATCTCCAAGATATATGTTGGCTTCATTCTATGTTTCTTTAAAATTAGTGTACCACATCTTATTACATGTCATATCTACTAATGCTCCGGAATCCACAAAGCAGGCATCAGAATCATCCATTTTAGCAGATAAAGCAGTGTTAGACACAAACAGCCTAAGATCCCGTGAATCAAAATTCGGGGGTTCATCAATATCATCACTAGCAATAAATAATCTGAGATCATGATTTGAAGATTTTTCTGCATAATGATCTGAATGTGTTCTAGGTTTATGTCCAGGTCGACCACAAAAAAACAACTCTTTAACTCATTCTTATCAGATTGCATACCTTGATTTGGAGATTGTCTTCTCTGCGATGAACTGCCTCTTTGCCATGAATTGCCTCCTCTACCTCTTTCTCTTGATCTTCCTCTCACAGATCTCTTATTTGACCATAGTGCCAAATCTTTATTCTGAGGCTTCAGATTCCTGCACCTCTCTTCCTCTTGCAGCAAAATACCTGTCAGTTCTTCAAAGGTAGGAGGTTTCTCTCTTGCTGTGAGACCTGTTATGAAATCTGATAATCTTCTAGCATACCATTTAAGGTAATAGTGACAAGATCAGTGCTGGAAACAGTTTCCCCTATATTTCCTAGCTTGTCTTTCACCTCTTTAATGCGACCCAAAAATGAACTAACAGATTCATTTCCATCCATCTTAATGCCTAGCAATTTAGTTTTCATGAACAAAATGCGATTTGTGTTGCTAGTTTCATACAATGTTTTAAGCATCATCCACGTTGCAATAGAAGTTTTAGTTTCTCTAATATGTGGAATTATGTTATCTTTAACATATATGCGCAACAATACCTTGGCCTTGTTTTCACACTTATCCTAGTCTTGGATCTGTGTTGTTGTCGCACTAGCAGCCGCATCAGGTTTCGCTTCATCTCCCTCCGCAATGGTCCAGACACCATAACGTTCCATCATGGTCTGCATCTTGAATTTCCAGTTAATGAAATTCGAGCCATCTAGTTTGTTGGCTTCGTTGAGGTAGGTCTCTGTCAAAGGATTCACTATCTCTATTAATGGATCCTTGTATCACCAAGCACACTTCAATCCTGAAAGGCAGTGAATCACCAAGAATACACAAATAACCTCAGCGCACTCTTCCTCTCCCGGTGCCTGTGCTGGATTTCTCAATGCCCAAACTTTGCACTCTTCCTCTCTAGGTGCCTGTGTTGGATTTCTCAATGCCCAAACTTTGGTTTTTATAAAACAAATGTTCACACAATAAATCTCACAAATGATATCTACTTGAATAAACTTTAATATCCACCTTATAAAGTTTATGCCTCAAAAAAAAATATCCACTTTTAAAAAAGTTTATACCTTACTCACAAATAATCAAACGCATGCAAATGTGGCACTCTTATTGAATGCTCCACATATAAGAAGAAACTCACATATATTCAAACCTCATCCACTTAAGATCAATCACACTCATGCATGCATGCAAATCGTGAAACTTTCTTATTCCTCACAAAATGTTCACTTAATAAAAAGTTAATACTTCACATCCACTTTAAATCATAGGCCATCATGTAATAACTCCTTCATGATTTATAAAGTGAAAAATTTTAACTCACCAATTTAAATCGTGGCACCAATATAACCTTGCGCTCAAAGCTCATGTAGCAAAAATGTCATGCAATAAAAAAAATGAAAACTTACGCTTCATGAAAAACTCACAATTTTCGCACCTCACGCTTCTATTAGAGTGCGAAGAGTCTGCACCTCACTATGCACTTGGAGTGCGAAACTCTCAAGCGTTTCTGCACCTCACGCTACTATTAGAGTGCGGCAAGTCCGCACCTCACTATGCACTTGGAGTGCGGAAATCTTTGAGGATTTACGCACTGTAATACACAGCTGGAGTGTGGAAATTTTAGGTTTTCAAACATGCGCAAAGTTTGAGTAGTATGTCGCCACACCCTTTCAGAGGAGGGACCTGCAGACTTCTAGAAATTGACGCACCTCCCTTCTGCGGCTCCTCACTTCCGCGGCTCTGATACCAACTTAGAATTAGGCGAAACAAACACAGGTGAAGCAACACTCACAATCTATATTGTTGAATGAGAACTGATTACATCATTATATAGGAAACTACTCTACTTAGTTGATTACATCAAACCACATAAAACTAGAATCTACATTAAGTAAAGTAAAGTTCAACTACGCTACTAACTCTTGACTAATAGAGTTCTTCTACGTAACTATCTCTTGCAACTGAGTCTTGCTCCATTATTTCCAAGTATAGGGAATGTTAGAAAAAATAAAGGAAGCATGGTTATGATGAATGCAAAGTTTTTAATGTGTAAATGACTCAATTCGATCTTCTATAAAATAGGGAATGTTTAAAAGAAGATAAGAAATGTTTTAAAGTTGGTGATTTGATGAACTTTAGATTATTATGTGTATATTTTAATAAAATGGTAAGTTTTAATTTTTTTATCTTTTGTAAGGAAATAGGGAATGTTAGAAAGAATAAAAGAGGCATCGTTGCAAAGTTTTTAATGTGTAAATTCCCTAATTGGATCTTCTATAAAATAGGTAATGTTTAAACGAATATAAAAAATGTTGTTATTATGAATGTAAAGCTTTCTTTTTTGTGTGTAAAGAATAAAATGGTAAGTTTTGATTTTTTTATCTTCTATAAAACAAGGAAATAGGGAATGTTAGAAAGAATAAAAGAAACATGATTATCATGAATGCAAAGTTTTTATTGTGTAAATGTCCCAATTTGATCTTCTATAAAATAGGGCATGTTTAAAAGAATATAAGAAATGTTGTTGTCGTGAATGTAAAGCTCTCTTTTATTTTTTTGAGTAAATGCTTTCAATTGATAATTGATTTGCAGTAACACAATATAAATATCTATTTTAACATGGGAGAAGAGAGATTTGAATTTTGGACCTCTTCCATATAAAAGTAAAAGAAAGACTTTACCAATTTCATGGAGTAATTTCCATCATAAATAAAAAGTTCTTACCTTAAAAAGTAAAAAGAATTTATTTTCTTGATGTTTTCTCCATCATTTAAAATAAGTAAGTGTTTACTCATTCTAAAATAAAAGTTATGTTCATCATATCTTGTCTACAATATTGATTGATGAAATAATTTTTGCATGATTGTGCAGGTTAAAAAGATCGTGGAGCTTAATATTTCTGCAACTATGGAGAAATCACAAATGAGGAGATTGAATTGGAAAGTGGAAGGAGAGGATAATACTTCCCATGGGACTACTAGCAGAAAAACAATAAAGGATGGAGAGCACATAATAGACTTATCACCCATGGAAATAAGGACCTTCCAACTTGAGTTTGATGATTGAGTAACTTGTTTGTTGAGTATCTTCCTTTTAATATTAAGGAAAATTAATGTAGTGATAATTGGGCATTTCATTTGTTAGACCTTATTTGTTGGGTTATTTTTTGTATTTTTTTTTTTAGACGAAGGCTCTTATGAAGTGTAAAATTTTAAGATTGTCATTATTATAAATAATTGCAAAGATTATATAAATGAGTTTTATCTCCATTTTTCCAACAACATGAGGAAGAAATTTCTAGAAAAAACTTTGTAAAAATAGAAAAAGGGAACAAAGATAAAATGAGCTTTTTTTTAAAGAACAATTCATTTGCTTTTAAAGAGACATTGATATATATAGAAGAGAATATATTGTGGTGTGGTATAAAAACATCATACATTCTACTACCATGGATACATTCTACTATTCTAAAAATAGTTTTACAGAAGTTCCCCCAAGTTGATATGATGACATCATTCCTTGCTCAGGTACTACCATCACCGGGGGCTTGGGTTTCATGCCTTTTGGGCCCTCATTAACTTGTGGTTTTTGTTTATGTTGTTATCACGGGATTTGTAGTTGTGCAAAGCCCAACACAAAATCATCAAATCTTGCGTAACTATAGGAAATCCTACTACTGTCACCTTAGTAAGAAATCTCCTTGTTTTAGTGATGGAGGAGGTCCACCACAAGGGAGGCTTCCCTGGTGACCTCAAGGGATCAAAGTAGCAAGTTTGATAGCCAAGCCTACTGCCCCCTCTCTTGATCACCTAAGTCAAAGGAAAAATAGATATGAAGCTTGTATGAGTACATGCCTGGAACAAAAACAATTTATGACATTTATATGATCAATTCCTAGTGCAAACATCCAATTGGAACCTCATAAGACACTAGACAATCAGAATTTGCTATGGCTGGTACAAATTTGCAGCAATACAACAATTTTACAACAGAAGTATAAATTTGTAACAACAGTAACAAATATGCTTCAAAATTGCAACAATTGACAATGAAAATATAACATAAATTCACTAGAACAATATCCAATTGTTGTATGCAATTTTTGGGTATGTTAGGCCACCTTTAGATGAATGTATGCAAAAAATTTAAGTGTTATCAGGTGGCAGTAGAAAACTTTTGCAACAGCAGCAAGTTTGTCACTCAATTAGCAAAAGTTAGTGTTAGTAAAGTTAGTAAATAGCTTGAGAGATTAAGAATAAAGAGTTTTTTAATCACTTTCATCACAAGAGAGCTTAACTGATTAGTGCCTTAGGGCTATGGAGTCTTTTACAACAACAATACAATATGTTTGGAGATGATAATAGCAAGATCTAAGAGGTAGGGCTTGAAATCTAAGGTGCTAGCACATTAGGGCCTTAGGTTTCAAGCCTTAAAGAGAAGGGCCTTATGTGCTAGCACTTTTGGACTCGAGCAACCTTTTCTCCCTTCTTAAATTCTTCAATAATGTCACAATCAAGAGTCTAGAATTGAAACTCCTAAAGCGCTAGCACTTTAGGGCTTTAAGAGCTTAACCCTATGTAGGATTTCCTTCACAAATTTATGGATGAAATTAACCTTGTGAGAAGAGGAAGCACTTGTGCTCCTCTCTTAGGGTTTTACCAAGCAAAATCTAAAATATGAACAAGCAAATTTTACCATAAACATTCAATAACATGAAATGAAATTGCAGAAATTTACTTACTTCACCAATATATAACAAGAATAAACCCTACTTACAGAAATTTCGTCCAAAAATCAACAAAATACATCAACAATTGATCCTCCAAGCAAGTCGCATGAGTGTAGAAGAGAGAGATAGCCCTATAGGGCGAAAAATTTAGACTTAGTGCTCTCACAATTGAGAGAAATGTGATGATAAAATGAAATGTCAAGGAGGTTTATTTATATGGAACCTCCTTGACCTATTTGTCCACTTAAAATTGTCAACATCAAAACATAAGAGGGTCGACCCCCTTTAATTATCCTTTACATTTACAAAAATTAAATTTACATGAGATAAAACCCTAAAGAGGGTGACGTTAGGCTCATGAGAGTGACGTCAAGGCTGAAAAAGTGGAACGTTGGGCCTCCAAAGGCCATATGTCCCTCTCTCACATGTCAAGGTCCATGCTACATGCCTTCTCTATCAATCCATAAGTGATCCATCAAACCCTAGCCCCTAGGTGACGTCATGAGCTAGGAGGGTGACGTCCAGGCCTCCAAAGGCTAGCCTTCAAGTGGAGAAGGGTAGACTCTCATCCTCTAGCCATGCCAATATGCCTCCAAAGGCAACGTCCTCCATCATCAAGGTGCAACACTCATCATAATATGGTGCCCCAGACGTGGGGTCTAGCATCCATCTTATGGGCAAGGTCCTACAAAGACAAACAAGTACGCCCTCCAAGGGTCCACAAGTCATATGAATCATGCTAAGTAAGCCACATCTAATAAGAGAACCACCCATCATGTGCCCTCTTTGTCTCTTAGTTGTTATTAGTGTGATGTCAGTGATTGTAATCTATTACTATATATATATATGGAGAGAGAGATGGCACTATAGTAATAGATTACAATCACTGACATCACACTAATAACAACTAAGAGACAAAGAGGGCACATGATCCTATCACTTCAACCTAGGAGTTGCACCCCAAAGCCAACTCCCAGATTGACAAAGATTTTGGTGCAAGGAATGCTTCATAAATTACCTGTCTCAAAATTGTTATCTTAGTGGGATCATTCCCAACGCACCCCTAGCCAAAGGAAGTATTGATGTGAAATGAAACCCCGTCACAGGTATATACCATTGTAATAATAGATTGTAATTACATGCACCAAATAGATAACAACCATAACCCAAAATATATATATATATATAGAGAGAGAGAGAGAGAGAGAGGTCAATCTAGTGTGGTCTAGCGACAACTTGGAGCAGTTGTTGTGAAGATGAATCAAGTTCAAATCTCAATGGGCACGCTCCTCCCTTATGTGTGGTCTCGCATATGTGGCTTGCATATTTGACACCTTTCTTGGGGCTTGTGCCTTTTTCATGTTGCCTTAGTGCCTTCTTGGCACTTGTGCTAATTATTGATGAAGCTAATGCACAGTGATTTGGGTTGCAGTTCGCCTTAGTTAAAAAGGGGTCATTATGTTGGTTTACATACTCGTATGTATCCTTGTCAACATTGTTGAAAGGAATTAATGTAATTGTCTTGGCGTAGTGCCAACAACCTTATATTCATTAAGTTAAACATGCTTGAGGATGGGGTGGTATTGTTCTTGGGTTTTTCAGTCCATGGGTTATTTCTCTTTTAAAAGAAATAGAGAGAACTATTTCTCCCACTAAAAATGTCTCTAAACATATTGTCTTACTAATTTTAAATAGAGAAATGAACTATGAAGGATCTTTTATAGAACTTTCTTGTCAACTCCTTCCATCTAAGGAGCTAGATAATGTTTTTTTTTCCAAGGAATTTTTTTTATATTCATGAGAAATGAACATACATGTTGCGGATCTTGCTAGGAATAATATGGCGTTGAATCCCTTCAAGAGTCTACAAAAAAAAGATTATGCTCTCCTTTAGTGCATCATTTGATCCCATAGTAGTTCAGAACTATACCAGTTATGCATCATTTACAATCTATTTTTAAAACTTACAAAGACTTGTTTTTCTTACCATAGCATTATGATCATAATTTCGCTTTACAAAATCCATATACTCCTTTACGACAAATAAAGACTAACAACAGAAAAAACCCAGTAGGAAAAGAAGACTAGAAATGGAATTCCAAATATTCCATCTCGGCTCCATCCAATAACTCATATACACCGAACAACCCTACAAGTAGAGTTAGAGCTTCCTTTGACAACACATTGGCTTTCATATTGAGTTCTCTGTAGATGTGCTTGAATGAAATCCATTCAAAAGACTGCATTGAAACCTATAAGTCCAGCAACAAAGGGCCTAAGCGCACATTCTCCACAGTGACCTTCTTGGAGGCCCAATCAGTGACTAGCTTCAAGTTTCCCAACACCTACAACTTCCTTACACCTTTCTTAATGGCAACCGAGAGAAGGGTCTAGAGGGAAATGAATTCAACTATGTTATTTGACCCCCTGCCTAGAGCATACCTAATGTGAAGATAATGATTTTGATTCAGAAATAAAACGACGCCAACTCGGCAGACTGAAGGATTTCCTTGACTCACGCCATCGAAGAATCCCCACGGGGTATCAAAATCTAGCTCATGCATAATCGACACCCTTGGTTTTTTTTCCTTGGGCTCCACTATGAATTCCTTAGTAAGCTCGATGATTAATCCAACAATGACTTATGGTGGAAGATCCACATCTTTGAAAATGTTGGACTTGCGGGCCCACCAAATACCATATACCAAAGTATAGGGAAAAGCTTCATACTGCTTGATTGATTTATTCTCAAGCCATTCCTTCATGCAATCTTCTAGCCCTTGCTTCTTCGAGGATGATTTTTGTTGAAACACAAGTTTCACGTGCCTCAATACGTACATTGTGTAAGGGCAAGAAATAAAAAATGTGAGAAGTGGATCCCTCATTTAGTTTACACAAAGTACATTTGTTGGGACCGACCCAACCCCTTTTTAGGTCATTTTTCCAAGTCAACAACTTGTTGTTCAGAGCAAGCCATGAAGCAATTTTACTTTTCAACGAAGCATGGAGCTTCCATAGAAGGCCCCACCCCCATTGTTTTTCCCCTAGGAACTATGATTCCACAAAAGCAGAGTACCCCAGTGTGGTTGTATAGTTTCCTGTCCCAAGATTTTTTGACCAGCATAACACATCCTCCTCCTCCTCCTTAAACCAGTAACATTAGAAACCAACTTTCCAATATAATTGTGCCATTCATCTCCTTATGTGCCATCCAACCCAAGATCTACCTTTGACTTCCAACCTAATCTCCCACTGGATTGGGGAGATTGCACTTTAGCATCCTCAAGGGAGAAGATACTGAACTCATGGAGAGATTGAAGAAGTGGATCTGAGAGTCGAAACTCCTCATCAGCACCAAGCCAAGGATCCTCACCTATTTTTACTTCCCTGCCATTACCAATTCTCCACACCGTCCACGAAACAACTAAGGGGAAAGTTGCAATCAATGCTTTCCAAACAATTGATCATTTAGTTGACTTCCTTGGTTGTCTATACCAATCTTCAATCAGCAAATCGTGTAGATACTTGGATTAAATTACCCGACCCCATAAGGAGGAGTTGTGGGTAAGCCTCCATACGCTTCTAGTTGCAAGGGATTGACTGGAAAAAAATGTTTTTAATCTCCCATCCCCTAATCTTTTTTGAGGATGCCACCCGACTCCATTTCACAAGAGGGATGCCTCCAATTTGACGAGAACCCGACCATAAAAAATGAAAATTGATCTCTTTTATGCTGGTCAAAATGCTCTTTGGCACAGTTGTTATAGACGTCCAATATACTGGGATACTTTCCAGTACATACTTGAGAAAAAACAAACGCCCCCCCTGGATAGGAGTCTATTGACCCAAAATGAAATACGCACTTCAACTTTCTTAAATATCCACATCCAGTCTGCAAACCTATAACCATTTTGTTTGAGAAAAAAACCTAGATACTTGAACCCAAAGTCCAAATCTTTCCGAGGAAAAGGGAGAATATTTTCTACCTGCTGGACAAGATTTTCTGCAAGACAATTGGGAATTAGGCACGACTTGCCATAATTAATCTCCCTGCCTGTAGCTTTGCAATACAAATCTAGGATGGATTTAAAAGAAGAGAGGTCCCTCAAACATCATCCACAAAAAGGAGGTGAGTGATATATTCTTGGGCCAGAATCTTAACTCCCCTAAGAGCCCCCCTAGCTCTAGCATCAGATATCAATTTACTAAGGGCCTCATCCACAATGAGGAAAAGAAAAGGGGACAGGTGACAACCTTGTCTAAGCACCCAAAAAAACCTAGAAGGGGCTCCATTAATAAGCATCACAAAAGAGATGCATTGAACGCATCGCATAATCCAATTGATTGAGGAGAGATTCATGCCCATCTGCAAGAGGACTAACTGAAGAAAAATCCCACTGACTCGATCATAGGATTTGGATAAATCAAGCTTGAGAATAATTTATGACTATTTGCACTACTCAATAGAACGGATGGCTTCTTGTGCGATTGGCACGGTATCGTGGATCTGTCGCACTAAAGAAAACTGAATTCTTCTTTTGAAATAAACTCGCTCAGGATGAGCTTGAACCTTAGGGCTATAATCTTGGCCACTATCTTGTAGATCACATTACAACATGAGATAGGTCGGCAGTCATCAAAGGAAACTCCATCTTGCTTCTTACAGATTAACGTGATGAAAGTGGAATTAAGTGTTCCCAACATTTTCCCTGTTTTTTTAGATTCTTTGACCACCTTTAACAGATCATCTTTTAAGAGATCATAAAAGCCACGGTAAATTGCAACTATAAGCCTGTCAGGACCGGGACTCTTTCCTTTCTGCATGGAAGCAAGACTAGCCTGAATTTCTCCTTCTGAAACATCCTCTTCCAGAGACTGGTTCATATCTTCCAAAAAGACTGGAAGGAATTTGGAAATTACCTCTAATATTTCTTGTGAATAGGATAGTCAGTTGGCTCCTTGTAAAGAGATTCAAAATGACGAACCCCTTCATCAACCTTATCCTTGAATGAGGGCGCTAAAGGTCCTTCGGAAGTTTTTATTTCCCAAATTGTATTCATATTTTTCCGATAGGTTGCAAACTTGTGGAAAAATTTAGTATTGTAGTCTCCTTCCTTGATCCTAAGGGCTCGACTCTTCAATCGCCACACTGCCACTTCCTTTTCTAGCAGGGCCTAACGAGTGGATTCCAGAGCTCGCAACTGAGATAGGTCATCCTTTGATAGAAGGTCAAAGGCATTGTCTTCATACATCTTAATCTTGAGCTCGGATTCCTTAAACAGAGCTTTGACTTTCTCATTAAAAGAAGCAAGCCATTTTTTCTTGTCAACTTTGACCTTGGATAGGTTTTCCGCAAATTGGAACATGAAAGAAGAGGAAGAAGGGGAAATTAGGTGCTCCCAAGAATCCTCTACCAAGTTCCCGTAATCCTGTTCGAATAACCAATAATGATTCAACTTTAAAGGAGGAGGCTTCTCCTCTTTAAAATCTATTTTGAACAAAACCGAAAGATGATCTGACAATCCTTCGGTTGACTCCCAATACTTCATTAGGAACATACTATCCACCAGTGCTTCAAACACCAAGAAGCGATTAAGCCTTTTAGAGATCACATCCTCATTGACTTGAAAATTCCTCCAAGTTGGCAATAACTTTACTGGTTCAAAGTCTACCAGACCATGCTTTTCAAAAAACGCAAAGAAAAAACCACTTTGAGGGTCCTATCTAGGATTTCCCCCCCACACTTCTCTAGAGGATAGAGTTAGGTTTAGGTCCCCTCCAATTAGAATATGAGGTCTCCCAAGGCACCTACCTTTGCCAAACTTTCCCAAAAAGGAATTCTCTCTACATAGGGACATTAACTATTTATCACAATCAAAGCAAAACCCAACTCTTTAACTTCCAAATTAACTGAGATTGTTGAATTAAAGGAAGATGAAGAAAGGGCTTTGAAAACCAGACTCCAACCAGAAATCAAACCACTCGACTAGCCCTCAGCTTCCACAATGCAAAAAGACCAATTTTTAAGCCAAGGCTCAAAAGCAGCTCTGGTTCTAATTCCATCCACCATTGTCTCCTGAACTAGAACAATGTCTATAAGCCTTTTGAGGGATAATTGTTTGCAAGCACCCCTTGGCATTGAAGGATAGTATTATCACAAGGGAGGCTTTTTAAGGGCTTTCCTTGCTCCAAGGGCCCTAGTTATGGTAGTTGTCTCCCTTTTTTTATATCCTAAACCACCTTCTATTGTGCCTTCTATGAATGGGACTTCTTTCTGACCGAATTAAATTGGAGATGATCAAGGGCTAAGCCCCCTTGCAAAGAGGAGTCTTCCTTTAATTTCACTAGAAGTCTAAGAGCATAGCCCTTTTGGGGGGAAGAGTCGCCTTTAAATGTAAGGGGTTTGGGAGCAAGATCCACATCAGATGTTCCCTTAGCAAGATCTATAAGCCTTTTGAGGGATAATTGTTTGCAAGCACCCCCTAGCATTGAAGGATAGTATTATCATGAGGGAGGCTTTTTAAGGGCTTTCCCTTCTCCAAGGACCCTGCTGCTTATGGTGGTTGTCTCCCTTTTTTGATATCCTAAACTGCCTTCTATTGTGCCTTCTGCGAATGGGATTCCTTCCAACCGAATTAGACTAGAAAGAATCAAGGGCTAAGCCCCCTTGCAAAGAGGAGTCTTCCTTTAATTTGACTCGAGGTCTAAGAGCATAACCCTTTTGGGGGAAGGGTCGCCTTTAGATGGCAGGGGTTTGGGAGCAAGATCCACATCAGATGTTCCCTTAGTAAGACCTGGGCTCACCACATGGCCAAGATGCCTAAGAAGAGAAGACGGAGAAGAATCTTTATCGTCTTGGCTACCCGATCTAGAACGTCGAGTCGAACTAAATAGACTCTGCAGAGGAAATTACCACTACCCTTGCATCTTCTACCTTCTGGCAGACCGTGCTTTCCCCAGCACTTCCAAAGGATGAGGAGCACATTTAGAAACAAAAACAGGTAAAATCTTAACAGGATTTGGTCCGGGTGAAAAAGACAGAGTCCTCACCTCCTCTTCGTGACCTTCTCCTGAATCGAAATGAGAAAAACCCTTTTCATTTGAAACCCGCATGCCCTCAGACTGCTCGACATCGAGCCTTGAGACTTTCAACTTTTTTACCCAGACCTTTTTTTTCGGCTGCCATAGGGATAGCCCTACTTTACTGGGTTTGAAGGTGGTCGGCTTCATACAGGTGAAACGACGAAAGGGTAGCCTCCAGCAGTCATTTTTTACTGCCATGATTTTTCCCCTAGAACCAGATCGATTTCCCCCAACAAACTATCCCGTAGATCGACTTCTACTTGGAACCAAGCCCAATGACGGTCCGCCTTGGAGGCCCAATTCGGCTCCAGACTGACAAAGCGCCCAATTTTGTTTCCAATAGCAGCTAAGAAGGCTTCATTCCAGAACACCAACAGAAGACCAGGAAGGATATCCCACACCTATTAGACGGAATCGGAGCCCTAACTGGGTCAAAATCCACATCCCATTTTTGAAGAACTAAGCCAGAAAGCCCCCAACTCCAACATCGGCCCATGATTTTTATGCAGTCTTCCTATGAAGAGACAGAAAACACAACCACCCACGCAACAAAACATGAAAGACAGGCATATACCCTAAAATTGGCGACCAATTAAGTCACAACCATTGTTTAAGAGTATCCACGCGAACCAATTTCCCATGGAAGCTTTCCACCAGTGCCTTACCAAGACCCCTCGTAATGTCTTTGAGCTTAACGTCTTGCCCGATCACCATGGAAACTTTCTCCGGCCTTACCCTAATGCATCTTTTCTTCTTCACAGAACAGGATCCTTGACGCGACACCTCATCAAAAATCACCTCCGCCCTCTTCTCTGTTTCGACGGCAGCCGATGGGGAAACTAGAGAATTAGGAACAGACAAAGAGAGGATAGTCTGCGTTAATGCCATTACGGAAGTTTCCGGACTTAGGTTTTTGGTGATCCGATCCACCTACTGCTTCTCGAAATGGTGAATGCCGAGGATCAACTAAAGCTTCCGGTATAAACCGAGGTGGCCTGGCCAGATCTTTCGGAGTAGCCCGAGACATGAGCGAAAATGGTGGAACATAAAGGTCAAACTGAGGTCTAAACGCACGGATCTGACAAGGGTTGTCTTCGTAATCCAGTTGTGAGTTGGATCGATGGACAGCCACCGGGTAATCCAGTTGTTCCTCCTCCATTGTGAGTTGGATCGATGGACAGCCAGCGGTAGAAGGGATCTGCCATAGTCTAAACGTTCTAAGTTTTGGTAGAAGGGATTCGGCCATACTCACTTGGAAAAGGTCATAGTCTAAACGTTTTAAGTTCATGTAGAAGTGATTCTATAGATATTTGAAAAGGTTATAGTATAAATGTTCTAAGTTTTTTTTGGGGGGATATTATTGGTTTAATTTCATGGAAACTTTTTTAATTTTCCAAATTTGAACACTAGAACCATGACACAATCTCTTTAACCCTTCATCAAAAAGCGTACATAGGGGTCAATATATCTTGGAGAGCTAAAATGCCTATTGCCCAATTAAGAATCAACTCCCATCAACTCTCATGTGAAACTAGGAGTTGGAAAAGACCAAAAGAAGCTTGGGAAGAAAGGGTGTGTGTGTTCGGCACTTCCGAAAAAGTGGAAACAAATAAACATTTCATTTTAGAGTGTGAAACCTTCAAAGACAATGGGGACAGCAATATAAGTATCTTGACAGCTAGCTCTTGAAATAACTTATTCAACGAGGGGACAGTGGAGAAATTGGGGGAGCTCATCATCAAGTTGAACAAGAAAAGCGTTGAACTGCAGAAATCAGTGTGTGAGGTGGTCTGTCCCATAGACTATTGTTAGCCTCGTGTACGTTAAAATCATTTTCTTTCTTTCTTTCTTTCCTTGGGTTCAGTGAAGAGTAAACCCTAGGACCGCAGAAAACCCCCATGTAACAAGAACCCTAGGACCGCAGAAAACCCCCATGTGGCAGATCATTTTTTCCAAACTTCTATATTTAAATTCTGCAAATGCAAAATTTTATATACAAAGTTAAGAAAAAAATATTAATGCAGAATTTTATATACAAAGTTAAGAAAAAGTTATAATCTTCTATTAACCTTCATGAGCTAAATAATGTATAAGAATGACCTCAAGACATCACAATGATCTAATGAAGAAGCATCTCCCAACTAAAAGATTTGCCTTGTTGAAGCAAAGATTCATTTAGCAAGATCATCCGTAGGAGCATGATATCCATTTGAGCGACCATGGATTATGACCATAATCCATGGTCATGTAGACAAGGATGTTCATTATGAACAATTTCATGATAGCATTCATCCATAACCATTACATGTAAACGGGATGAGATGGATCCCTCAAGGCTAAACAATATAACATAGTGGATTAGTTTTAATATATGCAAAAAGCATTAAAAGGAATTGGGTTAAAATTTAAAATTCCATCAAAAAAATGGTTGCATATTTTAATTCACTAGACAATACAATGAAATAATTACATATAGAATGTTTCGCATTCCATGATGGCATTGAATGAATCTAAACTTTGAACTTGTCTATGTTTATGCTTTAAAAAGTTGCAGAGATAAACATACTTAATTTTTTTTAAATGATAGAAATAGGGTTAAAAATGGAAATAAAACAAAAGGCTTTACACTTATAAAGATGGGAGTCGGGATGGTGCATGTGTTGAGCTCAAGTGTGACAACTATATTCAATTGCACTAAAGCTTCATCCTCTCTTGTGGGTCAATGTTTGGGGATTTATATTCCATCTCCCAAGGTCATCTTTCTATCGTCTCTTCTCCCAATGATAACTTATGTTCAAATCTTAGCTAAACCTCATCGTAAGGTTGTCCTTACAGCTAGGAGACAACTTCAATTTATACATTGAGTTACCAAGAACATTGAAGTATTCAATGAAATATTATTGTGTATAATCATATAGTATTGGAAATTTATATTTGATGAGAACTCATAATACTATATCACGTTAAGTCTTATGATATATGTAACAAGTTATGCGGTGTCATTAGTGTAAAGTTTAAACAAGGTTGCGGTTAAAAGGAGCATTAAAAAGAATTGGGTTAAAATTTAAAATTTCATCAAACATGGTTGCACATTTTAACTCACTAGTATTTTAGGACATCACAAAACAATGAAATAATTACATATAGAATGTTTCGCTTTCAATGATGGCATTGAATGAATCTGAACTTTGAACTTGTCTATGTTTATGCTTCAAAAAGTTGCAAAGATAAACACACCTAATTTTTTTAAAATGATAGAAATAGGGATAAAAATGGAAATAAAACAAAAGGCTCTACACTTATAAAGATGGGAGTGGGGATGGTGCATGTGTTGAGCTCAAGTGTGACAACTATATTCAATTGCACTAAGGCTTCATCCTCTCTTGTGGGTCAATGTTTGGGGATTTCTATTCCATCTCCCAAGGTCATCTCTCTATCGTCTTCTACCAATGATAACTTATGTTCAAATCTTAGCTAAACCTCATCGTAAGGTTGTCCTTACAGCTAGGAGACAACTTCAATTTATACATTGAGTTACCAAGAACATTAAAGTATTCAATGAAATATTATTATGTATACTCATATAGTATTGGAAATTTATATTTGATGAGAACTCATAATATTATATCACCTTAAGTCTTATGATATATGTAACAAGTTATATGGTGTCATTAGTGTAAAGTTTAGACCAGGTTGTGGTTAAAAGGAGTTAATATCATATTTTGATGTA
Source organism: Picea mariana (assembly GCA_032191745.1). NCBI lineage: Eukaryota > Viridiplantae > Streptophyta > Pinopsida > Pinales > Pinaceae > Picea > Picea mariana. The sequence goes on from JASDQU010102510.1 coordinate 127,820, forward strand.
ATGTGTTTTAATTAGTATTAAGGGGAATGTGTTTATTACATTAGGTCTCAATAAGCTTATGAAGGGGCTTTCCATATACCAATTTGATGATCTAATAGAAATTTGAGTTAGCATCTTATTGTGTCTATTTTTCTTTCTATTTATGACATTTGTCCACCTTGTTCAACTCCATTTAGAGTTTTGGGGTATTTCTTTGTAAATTTCACCTTATTAATAGTTTCAAATACAAGTTCATTTATTAAAATTGGTCACTTTGTTGTGACGGGATAATTGTTTCTTAAGTTGTTTCATGTGACAAAATTTTTGTTGTTGTTGTAATTATTTGTTTTTTTTTGTAAGTTAGATAGTATATTAGATCCTTCTTGAAAAAAATACAATCCTGTGGTCTTGCGTGTCAACAGTGCCCAGTTGGGAAACCACTGTCGGCACGAGTCTGGGAAAAAATGACACTTGTCCAAAAAATAAGTGTGACACTTGTCCAAAACAGAGTCTTTGTTTATCATGCAAAAATTCTACAGTGCCACGCAGGGCGACGACCTGTCTGAAAGATAATCTATGCAAGTGAAAAAAACTACAAAGCCTCGCTGAGCGAAGGTTGTCTGTAAACTGGACTGAGCTAGACATGGCTAACTTTTAAGATGAGAACTAAAAACTTAAACAGAGAAAGCTCTAAAAACCTGGACCAAATTTTGGGCCTGCAAAGGCCTGGGTTTTCTTCATTTTCCTCTTATCGCGGTCTGTAATTGCCTGCCGGAGATCCTGGAGAAAGGACACCAAATTGTCCACCCTGCTCCAATGCTCTACATCTCGCTTCTGCAATTTCATGAGGGCTTCTTTAATGTCCTCTTGTCCTTTGGTCAGTTCGCTCAAGGAGGCCAAAATTTTCCCCCGGTCCGCGCATTTGTCACAAGTAAAACGAGGCATGGAGAAGGGTTGGGTGGAGGGGACGGAGGTGGCTTCATCAGAGTGGTGAGGTGGGGAATCAGGAGGAGGCGGACAACGAGGTGGGGAGGTGGGAGGAGGCGGACGACGAGGTGGAGAGGGGGGGGAGGTGCAAAACCCAGAGAATTTCCCATGGCATCAAACCATTCTACTCTGCAGGCATATGGATTTGAAAGAGGTGACAGGTCCTGGGGGGCTTCAAGAATTGGCTCAGCAGGAGCAAGTGCTATTATGGGAGCCAAGACAGGTAAGTCCACTTCGCGAATTAGCTCTGCGGGAGCAGGAGCGAAGGGGGCTATGGGAGGAGCAGGAGATATGGGAGGATTCGCAGCGAGGGGAGCGTTGGAGTGGGGCATTTCCTTTCCTTTGGCAGCGTACTAGGCGGCTCCCCACCTTCATTTACCTCGCAGACGGGGCATGTGAAGGGGGGAGGTTGTCCCGGGGTAGTGGTCGTAGAGCTGAGTGACTAGAGAGCTTTTGAGATGGAGAGGGAGAGCTCTGAGGTTCGAGGGAGGGCGAATGTTCTGGAGCAAATGGGTTGGGGCACGATAACGGTGGAGGGGAAGGCATGCGACATGACATGCAGGTCGACAAGCACGTGCGAGGACGTCCATCCGAAGTGTGCGAAAGGGTGGCGGTTGAGGAGCTTAAATGTTGAGGTGACAAGTTGGGGGGAGGGGCCTTGTCGTACTCCACCTGGCTGTCGGTCTGGCCATGTGGCTTCCCCGTGGCTTGTTCACTCGTGTTGCCACGAAACACCCCATCCAGGGGTCGGTCTTTGGTGTTGGATTTTCCTCTGCAAGCCATCACAAGGGGATGAGAGGAGGTGGAGGAGGGTGAGCAGGAAAAGTCCCCTTCCTTCAGTTCAACACCTTGATTAGCCAGCAAATCGACCACCTGGTTGGCCAATATTATGACGTGGGAAGGTAAGATTACCCTATTAGGCTGAAGAATGGATTTGATTCTGAGGAGTCCATTCATAAGTCTCCAGCTGGGGGAGATTTTTTCCGGGTCCTCCCCATGCAGGAGATGACCGAGGAGATGGATGACAATTTGTGAATCTCCTTCAACAATAATGGGGAAGAGCTCATGATCATTAGTTGCTTGTAGACCTCTGAGGAGTCCCCAAATTTTCGCTGCGGTGTTGGTGTTGCGCCTCAGGTTTCCCTCTACAATGTGGAGGATTTCTCCTTTGGTATTGCGAATGACTGTGCCATAGCCTGTCGGTCCTGGATTTCCTTTGGAGGCTCCATCGAAATTCAGTTTGTAATATCCAGTTTCTGGTGGTTCCCAGTTTGTGGGGCTAGGCTTGCGGTGTGCTTTGTTGTCCAGGCAGGGTGGCAAGGAGTGTAAATGTAGTTGCCAACCGTTGAGGATGATGTGCTCATTTGTTGGGCAGTTCCGGTCCTGGTCAGTCCAGGGGTGGAGAATGAGTGTTTCTCTGATGTTGGAGTGAATAATTGTCCAAACCTCCTGCCAGTTTTTGGTGGTTGATTTGAAGATACGATGATTCATTTCCTTCCAGATTTGCCAAAGGATGAATCCTGGTAAGAGTTGCCATTAGATATTATTTTTGGGATTAATTGCGTAGTGTAAGTCATTAATCTATGACCCATATTCATGAGTATTAGTCTCAACTGACCAATAATTCTCATGATTTGAATAGTCCACTTAGCACTCATTGCATCGGTTGATGCTCACAGGGGTGAAGAAATGGGATTGAAGCCAACGAAATGAATTGCATAGCATCAATCATCACTTCTGGGGCTTGCACCCGGTAACCAGGACTTCCCAGGTGGTCACCCATCCCAAGACGCCTCTGGCTCAAGCGCGCTTAACTGTGGAGTTTTCCCCACAATCAAGCCCACTTAGCTTGCTACCCCATTTGCAAAAACCTTAGCAAGTATTGTGCCTTATGAACTACCCAGTTAGAGCTCCCTTAACTCTTATTATTTAAGTATATAGGGGCTTCCGCAGTGCAAGATATTAGA
>JASDQU010102510.1:130852-221346 GCA_032191745.1 Picea mariana
CGATGCAATGAGTGCTAAGTGGACTATTCAAATCATGAGAATTATTGGTCAGTTGAGACTAATACTCATGAATATGGGTCATAGATTAATGACTTACACCACGCAGTTAATCCCAAAAATAATATCTAATATCTTGCACTGCGGAAGCCCCTATATACTTAAATAATAAGAGTTAAGGGAGCTCTAACTGGGTAGTTCATAAGGCACAATACTTGCTAAGGTTTTTGCAAATGGGGTAGCAAGCTAAGTGGGCTTGATTATGGGGAAAACTCCATAGTTAAGCGCACTTGAGCCAGAGGCGTCTTGGGATGGGTGACCACCTGGGAAGTCTTGGTTACCGGGTGCAAGCCCCGGAAGTGATGATTGATGCTATGCGATTCATTTTGTTGGCTTCAATCCCATTTCTTCACCCCTGTGAGCATCAACCGATGCAATGAGTGCTAAGTGGACTATTCAAATCATGAGAATTATTGGTCAATTGAGACTAATACTCATGAATATGGGTCATAGATTAATGAATTACACTACGCAGTTAATCCCAAAAATAATATCTAATATCTTGCACTGCGGAAGCCCCTATATACTTAAATAAAAAGAGTTGCCATATTTTATTGAGTATAAGGGATTGAAAGATTGAGGCGCGCCAGCCTGCTAAAGTTTCCCTTATGCCTGTACGATTTTGTTAATGGTTATGCCATTATTATAGTTCTTTGCATTTCAATAGATAACAGCAACATAAAGACAAGATCACTGAGAAATACACAATCACAAGAGACACAACATTTATCCTGGGAAACCCTCTAGGGGAAGAAAACCCAACAAAACTTCCTTATTATAGATAGCCTATACAATGCCAGGAGATAACTCAAGCTAATACAGAAGATCCTCTCCAAAAGATGTGCCACTCTCTCTGTCTCTTCTCCAACTGCAATTCTGAAACTTGTCTCTCAATGAGCAAGTGAGTTGTGTGTCTAAGTGAGGCGTTGGCCTCTTTATTTATACAAGACTGGCACGTGTGAAGTGTCTCTTCACTAGCAGGGCCGACTTCTCAATTTGGGTGGTTATAACCACCTTTAATATATTCTAGGGCCTTTTTAATCTCTGTTGGGGCCGACTTCTTATTTTGCCTATTATAATTGTCTTTTGACCAATCCGCAAAAGGGGATTTGGTCCTATTACAATAACCGACATGATCAATCCACAATGGGGATTTGGTCCAATAAATAATATATCAAATAATAATAAGAATACACTTTGTAGTTACATTATTTCAACAGATTTTTGTCCGTGGTTCTCATGAGGCTAGTGCCATGATCCCAAATATGCGAACTGTAGGAACAAAGATTTAGGAGGTGATTTTCCGTTTCTTCATCTGAGCCACATAGATGACACCAAGAAGGGCCAATGAAGTCTCTCTTCCTTAAGTTATCCCATGTGAGAATGTTGTTGTGGGCTGTTAGCCAAAGGAAAGTGCTGATTTTTGGCCAAGATTTTGTTTCCTAGATTTTGCTCCAAACTTCATCTGTTGGTAGTGAACCATGTCCCGCTTTGAGTCGGTAGGCCTCCTGAATGTTTAAAGTGCCTGTGGAAGTATGTCCCCATCGGAGGATTTCATTCCCCTATTGGTTTAGGATTTTTCTTGCGTCCAGAGGAGCCATCAGTGGTTGGATGTTCATTTCATTGGGGATGTTTAAGGTCGCGTGGGTGTGTTTCCAGGTGCGCCAAATATCACCATTTTCTGCTAGGTTCCAATAATCTTCTACTTTGATTAGGCCTTCTTCTTTCGTGTGAGTGATGAGGGTGAAAATTGTCGGATCTGTTTGAAGGGTCGGGATTTGTTGGCAAGAGTCACTCCAGAAAAGAGCTGAGGTTTTGCTTTGCAGTTCCCAGAATGAGTGGTCTGTAATGAGTCCCATGTTGTTTCTGGCTGCATTCCATATGAGCGAGCCAGGGCTTTGCCCATTCCATCTTATTAGTTCTCTTTCCGAGGTTGTGGGGGTGTATTTTTCCTCCAGAAGCGAGCCCACAGGTCGTGGGGTCACTTTAACCATCTCCACCAAAATTTTTCACTGAGGACCTTATTTAGGAGGGTGGGGTCTATGAGGCCTAGCCCCCTGCTTTCTTTGGTTTGCAGACTTTTTGCCAGCTTACAAGTGTTATTTTTCTTCCTTCTTTAGTGCCCTGCCACAAAAAATTCCTTTGAATGTTTCTCAGGGTAGTGAGGATAAAGTTTGGAGCTGCCAGGGCAGAGAAGGCGTAGACCGCTATGGCTTGAAGAACATACTTAAGGAGGATGAGGCGACCAAGCAGATTGAGGAAGCGAAAGGTCCACAGTAAAAGACACTTGCGAAATTTGGTAAGGAGGGACTCCCAGGAAATATTTCTCAACGGATTGTCTATGAGGGGGATTCCAAGATAGGTTGAAGGAAGGGTGCTATGAGTGAAACCCAGTAGAAGCGTGAGATGGTTTTGAATATCCGGAGCCATATTGAAAAAGAAAACCTGTGATTTAGAAAGGTTCACCTCCATGCCCGAGGCTTCGTAGAAAGGGGTTATGATGGACTTGATGCGGAAGGCTTCTCTGACTGTGGGTATTCCCATTAAGAGTAGATCATCTACGAAAATAGCTATGTGAAATGGGGGGCGAGAATCCGTGGGGGGCGAGACCTGAGAGGGAATAATATGAAATGGCTGCTTTGATGGTGCGACTGAGACCTTCCGCCATGATAATGAAGAGGAAGGGGGAGAGCGGATCCCCTTGTTTGATACCTCTGGTAGGCGAGAAAGGTCTTGAGGGGATGCCATTGATCAGGATGGAAAGCAAGGCTGAAGAGGTGAGATTGATTATCCAGGAGATCTAGTTGGGGTCAAAACCAAAGGCAAGGAGAGTATATTTTAAGTAGCTCCAGCTTAATTTATCAAAAGCTTTTGAGAGATCCAGTTTTAGGAGCATACCTGGGAATTTTGTCGAGTGGAGCGAGTGGATTACTTCGTGTGCTAGGATGACACTGTCCAATATTTTCCAATGTTCCACATATCCTGACTGTTCCTGCAAGATAATGAACGGTAAAATGGGCTTGAGACGAGTGGCGATGACTTTTGTGAGGAGTTTGTAGATGACATTGCAGAGGGCAATGGGCCGAAAGTGCACAGGGGAAGTTGTGTGGTTTTCCTTGGGGATGAGAGTGAGGAAGGTGGCATTTAGGGCCTAGAGGACCTGTCCTAATGTTCTCGAGTCTTTGATTTTTTACCAAACATCTGTTCGGATGATGCTCCAGCAGTGGTGGAAGAAATCTGGAGTAAACTCGTCCAGGCCTGGAGCTTTACCTATGGGGGTATCCCTTAGGGCTTGATCCACCTCCACCTGAGTTATTGGTCTCATTAGAGCTTCATTCTTCTCTCTGGTGACCTCCTTGGGGATGTTCTTGAGGATGGTCTCGATTGCATGGGACCTATCAACAGGGGGTTCTGAGAGGAGGTTTTTATAGTAGGAGAGCATTTCCTTTTCAATGTCAACGTGTTGTTGAATTTTTGTTCCTTGATCTGTGACTAGGTGAGTAATGTGATTTGATTGCCGCCTCTGGATCATGGATCTGTGGAAGAATTTGTTATTTCTTTCACCCTCTTTTAACCATTGGATTCGAGATTTTTGTCTCCAAAGGATTTCCTCTTGCTCCCTTCTTTTCGCCAGCTGGTTATTCAGATGGGTTTCTTGATGCTTGAGCGGTTCTGTGAGGTCGTGTTGTCTGATTTGTTGTTGGAGGCTTTAAATTTGCTGATGGAGGTTGTCCTATGCTTGAAATATGTTGCCGAAGGTGGATTTGTTCCAAGCTTTTAGATGTTGTTTGAGATTTTTAAGTCGTTGTTGAAATCTGTACATGGGAGTCCCTATATGAATGGTTGCTTCGTTCCACCATGATTTGATATTTTCTTGGAAGTCTGGATGTGTCATCCAGAATTTTTCAAAGCGAAATGGCTTCCTGCCAGGAGTTTCGCTTATGTTGATACCGAGGAGGATAGGCCAGTGATCTGAACCCGGAGAGTCAATGATCGTGGCATTCCAGGCTAGTCCATCCAGCATTACGATTTTCGAGATGATGAAACGATCGAGTCTACAAGAGATTTTTTGATCCCCCGAGCGCCTGTTGGACCAAGTGAAAGTGTCGTTGTCTATACTGACATCGATAAGATTCTAGGATCCTATGAAGTGATTGAAGTGCTCACGGTCACTTCCGAGAGTGCGCGTGCCCCCATTTTTTTCCTCCAGGCCTGTTATAATATTGAAATCTCCCCAAGAATCCATCTGTGGGGGATGATGTGATCGGCTAACCAATCCAAGTGATTGAGGAAAGATTCCTTGTCGCCTGGTTTAGTGGGGCCGTAAACATTTGTAATGTAACCTAGTTTGTTCGAGCCGATGAGGCGAGAAGATGCAGTAATGGTCCATTTGGAGGTAAAGCAACCATCTAGCAGAACTATGGATGGATTCCAAAGTATCGCTAGACCCCCCGCGGTGCCCTTGGCATCGATTTCCACGTGATGGGCTTGCTTCTATCATTTTTGAAGCATAGAAGAGGCCTCCTCTCCCGCACATTTTGTTTCCTGCAATATGAGAATATCTGGCTGATCTTTCTTGATTCTCTCTCGGAGCATGGCTTGTTTATCTTTGGCATTCAGGCCCCTTATATTCCATGATAGCATCTTCATAAGGATGGTGGGGGTTGAAGTGGGGGAAAGTTGTCTGAGATTAGCTGTATCTGACTCGAGTTGACGAGGAAGTTCCCGACATCTTGAATTAGTTGATGCTTCTATTTTCGGCCTCTTTTTTTCTCAACCTTTGTAGATTTGTGTGGATCCTTTGTTGTTCCCTTTTGGATTCCAAGGTTCATGTTGGCTCGGGCTGATCCTCGTGCCGAGGAATTAAGGAAGACTTTATGCACTTTACGCAGCTGATCTAATGGTATGGTGTATAGTTTCTGCTTGCGGTAAGCTCGCTCCAAATGTGCCATATCGATGCTTTCTAGCTCCTGATCTTCCAAATGAGTGTTTGGATCTCCTATTTCTGGACCAAGTGTGGCGGGAATGGAGGCGTTAGAGGGTGGTGGATGAGAGGGATTTGGGCCTGAATGATCGAGATTCATTGTGCTTTAGCATTTAGCAGGGTCGGTCTGTGGTGTCGTTAAGGAGGAGGGTATATCTGCTGGGGTTTGTAGGGCCTCAAAGAAGTTCTTAGTTGGGGGTCCTGGGGTGGCCTGGGGGGGTGCCTTTTTGGCTTGATGTCTGTGCTTGCTTGGGACCGGGATGAAGCCGTCCTTGGATTTGTCGGGGTCTTCCGCAGAGGGTTTGGTGGGATTATTTAAAGGGCATTCGCGGAAGAGGTGTCCATGCTCATGGCATTTTCTGCAGCGAAAGGGGATGTGCTCATAGTCGAGTGTTTGGGACCATTCATCATCCTGGTAATCCAGAGCGATGGCTCCAGGGAGGGGTTTGGAAATATTCAAGTAAACTCAGATTCGAGCATAGGCTATGTACCTTCTTTGCTTTGTGGCCTCCGAAGATTTGACATAGATATTGATGGTGTTGCCGATTCCCACAAGGATCTCTTCCAGCCATAATTCTTGTGGTAGCGAGTAGAGTCTCAGCCAGACTGGCGCATGCGTGAAGTCTTTTTTCTCTTGGATGAACCGTTTCGTCCAGAAGCGGAAGAAGAGGTCGGTCGAGTTGTAGAAATAGGGTCCTCCTTCAAAGATCTGACTCTTATCTTCCAAATTGTGCAGGATGATGGTAAAAAAGCCTTTTGATCCGAGTTGGAGGTCATAGTGGCATTTAGGTTTCCACTAGTGTTGGATCCATTTGATTAGATATTTTTTCGAGGGCCAGAGCCCTAAAAATTTTCCTATTAGAGCAAAATCTCTCAGATATTGTTTTTGGTCCTCTATTCTGGGAGAGTTGATGATGTATTTTGGGGCGATCGGGGCTTGTGGAATGCATTTGCCTGGTTCCCAAGTGCGAATGGTTTTGGTGTGGTTTGTTGCTGGGTCAATGTCCATTGGCTTTTCCTTCGGCATTTCTTCCTCCAATAGAATCTTTTTCATGCTTTCTGAAAGTTCGAAGGTCGGTCTTTTCGTGTGGTAGGAGTCGTGCTCCTTAGCGGAGACAGAACTATAGGAGGGGGCGTGAGGCTCCCCTCCCTCGGCCTCCATGGCCGCAGTAGCTGACAGAGGTGGCGCGCTTCTGGTTCGAGGCGAAGAACCCTAGCATTCGCTCCCAATCGAAAAAAACTTTTGATAATTAGCTCAAAAAAGCAGTCACCTTTGCAATTTTCTCATAGTGAATTTGGAAACTATTTACAATAGTGTTTCTTGGTGTAATTATTTGTTGATAGTATATATCTCATAGACAAAAATTCATCAATGATCTACTATTATTGAAGGATAACATAATTGTATGTTGGTATGTGATCATTTTCTATTGTCATCGCTCTTTGTTTGATACAACCATTTCTCAAACATCATCAATTGTATGTTGTTATCTATCAAGTCTCACAGTGCTACTTTCAGTAACCTCTAGCTCAATGCTCTAGATTGATTCACGGGTCTACTTTGAAGCACCGAATCCTCCTCAACTATATCTTACAAATTTCAGGTTTGAAGAGACCTTATATTTTGAAGGTTTGTTTTGAAATATTCTATTGGCATATTCTCATTTTTGTATTGGAGGCTATTTCATTATGTACTAACATGAAGGCCATGTATATTTTAGAGAGCATATTTTGTGTCTAAAATAATTATCTAAAGAATAATAAAGTAGCATCTTTTTAAGGAGGATAATCCTTCATTACTATTTGGTTAAAAGAAATATGTATCTACTATGAAAGAGGAAAATGTAAGAGACTTGTTGCAGAAATGTCATTATTTTAATGGCTCCATGTAGTACCTCATTTATAAATCATTGGTTAAAGGGACGTGTTATTTTGATTAACTGAATCTTTCATTTATTATTTACTTTATTGTTATGGTTGTGAAGGAAGCATACCCAACTTGGAGAGATATATTCTCTCATTGTAAAGGGGTATTATTCTCATAGGCATTTGTTCCTCAATCATTATAAAGTGATAGTTGCTTTCATCTTATAGAGATTATTTCCTTTTACAACAATATTCTTATACCCCTTTCATCGTTATCTTGTAAATGGGATTATTAGCCTTTAAGGCTCTTATTTCATTTATAAGTTCAAAAGTCCTTTGGGAGGACCTTTGTTCCCAATACAAATAGTACTTAAAAGAGACCCTGTGATTGATCTCAAGTTTGAGATGTTTGTCGATGATGCTACCAGAATGCTAGCTAAGATTGAAAATTGGATTTCCATCTTGAGCTAATGGAATTTATATGCTAGTGCAAGTGATTAAGATAAGTTTCATATTGGTCTTCGCATCTCTTAGGTCTCGCAAATAAGCTTATTTTAAAATTGCAATAAGCACTAGAAACCCATGAATACTTGGAAGATTAGGAGAAATTTTTGTTGTTATGTACCTTCTTAAGTATGTAATAAAGGCTTGGGATGTTAATAAAGGTCATTTTTTATAGTTTGGATGCATATATTAATCAAGATATTGGGAGATGGTAGTTCTTAGACTTCATAGTAATAACATGTTGTGTCATCGTGAGGGAATCCTTGTTACTTGAGTCCATATGCCATCACAAATGCATGCATATTCACTCATGTCCCTCTATATAAAAAAAATTACATGTACTTGAGGGTGTATCAAATATATTGGTGTCTTGCATTAGGATGTTGTCCCCTGAAAGCAGTTTGGGGGGTGCCCTCTCTCGAATGGGGTCGCTAATAAAAGTTATTCCTGACATCTTATTGAGTTTATGGTGATATTCCTCATTGCATGGTTAGTGGTGGATGCAATATATTTATTAGTGGCATGAGAGTGGTTTTCCTACGAAGGCATTTATAGTAAGGGGGTTTGTGTAATCAAGGTATCAAAATTTTGAATTAAAAAAAATAAATAAATCGAATTTGGGTGTTTCCCTTTCAAGGTGGCAAGTATTTTCAGATTGATATAACATTTTATTCCGTTGGTTGCAAAGCTTTCATAACACAATCTAGGAGAACATGTCAGAGTAAATATACTATTATTATCCGAAAAAAAATCTAAAATGTAGATCTCAAGAATACAATCATGTTTTATTTTCATGACTTGTTTGATTCTCTCTCTAGTGGTTTTGATTTCATACCTTGTGGGCCATATTTGTCTTGTGGTTGTTATTTATTTGATGTCTACAATACCATCTTACCATAATGCAATATCCCATGTCGAAATTTTATTTCACATTGATACTCCTAATTGTGTGTATGTGTGAATAATCCTACATGCATAACAATTAGGACACAAAGGTGGTTTATGTTGGGATTACCCACACCAAAAGATTTCGCAGTCTAGACATTGGCTTTAGGGTGCAAATTTCTGAGATGATGTGATAGCATCCCCCCTCACTTTGGTACTAACCTCACTAGCTATTTTAGTGTCATGCCTTGTGGACCATCATTAGCATGGGGTTGTTATCTATGTGATTCCTACTATACTATCTTATGCAATTCCATATACCATTATTAAGACCTTATCCTCCACACTAGAAAAGCATAAAGGAGAAGAAGAGAGAGAATCACAATGATATCTTGCACCCGTGCATACATAAGAAATTGTAAGTATATGATGCTCAAGTTTAGTATAATTTGTTTGTATGATGGATAAGTCCAAAATATAAAATGTTATATCCCTAACCAAGCCTTATATGGAGTCCATATTTTCCCATCCCACATAGGGATATTACTTGCATGGATCTTCATCCCCTTGTGTTATATAATAACAATCACATGGCATAACCTTAGAGCCAAGTAGGCTCTCAACTTGCAAAGATTTGCATACAAGGCACAACCTGCTTCCTTCTAGGATATTCCTTCACCTTACATGTGGCCAACACAAGTATAGGTCTCGATAACCTTAGCATAATTAATCATACACATAACTAGTAATATTTCCATTAGTTATGTGTTCATGTGACCAAGATAGACTCCAATATGACCATATCATGCAAATGATAATATTCATCCTAATAAATCTCCCAAAGGCATAATATACCATCGTGTATGATAATGCAATATGCATGTAATATCAAAACATGGCATATGCATCATATGCCTTAGATAAGAAGTTACAACATATACCATCATCATAGTCACTATCATGATACCTCATGGACATGATAAAAGACAAACTTTTAATCAAAACCAAGTCATAGGATCAAGCATTCCTATTATTTGTTGTCAAGTCATTAGAGAACCACAATACAACACCACATACATGCACAATGTGGAAAAAGAGTGTTTTTATCAAGATGGTGAATCAAAGTGGATGACCAACAAATGGACTTTTAACTACTTGACCCCTTGACATTCCTTAGAATATTTATTTCCTATTTGATTAGACCCTAAAACACACATGGCATATTAACTTATTTGTATTTTAACATTACATAGAAAGTATACATACACACACATAAAATAGTTGTTTACAAATGTACAAGCATAACCATTACTAACATTCTAACGTTCAACATTCTAACACCCCTTGATTGGTCATAATGTTTGACACACCAACACTTCGCTTCCAAGCTACCAAGTGAAGATGTCCTAGAAATTCTCCATTGCACCATCTCAATGATGAATTATAGTTGAACATTAATCAATTGCCAAATTGCATTTCTGTAGAGCTAAGTGAATCTTATATCCAACACATGTACTTGTATCCTATACCTATGTCTTGTAGCGCATCATTTACTAGTATCATGTGGCACAATTATGTTGCATCTTGCACCTGTTCTTATCTATGGCATGAGATGTCCATGCCTAACAATATTCCAGGGTATATTATTTTGTCAACTCAACACCTATCAAACCTTCCCAACTAGACAATAATTATGCTCATGCTCAACCTTTTCATTCAACTTTATGTGAATCAATCCTTCATTTTTCTACATGCATATAGCCTCTAGCGTGTCCTTAGTGTGGGTAGATGTAGCATTGTTCTTCACTTTGAGTTTATATGCCTTGTTGGTTTCCGAATGAACCAAAGCTAAATTGAACTACACTTTTCCTTTGCTTTTCTTAACTTCTTACTCAACATTTTGAGACATTACATCTTATCTAACTCATTCTAAGGTCGTGTAGATCCACTTAGGACTTTTATACTTAGAAGCACTTACCATGGGCTCTTCCTCATCATAAACAAGAGTATTAATGACTTGTTCTTTTTCAAGTTGATCAAGTTAACCCACTTCATCATCATTCAAGTTCATCTTAGAGTCCTCATCAATAGAAAAACTTTTGCTAATAAATATTGTGTATTTTCTAAGTCTAGAAGTTTGTATGCCTTTGCATTTTCTCTTTAGCTAGGTGACCTTTCTTGTTTGTTTCCCTCAAGTTTCATCCTTTCCTTCTCTTGGACATAAGTATATGTTGGACATCCGAAAAATTTAAGATGTTTTACTTCAGGCTCTTTCCCATCCATCGTCCCTAAGGTTTCATCTCATTGATTGATTTTGTTGGACTCATGTTGAACTAGTGCACTATTGTATGGACCACCTTTGTTTAGAACCTACATGAATGGAATTTCTTCTTAAGTAAACTTCTTTATATTTCCATGACAATTTTGTTCTTCCTTTCTGAGACTTGATTGTGATGAGGAATTTTAGGAACTATTGTTTGTCTTTGATTTATTCTTGCATGCAAAGCTTCTTGAATCCATTTGGCATGAACTCCCCTCCAATGTCTATTCTCAAAGTGTCCAACTTCTTGTCACTTAACCTCTCTGTTCGACAACACATGTATTCCAATAGAGGACGAAAACCTTCAGTAACCACTCACACAACCAGATCAAAGATCAACACACTGATGTTTTGACGTGGTAAAACCCCTACGGGGAAACATCCACGGCCCCAGCCAACGCGACCACTTGGAGCAGTTTATTAATGCAAAAGAAAAAGATTACAGAGAGATTTTACAAGAGAGTTTCTCACAATTGATCATCATAAAATGACCCTCCATGCTCTTTAAATAGATATCATGGACCAATCATGTGTTAAGCCACGGATCAATGGTCATTAAGATCGAGGAGAATATGAACCGTTGGATCACTCTATGTCGGGAACATATCGTGACCGTCAGATTTCCTAACTACAAATGCATACTAATTCATACTAAAGAAACACACTTTTACCTAATGACACATTAGACCAAGTAGATCTTAACTAACTCCTAAGTGTCTAAATATCCTAACATCCCCCCTTAAGAACAACTTGGGAAGGATTGAAGGATTTACAATAGTGACACAATAAGAGAATGAAGGAGGCATTAGAGCCTATCCCCCCTTAATGACAACTTCATGAACTCCTAACATAGATCGAATTTTGGAAAACTTCGCTTCTATAAGAGACTTTGTGAAAATGTCTGCAACTTGATCTTCTGTAGGGCAAAATAGCACTTCAATAACTTGATCATGAATGAGCTTTCTGATGAAGTGCATGTGTAGCTCAATGTGTTTTCTACGCTAATGTTGAACTGGGTCTTTGGCGAGCTTGATGACACTCTGATTGTCGCACCACAGGTTGATCAGATGTTGTTGCTGGAATCCAAACTCTGAAATAATTTGTCGAAGCCATAAAGCTTCCTGAATTGCATTTAACGTTGCTCGATACTCTGCTTCTACTGAAGAAAGTGTAATAGCTTGTTTTTTCTTATAGGCCCAAGTGACAGGTCTTGAACCAAGGCTGAAAACATAACCTGCAGTAGACTTCTGATCATAACGGTCGTCAGCCCAATTTGAATCAGTGAAACCAACCAATAAAGGAGTCCTCCCTGATCTGTAATGTATCTCGAACTAAACTGTACCACGGACATAGTGAAGTATCCTTTTAGCTGCTTTCCAATGGCTTTCATGGGGTGTTTGCATATAATGGTCAACAATACCAACAACAAAGGAAAGATCAGGACGGGTATGAGTCAAGTATAAGAGGCTACCAACTAACTAACAGTACATGGTGGCATCAACTTCGGGAGAAGTACAGGTGGCAGCAAGATTGACTCCAAACTGGAAGGGAGAAGGGGATGGTTTACAATCGTCCATGTGAAAGCGACGAAGAAGGTCACAAGCATACTTAGACTGGGAAAGAAAAATTCCTTCATTGTTTTGCAAAACTTGGAGGCCAAGGAAATAGTGCAAAAATCCTAAGTATGTCATTTCAAATTTCTTCTTAAGGCTGGTTTTCACATGGTTTAAAATTTTTGAGTCACTGCCAGTAAGGATAAGGTCATAAACATAAAGGAAAGGGATTATGAGATGGCTTCCCACTTTCTTGGTATAGACATTAGGATCAGAATGGAATCTAGAGAATCCAGTGGCAATAAGAAAGTTGTCCATTTTGGCATACCAAGCTCGGGGAGCTTGCTTGAGACCATAAAGAGATTTCTTAAGGCGACAAACAAGGCTAGAGTCATTCTGGACATATCCAGGAGGTTGTTCCATGTAGATTTCTTCTTGCAAATCTCCATGCAAGAAGGCGGATTTAATGTCCATCTGATGGACCTCCCATTTATGTGAGGCAGCAAGGGCAAGAACAAGGCGGATGGAATTCATTTTGGCTACAGGGGAAAAGGTTTCATTATAGTCAATTCCTTCAACTTGGGAAAATCCTTTGGCAACTAACCGAACCTTGTGTCTTTCGACACTTCCATCTAATGCATACTTATTTTTGTAGACCCATTTACATCTGACAAGTTTTCTTCATTTTGGAAGAGGTATAAGATCCCAAGTATCGTTTTCCATTAAAGAATGATACTCTTCATTCATTGTTGTATCCCAATCTGGATGACCTGAAGCTTCTGCAAATGTCTCTGGATCACGAGTCTCTGAAACTTGAGCCAAAAGAGAAGAGGATCACTGGAACTTCGAACGTGTATGACGTTGATCTGAAGGATCACCGACAAGATCACTAACTGATTCTCGTATTGAACGGACCCATCTAGGAAGCGGTGGAGTTGGAGATGGTGTTGGTTCAAAGGACTCATCTGGAGGAAGGTGAGCAGACGGAGGTGGATTTTCATCCTCACTGTCATCGTCTGAAGAAGAAACCAGAAAAGAAGAAGGCACAAACGTCGAAGATGGCTCCCAGGCTAAGAGATTTTCATCAAATTTAACATATCTTCTAATAATAATTTCATTACAATGTGGTTGAAGAAGTCTATAACCTTTGACATCTTCATAATAGCCAACAAATATATACTTCTCACTTTTAGGTTGCAATGCTTTTCTTTTCTCATCAGGAATGTGAGCCCATGCTATACTGCTAAATACACGGAAGTGACTTACATCTAGTTTAATTTTAGTCCAAGATTCTTCCTGTGTTATATTTGTAAGAGTCTTTGTGGGAGTGTGATTTACTATGTAATTGGCACAGTTGATGGATTTTGTCCAATACTTTAGACTTAATCCCTTAGATTGGATCATAAAATTAGTCATTTCTTTTAATGTGCGATTCTTTCTCTCAGCAACACCATTTTGTTGTGGTGTATATGGAACAATGTGTTGCATTTGGATTCCCTGTGTGGTGCAATAAATTGTAAAATTATTGTTCACATATTCGCCTCCATTATATGTTCTTAACCTTTGAATTTGATGTCCAAATTGTTTTTCTACAAGGGCCTTGTAGGCCAAAAACTTCGCTCTTAAGTTTTAAGAAGTAAACCCAAGTACGTTCGGAAAAGTCATCAATGAAAGTTAAGAAATCATTGCACCCAGAAAAATAAGGAGAAGAAAGTGGACCACACAAATCACTGTGAACAAGCTACAAAGGGCCTGGGGCGTGTCGAAAGGCACGTTTGTCAAAATTGTCTCGATGATGTTTGTCGAGAACACAATCGACACAAACACCATCTCTAAATGAAACAGGAGGAAGACCAGTCACCATCTGTTGATTACATAGTTGTTGCAGTGAGCGATAGTTTAGATGACCAAACCGCTCATGCCAAAGTTTTCTCAAGTCATCGCTATGAGCAACAAAAATTGATGAAAAATATGATGACCCAAAGTTGTCAAACTTGTACAACCTGGTAATATCATCAGCAATTCCAGTTGCAAGAAAATGCTTAGGATATTTTAGATCCTTGATTACAACTTGGTGAGGTGAAAACTCTACGGTTTTACCTTCACCTAAATGAGTGATTTGATATAATGATAGAAGGTTACAAGAAATACTTGGAACACATAATACATCATTGAAATGATTAATTTCTACTTGAATTGTACCAAATCCTTCAACACTAAGAGATCTATCATCACCAACAAATATTTTCTTGGTGTTACATTCATCTAGAGAAGAAAATATGTCTATATCATTAGCCATATGATAAGATGCTCTAGAATCAATAAGCCACTCATCAGAAGTAGAAGTAGAAGTTGTATTGAAGGAGAAACCAGAAGCAGAAAGTGCATGTCCATGAGAAGAAGAAGAAGAAGTAGAATCAATATTGATGTTGTGCTTCTTCATCGCTTGATCCAAGAGGATCATCTCAAAAATTTGATAGATTTAAAGTATTCAAAATGCAAAGTAAAGCTTACAAAGTGAAATAGCTCGTCAGTAGCTTTCCGGTGACGTTCGTTTCAGGAAAAATGGCCTCCAGATGACAAAGATATCAACAGTTGAAGTTTCGTCGGAGATTGGTAGAAAATGGTTAGAAATGGTGTAATTTGGGGCTATGGGAATTGAACCCAAGACCTTGTGAAAAGGCCACCATGACCCCATGGTTTTAAACAAAAAAAGGGGTGGTCAAGGACCTAGCCCTTAGGCCCTTGACCTTGCCAACACCGAGGCACCCCCTTGGTATTTAAATGTGATATTCAAAAAAAACCAACCATATGATAAAACCCAAAACATATATGTTAAAACATAACATATGTTATAACACCAACCATATAGTATTAAAACGCTGCCAACCATATAATATAATGCACCATATTATATTGTTTCAAACCCAAAAAATATATATATCCAAAGTCCAAAAGTCCACAACCATAATGCGCCAACCATATAGATCATATGTTAAAACAAACATATAACAAATCGTGCCAAGGAGGGAAAGCCCGCGGGTTTGACCCAGGGACTTCCGCCCTCTTAACTACTAAAGCTACCAATGTGCCACCGCCATGGGAGGTGGCAAGTAATGGCACAAAAAACTTAAAAAATGCAGAGATTTGGGGGATTTCAGAGCGCGCGTGGCCCATAGCTCGCGCTCCCCAAACACCATTGTTTTTTTATTATTTAAATGGGGCATGGGCACGAATCCCGAGTTTGATGCAGGCAGAGATAGGCACGCAGCTCAAGGTGATGTTGCACAGTGACCGAAATGAATTTTCACATAGACCGAGGTGGTATTTGCATGCAGTTCGAGGTGGTACAGAATTGGCACGCATCTCGAGGCCGTACGAACTGTACAATCAGGGGTAGATTTGGGAATTGTGCCAAGAAGGGCATTCGGAGTCCAGTTTCTAAAATATATGAAGTTTATACTCAAAAGTCTCGATTTTTCACAAGGATTCCAGATCCAACTTCAGTTTTTTCATTCAGGCATCCAGACAGAAAAGTGCTCACAGAACCTTCCGGATACATAGAAAGGTATCCATGTTTATACTTAAAAGTCTCATAATTCCATCTTGCAGCTGTTGTTGAAGTCTGTTACTGTATATGACAGACAGAAATCAGAAGTCACTTTGTAAGCATTTGAATACTTAATCTATCGGCCTTCCCATTTGGAAAGTGGTCTGGAGACGTAGCCAGGAAGTTTGGTGAACTCCGTTACCAATTCTTATTCATAGATAGTATGCTTACATGTTTATGTGCTTGATGAATGTTCTTTAATTTTGCATTCATAAAGATGGTTAACAATTAAAAAAATTCACATGCAAATAATGGTTAAAGATCAAGTTAAATTTCAGATCTAGTTGGTATCAGAGCGAGATTAACCATTGCTTTGTGAGTTGATGTTAACAAGATCCAAGCTTCAGCGTGGTGAAGGAGAACTTGAAGAGTTCGATCCATAGATTGGATCAAGAAGAGGAAGGATGTCTTCACCAAAAGGATAAGAAACAACTTCTTCTATCCCTTCTGAAGGGGAATTTCTAAAAGCTTTCATGAGAATGCAAACGATGGTAGAGGAGCTCTATCAAGATAGAAAGAAAGGTGAACAAGGAGGACCATCTCATATAGAAGGTAAAAAAGAAGGAGGTGATGAGGAACCCCCTAAAATCCCACCAACTTCTCCATCTCTTCTTGATGGTTCTATTCCTTCTCCATTTGAAAAGCAAAAAACAAAAGTTGATCTTAATATGCCTCATTTAAAGCTTGATATTAAGTTTGATTTACCTATGTATAATGGAGAACTTAATGCTGAAAAATTGGACAATTGGATCCGTCAAATTGAAGTTTATTGTAGGGTTCAAAAGTTTACTGAAGATGTTGTTAAAATTCAATTGGCTTCTCTCCGACTTGGAGGGATTGTTGTCATTTGGTGGGAGAGCAAATCTCAAGAGGATCTTGCCACAAAAGGCAAAATCGTTTCCTCTTGATATGAGTTCACTTCAGCACTTAAAAAAAAAATTATCCATTAGGGTATATGCAGCAAGCTATGATGGATTGGCAGAATTTGAGGCAAGGTAAGGGACAAAGTGTGCAAGAATACACACAAGAATTTCGTAAAAGAGCATTGGTACTTGGTATACCTCTCTACACCCAGGAAAATCTTCTCATGTATATAGGAGGATTGCATAGTTATTTACATCATATGATATTGATGTTTAATTCGACTAACCTTGATGAGGTGTGTGTTCAAGCAACTCACATAGAGACAAAGGGTAAGAATACCAAAGAGAACTTTTCCAAGAAATCTTTCAAACCTGATGAAAAAAAGTTTAAAGGTAAATGGAAAAGTAAACACATTGCTACTTTGAAGAAAGAAGGAGATAAGCCTACATGTACGCATTGCCAGAAGAAGGTTCATAATGCTTCCAAATGTTGGAAACTTCATCCGGAGCTCAAGCCAAAAAAGTTTTAGAAGAAAGAAGACAAAAAGACTACTGCAGCAGTAATCCAACATGATTTGGGATCAGACTCTGGGGATGAAACTAAGGTGATTGCTACAAGTATCCAAGGTAATATTCCTTCTTGTTATGTTTCAAAAAATGAACCTCTTGTTGATGAAAGAAAGAGAAGTGAGTTATTTCATATTAGAGTTATCTCTAAGCATACAAAAATTGATACTCTTTTTGATAGTGGATCACAAGCAAACCTCATTTCAGAAGAAATTGTTAAAAAATTACAATTGGAAACTAAGTTACACCCTAAGCCATATCCACTTGGATGGGTATGTGATAATACACGATTACAAGTTACAAAACAGTGTAGACTTAGGTTTGCCATCACCTCTGGATTTGTGGATGAGGTAGATCTAGATGTGGTTCCATTGGATATATGTGGTATTGTGTTGGGTAGTCCATATCTGTATGATAGGAAGGCTATCTTTTACAGGGAAGATAATAGGTATCAGCTCACTAAGGATGGTGTTGAATATATTGTTCGTGCACATCGCATGAAAACTAATCTTTCTTTAGTTTCTGCAAATCAAATGAAGAGGTTAATAAATGCAGGTAAGAACTTTATGCTTATGATAGTCAAAGAAAAATATGTTGAACAAACTGAATCCTTTAAAGGTTGTGATCCTAAACTTAAAAAGGACTTGATAAAGGTGGTATCTAATTATGATATTTTGTTTCAAGAGCCTGAAGGTTTACCTCCTAAAAGGGAAATTCAACATGAAATACACTTGCAGCAGGATGCACCTCTTCCTAATGTTGGTATGTACAGGTCTTATATTATTGAGAATGCAGAGATAAAGAAACAGGTTCAGGAGTTAATTGAAAAAGGGGCCATTCATCCAAGTTCCTCGCCATGTGGTTCACCAATTGTTTTGGTACCAAAGAAAGATGGCACATGGCGTATGTGTGTTGATTACAGGGCATTGAACATAATCACAATAAAGAACAGGTATCCTCTTCCTCGAATTGATGATCTTTTAGATCAATTAAAGAATGCAATCTTTTTCACTAAGTTAGACTTAAGAAGTGGCTATCATCAAATCCGTATTCATGACAATGATATTTGGAAAATAGCTTTTAAAACCAAACAAGGATTGTATGAATGGGTGGTAATGCCATTCGGGCTTTGTAATGCACCCGTGACATTTATGAGGGTGATGAATGATGTGTTTAGACCCTTCATTGATGATTTTGTCATAGTCTACATAGATGATATTCTAATTTTCAGTCGAACTTGGGAAGAGCATGTCAAGCATGTTAAAAAGGTATTGGATGTACTTGTAAGGGAAAAATTGTATTTAAAGATGTCTAAATGTGAATTTGGAAAGACAAACTAAGCTACAACAATCAAGGCATTTCAGATGAATGGGTTTTTTACAACAATTTCATTTGGTTATTAAGTATAAGAAAGGAATTCAGAACAAAGTTGCAGATATGTTATCTAGACCTCCAACAAATGCTTCTATTGTTATTCAACAAAGTCCTTTAGTTCATGCAAGCTATGTTGAACAATATACTAAGGATGAAGATTTCAAAGAAGTTTATGAATCACTAAGGCATGGTTATAAGAATGAAAAATTGAATTATCATATCGATGACAAGTTGTTGTATCATCTTGGTAAAATCTGTATTCCACAAAGTGAAAGAGTGCATGTGATAAGAGAAGCTCACACTTCTCTCATTTCAGGGCATTTTGGAGTAGGTAAAACCGTAGCACAATTACAAAAATTCTGTTATTGGCCTCGAATGAATGAAACAGTGTCCAAATATGTAAAAGGTTGTGTCATGTGTGCAACAAGCAAACCAAGTAACAGAAAGTTAGGCTTGTACACTACACTTCCAGTTCCTTCTCGTCCATGGGAAAGTGTTTCAATGGATTTCGTAGGAGGTTTACCAATGTCTAGAAAAGGACATGACTATCTATATGTTGTTGTGGATCGATTCAGTAAAATGTGTATACTCATGCCTTGTAAAAAGCAAATCACAGCTGAGATGACTGCTCATTTGTTCTTCCAAAATGTATGGGTCCATTTTGGACTTCCTACTTCTATTATTTTTTATCGAGATTCTCGATTTCTTGGGAAATTTTGGTCATCATTATGGGAACTTATGGACACAAAGTTGAAGAAAAACACAACATTTCATCCACAAACCGACGGTCAAACTGAGGTGGTCAACAGGACTGTGGTACATCTTCTTCGAGGGTATTGTGCTAAGCATCCCAAGCTTTGGGATGAACAATTGCATTATGTACAACATGCCTACAACAGAGCTATACACTCTTCTACTCAAAAGTCTCCTTTCGAGACATGTTTTGGGTACTTGCCAAATTCTCCTTTAGACTTCATTTTTGGGAAAGATACAGTGGAATGTGAACAGGTTGATGCAGATAAAGCTCGAAGGTTTATTCAGCAGATTTAGGTAATTCATCAAGCAGTACAAGAACAATTGGAATCAAGGCAGGCCAAATACAAAAAAAGGCATGAAAAACATCGCATAGATCATCATTTTCAGATTGGTGATCAAGTATGGCTTCATATCAGCAAAGATCAACTTCAAGGTGAAGGTAGAAAGTTGAAACCTATCAGGTATGGACCCTTTACAATTTTGGACAAAGTCGGTAATAATGCTTTCCGGTTAGAATTGCCTCCTTATATACAAATGTATTCAATTGTTAATGTGGAAAACTTGAAATTGTATGAGCCGCCTATGATTATAGACCAAGATGTACAGGTTCAAGTACCTTCTGTGGACGAGTTTTCTCCTGAGTATCTTAATGAACTTCAGGAAGATGTAATACTGGACAAGAAGGTCAGATCGTCACGAAGAGGAGACATGGATTTTCTTCGTGTGGAGTCAAAAGGAATGCATCCAAGCAAAGCAAGGTGGATAGAGACCGGAAGAGTGAGGGAATTATACCCTCACTTATTTTCTGAATGATTTCATACTTTTTGTGGCCAAAAAGCTTTCCAGTGGGAAGGTTTGAATCAAGTGGATCATCTCAAAAATTCGATAGATTTAAAGTATTCAAAATGAAAACTAAAGCTTACAAAGTGAAAGATCTCGTCAACAACTTTCCGATGACGTTCGTTTCAGGAAAAACGGCCTCCAAATGACAAAGATATCAGCAGTTGAAGTTTAGTCGGAGATTGGTAGAAAATGGTTAGAAATGGTGTAATTTGGGGCTATGGGAATTGAACCCAAGACCTTGTGAAAAGGCCACCATGGCCCCATGGTTTAAAAAAAAAAAAGGGCGGTCAAGGGCTAGGCCCTTGACCTTGCCAACACCAAGGCACCCCCTTGGTATTTAAATGTGATATTCAAAAAAAACCAACCATATGATAAAACCCAAAACATATATGTTAAAACATAACATATGTTATAACACCAACCATATAGTATTAAAACGCTGCCAACCATATAATATAATGCGCCATATCAAATCGTGCCATATTATATTGTTTCAAACCCAAAATATATATATATCCAAAGTCCAAAAGTCCACAACCATAACGCGCCAACCATATAGATCATATGTTAAAACAAACATATAACAAATCGCGCCAAGGAGGGGAAGCCCACGGGTTTGACCCCGGGACTTCCGCCCTCTTAACTACTAAAGCTACCAATGCGACACCTCCATGGGACGTGGCAAGTAAAGGCATGAAAAAATTAAAAGATGCAGAGATTTGGGGGATTTCGAAGGGCGCATGGCCCATAGCTCGCACCTCCCCAAAAACCATTATTTTTTTATTATTTAAATGGGGCATGGGCACGAATCCCGAGGAGGAGAAGGAGTTTGATGCAGGCAGAGACATGCACCCAGCTCGAGGTGATGCTACACAGTGAACGAAGTGAATTTTCACGCAGACCGAGGTGGTATTTGCACATAGTTCGAGGTGGTACAAAATTGGCACGCATCCCGAGGCCGTACGGACTGTACAATCAGGGGCAGATTTGGGAATTGTGCCAAGAAGGGCATTCAAAGTCCAATTTCTGAAATATATCGAGTTTATACTCAAAAGTCTCGATTTTTCACAAGAATTCCAGATCCAGCTTCAGTTTTTGCATTCAGGCATCCAGACAGAAAAGTGCTCACAGAACCTTCCGGATACACATAAAGGTATCCATGTTTATACTTAAAAGTCTCAGAATTTCATCTTGCAGCTGTTGTTGAAGTCTATTACTATATATGACAGACAAAAATCAGAAGTCACTTTATAAGCATTTGAATACTTAATCTATCGGCCTTCCCATTTGGAAAGTGGCCCGGAGACGTAGCCAGGAAATCTGGTGAACTCCATTACCAATTCTTGTTCATAGATAGTATGCTTACATGTTTATGTGCTTGATGAATGTTATTTAATTTTGCATTCATAAAGATGGTTAACAATTAAAAAAATTCACATGCAAGTAATGGTTAAAGATCAAGTTAAATTTCAGATCATCGTTGCTTCTAACGATGCCATCTTCTTGAAACATTTGGAGTCATCATGACCATATTTATCACAAAAGTTGCAATGTCTGTCAGTCTTCTTATTTTTATATTTTTCTCCTTTGTCACCATTAGGAGTTGAAATTGTCTGAGTGGGTTTGGGACCCTTATATTGCTTGTTGTTGTGGCGAGGATGTTGCTTCTTGGGATTCTTGGGTTTATCTTTTTGATGGACGACTAAGGATTTGTTGGAGGTACCTACAGTGTTGATCACTCCAAGTTGTACAAGCTTATCTTTCTCTCTAATCAAAGTATCACAAAAGTTCTCAAGAGTGGATTTTACATAAGTTGTCCCTAGAGCCTCTTGCATGGCATGGCATGGCATAAAAGGTAGATACAAACACAGAATATGCACTACCAAGATTAGAAAGAATAAGATAGATGCAACAATCTTCGTCTATCTTTATCTTACATTCTTCACATAAATTTCTGAGTGTTTTAAACTTAGATAGATAGTCTTCAATGCAAGAAAATTCACTTGGACTTAAAGTCAATACTTGATTTTCTAACTATTGTGCTCGAATAATATTGTGTTTACCAAATATAGATTCAATATTTTCTCAAGCTTCTTTGGGTTTATCAATTGATTGAAGGTGGAACCTTAAATCATGAGAGATGCACATTCTGATTAATCCATGTGCTTCGTCATTCCTATTATCCCATTTGACTTTCTTATCAGCATCATGTTGATGATTACAACTGTGTGAGACATCCTCGAGGACACGGACTGATTGAGTCGACCTGAGAGAGAGCCCCTAAGATGGGTGTGTGGTTCCTATTTGAGATAGAATTGGAACATAGTGATGGCCTCCTCCTTACAGAGAGTTGAGAATAACTCCAGATGATTCTCCTGTGTAACGCAGTGAGAAAGGAGATCTGTTGAGTTGGACGTGCATGTGGTTGAGCACAAGGTGAATGTGTGAATTCCCATGAGCTGGGTGCATCGTTATGAGACAGAGATGAAAACGATGTATTATCCTCCTCTGAGCAGAGAGTTGAGATGATGAACTCGATATGACTCTCATGTGTAATGCAGTGGGAAAGAAGATCTGTTGAGTTGGGTGTGCATGTGGATGAGCACAAGTGAACGTGATCCTAGTGGTTGAGAAATAGTGAGTGTGGTTCTCATGTGAGTCGCAGTGAGATAGAGATATGGGCATCCCTATGGATGTGCCCCTAGTGGTTGAGAACTAGTGGGTGTATGAGATCCCTTGTTATATTGTTCAAGAGTCAGACTTCCATGTAACCCTAATTGTAATGTAAAGGGTACAGGTCGACCCCACCTTAATGTAAAAGATAATTAATATGGTAATTATTAATTATATTGTGAGTTAGTGAGGTTGGCCCTGTTGTGCCAATAGACACTTATGTTGACAGGTTCAGTCTAATATAAGTAAAGGTAACTTCCCCATTGAGGAATCATATCTCAATTGTGAGTTTGGAAATTTCAGCAAGTACATCTTCTTGGGAAAAGTGCGCACCTCTCTTGGGCGCTAGTATTTTAGGGTTTGTGAGCACCCTTTTGTGTGCTAGGTTTTCTTGGTGGTGGAGGTCTTTCTCTTGAATAATATAGAAAAGGATTGGTTGGGTTTTCTTCCATTGTTGAGAAGGGTTTCACAGGATACTTCTTGTGTACTTGTGCATGGTGTTTCTTCTTGTGATCTTGGTTGTTGCAAAAAATTGTTTATGGTTTAAGTAAAATGATAAAATGGAATGAAATCCATGCTTAAAACTTGCTCATTGAAAAATCAACATGGTATTAGAGCATAGATCTCGAAGAACCCATTGCACAAGCATATACCAATCATCTTCTCATTTCTGCAAAACCGTACGACCCTCCTAAGGTTTCTAGAAAATTTGTACGACCCTCCTTTCTGAGGTGTTCCATCCCTTAATGCTTGGACATTGGGGCTGAAATTTGGACAGGAGGGTATGGCCTCCTTCAGCCCACCTCCAAAAGCTCTTAAAAATAAATTCCAAGAATTTTTTATTTTTGGCCCTAGGGTTCCCCAAATTTCTGCAGATTTCTGGTTTTTTAGGATTTCTACAACACTTTGAAGAAGCCTTCAATATTACATGTGTTATTCTGACTTTCAAGGCTTATTTTTGATAGTCATAAGCCCAACAAAACCTAAGGTTGTTATCCTAGCCTAGCCGTTAGGTTTTCTAGCCCAATTAACAAGGGTTTGTGAAGAATCCAAAATTATGATGAACAGAACTATGATGGAAGATAAGCTTGATGAATCAAGAAACTTCAAGTTCCTGGAAGACAAGACTTCAGAGGAAGATTTATTGTGGGTGATACAAAAATATGACACTGTGACTACCTTCTTCATGAAGATGTCAGAGGACAGAAATCAGCCAGGTGCCATTGGAGAAATCATATCAACACCCTCAGGTATGCACTTGTATATATATTATTTGTATCATTGTCATTAGGGAAATTGCAAGAGGAAGGAACCTTTTGTTGAATTCATGGATACAGAGGGATATCAGTGCATTCAGAGGAATAACACACTGGAAGTGAAGACTCCAAGTTTGATTTTTGTAATTGTCATTCCTGTAACCTATATTTCTAAAGTTTGCTACATTACAAGTAGGTGTTTTGGTTCTAGAGATGTACTCATTATTCTCCTTTAGGAGATATTCTTGTTTTGGTTCCTCTTGTTTTCTTGTTCCAGACAGGTTAACAACAACGGAAGATGTTTATCCTTCAGAGGGAGTCACTTGACTCAAAGGGAGTCAAAACTGTTTGAGAAAGACGAAGAATAGAACCATCATTGAGGAAACCAATGCAATAATGCGTGATCAGAATCTTTCTATGATTCTATGGGCAGAAGTATGCATGACACAGTATATGTTCAGAACAAGATTCTTCACCAGACTTTGAAAAACATAACTCACGAAGAAGCCTTCACCAGAGTGAAGCCTGAGATTGAACACTTCAGGATATTTGGGTGCCCAGTGTATTTTCATGTACCCAAAGAAAAGAAGTCCAAGATAGACCCTTCAGGGAGAAAGGATACATTTATGGGATAACAGTGAATCTTCGAAGACATTCCAAATCTACATCCCTGGTCAGAGACAGATTGAAACAAGTAGAGATGTTGTCCTTGAAGAAGAGATAGCCTTTCAAAGATCCAGAGAATCTCAGATGGAGATTGACAGTGAGACGATACCTTCTTCCCCTTCAGCAGTTCAGAGGGAGACAAACATTATTCCATCTGATCCAGTTGCTCCAGTTGATATATCCAGAGATATTGCAGTAGGGCATAAAAGGCCTGCCTAGGCTCACTTTGTAGGAGGCAGAGAAACATACAAGCCTCTCAAGGCACATCCCAAGAGAACAAAGAGATTTTTAGAGCTACTCTTCAGCCATGAGCCACATCATTGATTCTGAGCCTTTTTTTCATAGAGAAGCGACAGGTGAACATGTATGGAAAGATGCCATAACAGAAGAATATCAGTATATCTTACAGAATGATGTATGAGACATAGTTCTGAGACTAGTAGGGAAGTCTACGGTGACTTCCAAGTGGATCTATAAAATCAAGCATGCAGCTGATGAAAGTGTCGAGAAATACAAACCGATATTTGTGGCCAGAGGATTCCCACAAACAGAGGGAGTTGTCTATGATGAGACACTTGATCCAGAAGTCGAGTTGTTGGATACAAGCAAGTTTTGACTTCTGATTTTTTGGATAAAGGATCTGGGTATGATGCACTACTTCTTGGGACAAGAAGTATGACAGAGGACCGATGAGATTATCCTGAGTCAAGGAAAATATACAGTGAAGATATTTGGTATGACAGAAGTGAAAATCCATGCCTACACCGATGATGATGGATTTGAAGAAAATAAATGATGATGTTTCAGATGAGATTGATCCACAACAGATTCGATCACTGAGGTTTTTGGTTAACACCGGACTTGATTCATACTATGCAGTGAAAGTACTTAGTCAATTCATGAGTCAGTCGAGACCAACTCACTGGATAGTAGTAAAGCATGTATTGAGATATATATGAGGCACAGTTGGATATGGCCTGAGATATGCCTCTAGTGTGGACTTGAGTTTGCAGGGATATGCCGATACAGATTGGGAAGAAAGTACAGTGGACAGAAAGAGCACATCTGGTTTTTTTTTTTACCTTGGAGTTTTCCATGGTTTCCTGATGCAGCAGGAAGCAAAGCTTTGTGGCCTTGAGTACCATAGAAGCATAGTATATAGCATTGAGTGTGCGAAGAAGTGTGGCTTCATAAGCTTATGAAAGATTTACTTGATCATGAGATGGATTCTATGATTATAACCAGAGTTGTGTGAAGCTCTTTCAGAACCTTGTGTTTCATGATAGATCGAAACATGTTGAGATAAAATATCATTTTCATAGACATGATGCAGAGGAAAGAAGTACATGTGCAGTGCCTTCCTACACATGAGCAGATTGCAGACATCTTCACCAAACTGGCTTGGTGAAGAATACCTCTCTAGTTGAGAGGGAGTGTTGATGACTACAACCAAGACAAAGTTTGAGTACTTACGTGCGAGACTTGGCCTGATGGAAAATGCCTCCCTAGCTGAGAGGGAGTGTTGATGATTACAGTTGCGTGATACATCCTCCAGGACATAGACTGATTAAGTCGACCTGAGAGAGAGCCCCTGAGATGGGTGTGTGGTTCTTATCTGAGACAGAACTGGAACATAGTGATGGCCTCCTCCTTACAGAGAGTTGAGAAGAACTCTAGATGATTCTCCTGTGTAACGTAGTGAGAAAGGAGATCTGTTGAGTTGGACGTGCTTGTGGCTGAGCACAAGGTGAATGTGTGGATTTCCATGAGTTGGGTGCATCGTTATGAGACGGAGATGAAAACGATGCATTAGCCTCCTCTGAGCAGAGAGTTGAGATGATGAACTCCAAATGACTCTCCTGTGTAATGCAGTGGGAAAGAAGACATGTTTAGTTGGACGTGCATGTGGATGAGCACAGGTGAACGTGATCCTAGTGGTTGAGCACTAGTGAGTGTGGTTCTCCTGTGAGACGCAGTGATATAGAGATATGGACATACCTATGGATGTGCCCCTAGTGGATGAGAAATAGTGGGTGTATGAGATACCTTGTTATATTGTTCAAGAGTCAGACTTACCTATAACCCTAATTGTAATGTAAAGGGTACAGGTCGGCCCCACGTTAATGTAAAAAATAATTAATCTGGTAATTATTATTATATTGTGAGTTAGTGAGGTCGGCCTTGTTGTGCCAATAGACACTTTTGTTGACATTTTCAGTCTAATATAAGTAAAGGTAAATTCCCTATTGAGGAATCATATCTCAAGTGTGAGTTTGGAAATTTCAGCAAGTACATCTTCTTGGGAAAAGTGCGCAACTCTCTTGGGCGCTAGTCTTCTAGGGTTTGTGAGCACCCTTTTGTGTGCTAGGTTTTCTTTGTGGTGGAGGTCTTTCTCTTGAAGAATATAGCAAAGGATTGACTGGGTTTTCTTCCCTTATTGAGAAGGGTTTCCCAAGATACTTCTTGTGTACTTGTGCATGGTGTTTCTTCTTGTGATCTTGGTTGTTGCAACAAATTGTTTATGGTTTAAGTAAAATGCTAAAATGGAATGAACTTCATGCTTAAACCTTGCTAATTGAAAAATCAACACATCAGTGGGTGTTGTTTTATTTCCCAAGGTAATCTGGTACAAGCCTTTACTTCTTAATAAATCCTCCATATGGGGTTTCCATTGGAAGTAGTTGGTGCTGGTAAGCAAGAGATTATTTGTAAAAGTCATATTAAATATGCAGATAATATGGATTTAAAAACTAAAACTGGTGATCTGGATGGAAATATCTCGAAAAATTATGCGGTTTTAAAAAAAATGGCACTAAAAACAGACTTCGGATGTGAAAGTTATGCCATTTAAAAAAAATGCATAAGCGGTAACCAAAGGACCACGTGATGGTGTAAGTTGCTTTATGAAGTGACCCACTTTTATAAAGAGAAGTGGGGATCACTTTTACAATGAAGTTACTTTATAAAAGAAAAGTTGCATGCAAAATACTCTAAAATAAAATATTAAATCTACTTGTAGTGATTCACTTTTATACTTGAACTGAAATACACTTTACAATTTGAGCATGAACTTTTTCAAAAAAAAGTAACAAAAAGAGAGACTTGAACTCAAGACCTCTTACTTAATCAGGAAACTTTTAACCAAATGGTCTAGAAAAACATATTGTATTGTTTAGCAAGAGGATTGGGGGTGTTGTTATTGTTGTTGTGGAAGACAACCTTGAAGAGTGTGCTAAAAAAAAAACTATTTTCACACAAGAAAAAAATTTCGTTTCTCGATGACAACAAGGGTTAGATCTCAGTTAGCTTACCTGGAAAATGCACATTTTCCTATTTGTTTCTGATTTTCCGAGATCGCACAGGGTGCGGGGAAAAGAGCATACGCAGATCTAAAAGAATAGCAACCCAGAAACAAATAATATAAAACTGAAATAAAACCAAAATAATACTCTTCAAAAATTTAAAAATGGTGTATTCATGCTTTATACCTCCGGATCTGACTGAAATGGTCGTATCTTGGGCAAACGGAAACCTTTTCGAGTGAAAGGAAAAATGTTTCTGACTGAAATGAGCGCTCTGAACACAACGGAATAGTCCTCTCAACCCATAAATGAATGGAAATGGAATAAAATAGAGATGAGGAAAATCGGTTTCACGATCTCGATCTACAACAGGAGCGGGTCTTCAAACAGACTTTGATACCATGTTCGACAACATAGGTATTTCAACAGAGGACAAACAGCTTCAGTAAACACTCACACAACCAGATCAAAGATCAACACATCGATGTTTTGACGTGGCAAAACCCCTACAGGGAAACATCCACGGCCCCAACCAACGCGGCCACTTGGAGCAATTTATTAATGCAAAAGAAAAATATTACAAAGAGATTTTACAAGAGAGTTTCTCACAATCGATCATCGACAAACGACCCTCCATGCTCTTTAAATAGAGATCATGGACCAATTGGGTGCTAAGCCATGGATCAATGGTCGTTAAGATCGAGGAGAATATGAACCGTCGGATAGCTCTATGTTGGGAAAATATCATGACCATTAGATTTCCTAACTACAAATGCATACTAAAGAAACACACTTTTACCTAACGACGCATTAGACCAAGTAGATCTTAACTAACTCCTAAGTGTCTAAATATCCTAACACTCTCAACTTATATCTTGAATGTACTAAAGTTCTCAATTGCTTCTAACTTGGCCTTCATGAAGTAGATCCATACACAACTTGTGAATTCACCAATGGATATGATGAATTAAATTGTTGTTCTTCACAAGCCCATGGATTTCATTGTTTACAAGCTTAAGTACCTTCTTGGTTTTAGACTTGGAATTTTCAAATTCTCCACTGACTTCCTAGTGACACATGCTTCACACAACTTGGTGATTTTGCCAACCAAAGCCATTCTAGCATTATGTTCTTCTTTGTTTCCAATTATTCATGATTCAAGTGGGCATACATATTGCTTCAAAGTTGATCCCGAGAAAAAATTATTGTGTTGTGAATACCTTTGAAACCGCATGCTCAACATTAAGCTTGAAAAATCATTTTCATAAGTTCTTATAGGAGCCATTCTTTCCTTTTATTTTTTTATGAACTATAATTGTCAAAACTAACCTCCATGTCGTATTCGACAATTCTCCTCACTAAAATCAAGTTATCATTCTTGCTAGGAACATATAGTATATTTTTTTATCTTATCAACATTGTTGCCATGTGCGAACTTCATTGAAACGCTCCCTTGTCCTTCATCCTTGTGTCCTTTTGTCTCCTAAAGTGGCACTTTTTGTGATTGAATTCCCTTCAAGATCACAAAATCACTTCTCATGATAAGACACATGTTTCAAAACTGCACAGCATATATACCTATTAGAATACATGTGAATGGAGATCAACGTGATATGCATTTTATTAATATGATAAGCATATAAATACATGATCTATGACCTTTGGATTCATCTTCCAAGAGGTCTCTTGGACTCTCGATGACAGTTCTTATTCACTTGTGACTTTTCATATTCCTTCTCAAGTGAATAATACAAAATACCATATCCCTAACAGATTAGGTTTCCAACATTCCTCCCTTAATTGGAAGGGGTGTATGTGAGTCCAAACAGAGAGCTGAAATGTGAAAGTGGACAACTGCCAATGGTTGAATGTGCTCTTTGAATTTGGTGGTTTTTGGATGACGACAAACCAAATGGCTAGCAGAAGTTGATGTCTTCTACGAAATGGTGGTTTAAGGAAAACCACATACCAAAATGCTAGGAAAAGTTGATGTCTTCTACTAAATGGTGGTTTAAGGAATACCCCAAACTCCAGAACTTGGCTCTAAGACTCAATGGTTCTTGGAACATTTCCTAATTTAGCTAGAAGCTAACGTATTTTGCTAATTGGAAGTGTTCTCAAATGGTGGTTTAAATATGACCATAAATTGTTTTCTAGCAGAAATTGTAAGTCTTCTACTAAATGGTGGTTTAAGGAAGACCATAAACCAAATCATGCTGAAGGAATATAGCTATGACTCTAACTAGCTTGTTCCTGCTCAATTGATAGGACTTAGAAACATGAATCTTGACTATCAATCAATGTTATTATTCCCCCTTGTCAGGTACAAGGTGAGAAGATGATAATATTTCCACTATAATATGTGTCAATACTTGAGAATGAATTCTTCGGTATGACCGATATATCTTCTTGGATGTTGATGACCATTGCCAAGAAGTGATCCACCCATAGTATTTACTCTTGCAGTTTTCTTACATTTGGAACATCTGTCTGAAGGATGATTATGCTTTTTACAATGCTCACAAGGATGAAGATCAAAACATTGATCCTCCATGTGGCTAACTTGATGACATTGTTTGCATTTAGGAATCTGATCTTGAACTGGAGCAGGTGAAGATGAATTTTCTTTAAGGAATCTAGCACTCTGGAATTGGATTGGTTTGGAATAATATGGAATGTGATAGGTCACTTCCATTTTGTATCCAAGACTTGTTTTGTGCTTGTTGTTCATGATTTCTTCCCAAGGTTTGATGATGGGCTTGGAAAGTGCAAGCAGAATTTGTTTATGACAAAATTTATCTTCATTTGAATCTGCTTCTGAAGTGGCATCACGGATTTGATCATGTGTTGGCTGATGATAGGTATCAATCTCAAATTCAAAAAGAGAATTGTTATGAACAAGGATTAGTTCAGAATATTGATTCTTTTGTTGTATTTCATCTTGTTGAAGTTGTGATTCAAGTTGGAGAAATTTGATTTTCTCATGTGAATCTTGTAAACAGGTTAGAACATTAGTGAGAGTTTCTTTGTCAATTATGAGTGTATTGTCGATAGTAGAGAGTATTCAAGTATTCAATAACTCTAATAATTCATCAATTCAAGCCATTTAAATACCAACTTAGACCATAAAAAATTTATTTTAACTCCACCCTTTAACAATCAAACTTAACAATTCAAACTCAGCAAATGGAGGGTGTCAGCTTCTACCGAAAATGCACCATTTTACAATGCAATTCAACTTAATTTTAAAAAAATACAATTAAACTTACAAAAAGATTATTTTCAAGTTACAATTGCTCTGAATTCTAGAGTTGAATTGATCTTCAGGATTGAATGTGCCATCTCTATTTCTCGAAAGAGTCAAATAGAGAGAAAGAAACCACAACTTCTCGGTCTTATTTCCAAAAGTTGAGCATTGGAATAAACTAAATATTTTCCCTTGAATAGATCGCACATGCATGTGAATTTGTGTTGACATAACATTTCACACGTGAATTATTCACCCCAGCGACTGATAAATCTTGTTGCAATTGAAACAAATCCAACCTCATACTCAGTAGCACTTGCACTGTACTAAATGTTCCCTACATAAGCCCTTAGGTTTCATGGAAGAATAAGATAGCCGATGGGTTTTAACAAAATCAGATCTTGGTCGGCGTAGAAATATGGGAAAATTATGGGCCTGATGAGGAAATAGTAGAAAATCAGTTCTCGAACTCAGGTAATGTATACAAATGAGAAAATGGGTATTTATGAAATGTGAAAATGAGCACCTAAGGTACAATGGTATTTTTGTTCCACTGTTGTATGAAGAAACATTCAAAAAAACAATTTTAACTTTCCATCATCAACACATCTATGATCCCGTGGTTGAAGATATTATTCATCTAACAAATTTACCATGCAGCCTACACTGTGAATTTGATTATTTTGGTCCACCAATGCCCCAAAATCTAGCCAGAGAGATTACTTTGGGAAAAATAGATCCAATCACAAAAAAAAACTTTTTAGGAAGATGATACCAATTGCAAGGGCTTGCTACCAAATAATAATAACGCAAATGGTCTCCACTAAGAAACCACATTCCTACTTTCAGAAGCGACTTAATCAATGATAGCGTGAAAAAAGAAAAATTTGCATGCGACCTGTATCATCTCAAGCAATATTATGTAATAGAAAAATAGTCAATGGAGAGATTTGTCTCTACAATTTCGTTCTTCAGATGCAATGTCAGTGGTGCTCATGTCAGTGGTCTTTGTGTCTCTCAATGGAATAACTGCAACAGTTGGCTAGCTAGTCAAATTAAACCTATTCGATCAACAAATTCTATCGTTGAAGGTGAAGAGTCAAGTGCCTCAGAATTTGGTAGATGACAACATGCATTTGCAACCATGCATTGTTTCCAGAACAAACTACATTTTACAAGGTTCTAGTTGTTGTGGTTGTTCAAGAAGATGTCTGCAATGGTATATTTGTTGTTACAAATTAATACACAAACTTGGCTTCACTCAAGTTCATAATCATTGAAAGTGGTGGTTCATTGTTTTTATATTCAATCACTAATGCTTCAACACTTCCTCAAGATTTATATCAAATGTTGAGTCGTCCATATGCTTTTGCTTGTGTATTGAGACTTAGAACATCACTGGAATTCAATTGTATTGGTTTTTGTCTTCTATGTTCAATTCTTTAGCATTGGGGAAATATCGGAACGGGAGAAGCATTCCACGACAATCCTTGTTATAGTTTCATGGAGTCTCGACAATACTGTGCAGATCGAGCTCTGTTCCATCGGATTGGAGGTGAGCAAAGAGTGGAAGCATCTAGATGAATCGATGGTAGAGTATCACAACCACAATGGTTGGTGCACCTTTTGTGAAATTCGGATCTGGTCGCTCACACGGCCACTTTTTCCGGGATCCACAATATGAGAAAGAAAACTCGTTTTATCGACACCAGAAAAGGAAAACTCCTTTTCTTGATACCCGAGAAGAAAAACTCGTGACCTCTCGCACCCCAAGAAAGAATAATACCAACTATATTCTTCCATCTACTGGTACAACAAATAAGGGTAAGGTTTCTGATCAAATCTATGCGCGAGAGGGAGAAAATGACGCCGACAAGAATAATAAGCCAAACTGGTAGACTAGCACAAATGGGCACAAAAAATCAAGCAAAGAGACAATTCTACACACTGAAATGAAAACACCCAAGGGAATAAAGGAGACAAAGGTGTTTCTAGATGAAGCGAAGAATCATGAAGTTAAACCATGATGCTATGGACAACTACCATAGCTTAATTCAAACCCCGAGAACTATAGGCGTTATGATACCACTATTGGAATACACACAAATGGGGATCAACATGATATGCAGTTTATTAATATGATACACATAAATACATTATCTACAACCTTTGGATTCATTTTCCAATAAGTCTCTTGGACTCCTTATGATAGTTCATATTCACTTGTGACTTTTTATATTATGTCTCAAGTGAATAATACAAAATACCATAACCCTAATGGATTAGGTTTCCAACAATACCAAACATTAGACTTTCTTTCATCTTTGTCTTCATATGGTGCTTCCTCATTAGCTTCCTATGGTGCTCCAAGTGTGAAGTCTTTCACTTCATCCTCATCATATTCCTCTTCTTCCACAGTTGCTCTCATGAAACATTTTATTTTGTGTTGTTTTCTTTCTCTTCTTTCCATTTTGCCATAAATGTCTAGGTTTGCCTCAATAGTGACTTGTCTTTTTGGTAGCTTTGCTTTTGTTACTTTCTATGTGTCATTTATAAAAACATTTGCCTTTTCCTTTCAATTTGGCACCCAGTTCACAATCAATTCACCTCTTCAAGCTTCAAATTGAAGTCCTCTTGCAATGTAATGTCCCCATTTTTTGACATTATTATGTTACAGAGTGTTATGCCTACCAGAGTAGCCAAATGGGGGTGACAGTGTGTTCAAGAGTTATTGAGGGGTTTTATTGGGCTCCACGTGCATCGTTCATCATATTTCATCATCAGGATCCATTCCGCACAACTTGGCTTTGGTTTCGTTGCATTCCGACGATTTTCCTAATTTTGAGTTGTTATGGGTCATATTTTAATTAATTTCACTAAGAAGGCCATTTTGGGCATAATACTTGGAGAAACCTCTTAGTGTAATAGCTCATCAAAATCGGGAGGAAGAGAACTACAGGATTAGATGATGAGAAGTGACTTTCAGTGGCCGGAGAAGCCATAGGGACAAATAAATCACTTTTTGGAGGCAAAAAGGCTAATTAATTAATAAAGTGATTTAATTAAAGAATAATAAAAATAAAGTAGAAGTCACTTGGAGAGAAAAAGTGAACAGGGGGGATAAAAGAGAGATAGGGGCCTCTATTCTCTCATTATGTTGATTATCACTTTGATGTCTGACTTCTTGCTAGAGAGCCCGTGATACTTGGGAGTTTTTAGGGTTTTGACTGAACAAACCCTAGAGATCAGCTCGGTGGTGAAAGATATCACATTTCCTAATCCAAACTTGACCAAGGAGGTGAAAGTTTCCTCCCTCGCCATTCTACATCAGTTACAAGAGCAGTTGAGGAAGCATGGCGCACTTGTGGGGGTTTCCAACAGGTTGGGGCACACTTGTTGAGGAGTACATGTTCGATTTGCTTGACAGTGACTAGATCTTCAGTAGATCGTGTTCTAGGGTTGATTGCTATCACCAGGGCGCCTATTTGCATCCGTTTGTGAGGGTATACTTCAGCCTATTCATTCTATCATCTAGGAGGGTGAGTTTTCTCTTGAGGAGGGCGCATTTCTCATTAGATATCTTGTGTTTTGGAAGGGAAGATCATTCCCAACATCCTAGAGCTTTGGCATAGGGGTTTCCTATCCCCCAATCTACCTTTTGTCATTTGATTTCAATGGATTAGAGGCCATATCCTTGGGGGCCAAATTTGCAATGGTTCCTATAGCCAGAAAGGGTGCACTTTGCTAGAGAGGGTAGCACATACAGCTTGGGATCTTGGGTATCTTCTGTATTTAGCTTGGAGGACTCTTGAGAGTTCATATCTCCACCATTCTACTGTATTTTGGAGGCACTACCAGCCACACACATCATTCTTCTTCATGTATTCTAGATCTGCTCCATTTTGTATGGGGTCAGCTATATTATGATAAATAAAATCAGATCTGAGGTATTTGTGATTATTTCTTGTGTTGCTTCTACTGCATCTTGTTGTGTGTATGTCATTGGCTACATTGTTATCGTTTACTTGCTACAAACATCATTAAAACTATCCCAATAAACCCTAGCACAACTCTAAAATACAAATCTGCAAAGTGTTTGACAAAATACCACAACCAGAAAAACACATAAAAACCTCAATGTTCCAAGCAAATATGTTTGGGAACTTTTCAGTGGTATCAGAGTGAATTTCCTTCGCCAGCCTGTGATAAACGTTGATGATCTAGAGGAGAGATGGATTTTGCAAAAGAGATCATACATTGTGATATAGAATATCAAGCCCTTAGTGAGATATTTAGGGCTCAAGTGACATTCCAACAGTTTGTATCCATCAAAAATCCAAGATGGAGTAAAGATGATGTTGCAGTATGGACCAAGAAGATTGAAGAATCTGAATATTGGAGAAGAAAAGCAATAGAAAACAGAGCCAAAGCAGTCAAGGAGATAGATACATTACCACATGTCAGCGGGGAACTTTGCTACAGTTGCAAGGAACCTTGGGAGTCGGATCACAGATGCAGGGGTAAAGGCAGAGTGTATTACGTTGAGGTGCACTATGACAATGATGAGGATGATGAGTATGAGGATGAGGCCTTAGATGCCTCATTAGAGCAGTCACGGGACTCTTGCGCATTTGATGGACAGTTGAATGGACAGGATGATAGTGCATGTTCTTTAGCTTCCCTATCAGATAGTGTTGAGGATTCAACACTTCAACATAGTGGCAACACTTGTGAGGATTCAGATGACTTATCACCTGGTATGAGGTCATGCGTGGGGGATATTGTTCCTCCCATGGAATTGAGTGTGACATAGTCCTTACCTTCTTGGACAGTTATGATAGACATTACACATGAGGATATCAATAGCATTTCAGAGGTGGTAGAGGAGCCTTGTGTAGCATTTGAACACAAGAGACATATGGATCTACAGACCCAAGAGGAGAGGCATGGCTTGGAAACAATTTACTATATACACACCTATCAATATGAGGAGAGTGAGTCACCTCTTTTGGGGAGTCTATTGTTAGATTAGGTTGTGGAGACCGACAGCTTGTTGGGATACTCACTTCTAGGATCGGTCTACAGTGATGAGGATACACTCCTTATTGGTTGAGATGACCATATCTCATGTCTGGACACATTTGTATGGGATCCAGGTGCAGATGACATTAGCAGAGTGAGCGCACAAGAGGATATAGCTTCCCATACAGGATACAATGTGATTCATATGGGGGTAACAGTTGGTGATGGTGTGCAGTGGCATACAAGAGGACTCGGTAACACAGTGGACAATGGTCATTTTAGTGCCTTATCTTTTGAGGAGTGTGTTGTTTGGGATTCCATTGTTGACAATAGCAATGAGAGGCATGAGGTAGCACCTCAACAAGATTGTGATCAGGAGTCACGAAACTTGACAAGACAGTTGAGAGTCAGTGAGAACATGATCATGGCAGCCACTAGATGCATTGATGATACACACGCATTGGTGGCAGGATATTGTTGGAGGGCCTCGATGGCACATGATAGCTCAGATGGGGGACTTGTCGTTGATGACTTCCATACACTCAGGGACAGAGTGACTGTGATGAGGGTCGACTACCAACAATTATTGATGGATAGGGATTACCTATTGGAGGTTGGCGAGATGTATCACAGGGAACTGAGGGAGAAGGAGATTGAGGTGGGCCAACTCACTCATGAGTTTGTGAGCACACGAGAATTGTTGGAAGGCGCATAGACAACCTTTCAGGAATTAGGGTCCATATTAGAGGGGCTCCTTGAGGAGACTAGTCAGGGATCTACTACATCTATCTCAACAGAGAGTTAGATGTTTACTTCAGCCACTTCGCTAGAGGATGTTGGTGGTTTGGTAGAGGAGCGCCAGATGATGGAGGTGTGTGAGGGATACCCCGGATCGCTGATGGTTATGGAGGGATATGACCAGGAGACGTTGGAGGATGTACAGGTGTCACAGGGACCACCATCCATGGGTAGTTCTAAGACAGTTGGTCGTACACATACACAGGGGGATTCCAGAGCCATGGGAAGTTACGAGGACACTTCCATTTGTGTTCCAGGATTGGATGACATCCATGAAGAGGTTGATCCAGCAATACACCTTGGATATGTGATGATGCAGGAGGATATAGGAGTTTGCATGACTACACAGGGGCATATGATGATGAGAGATAGTTCACGGGAGCATGCAAAGGTATATAGTGGAATTCAGGGGGACACATTGGATGGCAGGGAGGAGACATACTTAGTGGAGCATGGAGATTCCTCTCCCTTCCTGCTAGCAGTACATAGTTCTAGGAGATCACCTTCACAACAGCAACAACTATATGAGTGATGATGGAGGGAGAGTGATTGACCAGCGGTTTGTGGAGTTACTAAATGTTGTACCCAATGGTTGGAGTTTAGTGATGAGTACAGGCGATTATTCACCATGGGTACTAGTGGATGAGTTTTTGGTCAAGTCTTTGGGATTGACCAAAGTCTGTGGTACTTTTCAGTCCCATAGACAGTTGCAGTTATTTCTATTATCCTTCCCCGATACTTTCATCATAGACAACAACTTAAGGGGAGATAGACAGTGGCAAGGACATGGAGAGTTGGTAGGCAGAGACCCCCTCACGGGAGTGACTTGGTTATTTACAGCATGATAGGGGTAATTCATCTGAGACAGTCATATGAGGCTCGGGGCATGATGGAGAGCAGCATCAACTGTGGGATAGAGTATGTTCCAGAGATGGATACAGGTTCAGAGTCTCAGCATGATGAGGATAGGGAGCAAAGATGGACAGATGATTCTGATGAGGTCCATGAGGTCAGTTGGCAAGAGGTATGGTCACAGCAGGTAGTGTCAGGGATCTTGAGGACCGTACATGATGTACCTATGGTTGGACAGCCTGGCCATTTCAGGACTCGTCAGCAGGACAGAGAGAGATTCTCCTTGGGGGATCTCGATGATGATGTCATGAGACACATGGGGGCATCTTTGGTATGTCAGCATCACAAGTCACGACATGACTCCATAGCCACCCTTGTTTCAATGTTGAGTTGGGAGAGTATGCTAACTTCTCTCGACCCTGGGGCAGTAGAGATATTTAGTAGGGAAAACAACATCGAGATATTGCTAGAGCATGGGACTCCACAGGAAGTAGTATGGATTGGCAAGGAGGTCGAATTTAGTGATTATGGACATGACAACATGACTATCCACATACTTCGGCTAGATGTTTACAGTTTTGTGGGCACCGAGATACATGGTATGACACCTTCAGAGTTATGTGATGCGGGATTTGGTTCTCTTCTAGAGCACATGAGGGTCTCAGAGACTTGCATGATTGATTCCTTCCATTGTTGGAGGAATTTGAAAGCAAGTCAAGATGAGTATGCTTTGTGGCAAGATGGATCTCCTTGGTTGAGGATCGGATATAGCAGCAGATCATCTTCTTGGTTAGCAGGGGTCTCAGATATAGCAGCAGATCATCTTCTTGGTTAGCAGGGGTCTAGCTTCTGCCAAAGACGATAGTTGGGAGATGGGTTTATGTGAAAGACTCCTTGATGGATGGATATTGTATCTACTTGTTTTGTTAGTTGGGAATCTTCAAGAGATTCATGATGTTGGTATCTTACAGGACTATACTTCGCAGGGCACTGCAGTTTGCATCTTGATATGGGATCCAAGGATTGGAGTGCTTGGTAGTCCATAGTTTGATGGGGTTGAGATCCGAGTAGAGTGGTTGCTTGGGGAGTTGACCGAGGATTGGGTGCACACGATCATTGTACTCATCAGGAGCATTTGGGTATCATGTATGGTGAGCACTTGGAGGGGCCATGTCTTGAGGAGAGCTTACTACAGGTCACACAGGTGGATATGGGATCTTGGTATCATATACATATTGATTCAGTTATTCCTTGAGGACAAACAATATTCTAGCAGGGAGAACTGTAATGTCCCCATTTTTGGACATTATTATGTTACAGAGTGTTATGCCTACCAGAGTAGCCAAATGGGGGTGATAGCAAGTTCAGGATTTATTGAGGTGTTTTATTGGGCCCGATGTGCATCGGTCATCATATTTCATCATCAGGATCCATTCTGCACAACTTGGTCTTGGTTCCGTTGCATTCAAATGATTTCTGTAATTTTGAGTTATTATGGGTAATATTTTAATTAATTTCACTAAGAAGGTCATTTTGGGCATAATACTTGGAAAAACCTCTTAGTGTAATAGCTCATCGAAATGAGGAGGAAGAGCACTACAGGATTAGATGATGAGAAGTGACTTTCAGTGGCAGGAGAAGCCATAGGGATGAATAAATCACTTTTTAGAGGCAAAAAGGCTAATAAATTAATAAAGTGATTTAATTAAAGAATAATAAAAATAAAGCAAAAGTCACTTGGAGAGAAAAGGTGAATAGGGGGGATAAAAGAGAGATAGGGGCCTCTATTCTCTCATTATGTTGATTATCACTTTGATGTCTGGCTTCTTGCTAGAGAGCCCATAATACTTGGGAGTTTTGAGGGTTTTCACTGAACAAGCCCTAGAGATCAGCTCGGTGGTGAAAGATCTCACCTTTCCTAATCCAAGCTTTGCCAAGGAGGTGAAAGATTCATCCCTCACCATTCTACATCAGTTACTATTCATTTACAGAAGCAATTGAGGAAGCACAGCGCACTTGTGGGGGTTTCCAACAAGTTGGGGTGCACTTGTTGAGGAGTACATGTTCGATTTTCTTGACAGTGACTAGATCTTCAGTAAATCGTGTTCCAGGGTTGATTGTTATCACCAGGGCACATAATTGCATCAGTTTGTGAGGGTATACTTCAGCCTATTCATTCTATCATCCAGAAGGGCGAGTTTTCTCTTGAGGAGGGTGCACTGCTCATTGAAGATCTTGTGTTCTGGAAGGGAAGATCATTCCCAATAGCCTGGAGCTTTGGCATAGGGGTTTTATATCCCCCGATCTACCTTTTGGAATTTGATTTTAGT
Organism: Picea mariana; assembly: GCA_032191745.1. NCBI lineage: Eukaryota > Viridiplantae > Streptophyta > Pinopsida > Pinales > Pinaceae > Picea > Picea mariana. Next base: position 171,181 of record JASDQU010102510.1, read on the forward strand.
GGATTAGGCCATATCCTTGGGGGTTGAATTTGTAATGGTTCCTACAGCCATAAATGGTGCACTTTTCTAGAGAGGGTAGCACATACAACTTGGGATCTTGGGTATCTTTTGTATTTAGCTTGGAGGACTCTTGAGAGTTCATATCTCCACCATTCTACTATATTTTAGAGGCACTACGAGCCACACACATCATTCTTCTTCATGTATTCCAAATCTGCTCCATTTTGTATGAGGTCAGCGATATTATGATAAATAAAATTAGATCTGAGGTATTTCTTGTGTTGCTTCTACTATATCTTGTTGTGTATATGTCATTGGCTACATTGATATTTTTTACTTGCTGCAAACATCATTAAAACTATCCCAATAAACCCTAGCGCAAATCTAAAAGACAAATCTGCAAAGTGCTTGACAAAATACCACAACCAGAAAAACGCATAAAAACCTCAATGTTCCAAGCAAATCTGTTTGGGAAAATTTCATGCAACAAGAGACGTTTTCAAAGGTCACATTTGATGTTATCGTTGAAATGTTCAAGATTGTTACAAACACATTATGTAATTTAGGTAGGCTATTCATCATGACAATGATTAATTCTCCTTATGTGATCCCTACTATAAATGCTTCCAAACAACTTGTGTGAATCAATAAGCATGAAATTTTGCATTGTGTTGGTGATTGTTTCAAAATAAAAATCTTCGATGTTACTTCAAAATTAGAATAAAAATCTTGAGGTTTAAATCTTTAATATTTCTTACATGAAACTTCAAAATGAAAATTTAACATTGATCATCATACCATATTGAAAATACATCATTGATCACCATGCCATACATCACATTTGTTATTCATTATCCCATTATATAAATATAAATGCATACAAGCGTAAATGTGTACAATGAAACACTTAACATAGCCCATTTTCTTATTGTACTAACTTGCTTTTACCAAGTTAAGAAAAGTTAAATAATTTTTGCATATGACCACTAAAAACATATTCTATTCCATATGATTACTTTCATTTTTTCCAAATTCCAAAGCTTCATTCTCTCTAACATTTCAAAAATATAAAAATTAAAATTTATTTTTTTATTTTGAAAAAAAAAAAACTTTAACTCTTTTCACAAAAGCATTGATATAATTAGGTTTTTAGGAAAGGGGAAGACATAGATATTATCAAATGCATGTAGAAGGTGCTTGAATTTTATGGGACCAACATATGGAATTTTGTGTAGAGGTGTAGGATAAGGTAACTTTCGTGTCAGTTGGAACTTTTACCAATATAGATGTGATCCATGTGGGTTAGAAAAATCATCCATGTATGTTCACAGGGATATCACAATGTAGCAACCTTGTCATATGGCATGGGTTGGGTCACATGGCATGGGTTGGGTGTGTAATTTGGCAGAACTATAATCATTTGTTGATCAATTTTGTCTTCTCACCCTCAAAAAGGGGGTGAATTTGTAAATTTCATATAAATTATTAAATTGATTGGACTTAATGAAAGATTAAAAAAAATCAATATGTTTATTCATTATAATGTTTTTTTATACTTTCTAAAGAATCTGCTTGATTTTCACTTCAGTAGCTTGCTTTCTTTTTGTTTTCAAAATAGTTGTTTTGAATCATTAAACATAAACCATTTATGTAAGTGTTAACCTATTTATTCACAAATAATTCCACATTGTATAAAAGTATACAAACCTTAAGCCAGCATAGATCCATCTTAACTTCTAGATTCATCTTAACTCCTGATCTATCAAGTGTGGAGAGGGATCAAATCTTTCAAGATGAAAATCTCAACTTTTCCTCAAACTTTGTACTTTATAAATATCTCTCAACTCTTGATAAATCTAAAATAGATCTAAGCTAATGTTAAATATACGCAATTTCTTTTTATTTAATAATTCATTTTCAGTGTCACTGAAAAATGCTCTTGATAAATCTAAAATGGATCTATGCTGTTTTTAGATCTACTCAATTTCTTTTCCTTTGTTTTTAGATCTACTCAATTTCTTTTCATTTATTAATTCATTGTCAGTGTCACGGAAAAATGAGAGATGAAGCAGATTTGTTTAGTTTTGGATTAGTTGTATGTTCAAATTTGATCAAGACTATATTTCTCTAATTATGACTAATATTGTGACAGAATCATAGCCAAACGATCTGACCGCTTCATTTTTACTAAATTTACAATTTACATAATATGTACGAGAAACCCATTCACTAATGTAGACATTTAATATAATATTGTCGAACTGTAAATTGCAAAATGCAGACTCACTCGTCTATTTTTATTTCGGAGATGATAGAACTTGTGGGCGATATGCCGTGAATTTTTTTCCACGGAAATATGCCTTGGATTTCCTCCAAAGCGCTGGAATATTAATTCCTATGGGCTATTGTTGTGTAGATGTAATCCGTATGTGCAGCAACAGTTTTCTCTTCATCCATATTAAAATCGCAGCCCTCCTCGGCCTTTTCTTTTTAGTTGTTGCGTCGGTTCTTCGCCGCTGACTGACTGTAATATATCCCCCATTGAAGGCAAAGTTAGGGTTGCAAAACTGAAAAATATTATAAAATGTGTCCATCAATTCGTTATGACACGGTTGGAAATATGTATATTCATCTTCAGGGATCATTTATCACTTTATTATCTTTTGGAAACCGTTCCCAACTTCCCATCGAAGTCATGATCCGATATATGTATACGAATTAAAAAAAAAATCCAGGAAAATACTCCGCGATTCCGTTCTAGACTACTTAGATCCACTCATGGAAATTTGTTGTTGACAAAGAATCAATTTTCTTATGAATTTCCGGAATTGCAATTACAAAGTCACGTTTCAATATGAATAATCGGTTACCAATCATGTTAATTAGAATCTGACAAATATCATATCCAGAAAAATGCATTTGGAAAAGACATTTCTCGCGATATAAGTATTTACCTCTCTCAAGTGGATGGATCGCCAATATCGTCGTCAGAAGAAGGGCATCGAAACCCCGGCGGCATCCTCGCCACTGGATTTCCTCCCAGTTCCGTGTTCTCTGGCTTCAATAGCAACCGGAATTGATCTATTCTTCGAAGACACACGAACTTTACCATGGACTCCGACGCACCTTTCTCCTTCATAATATGTTCGCACAACATAAAACCTAAACCCCATTACTCTCACATCGCATTATTGGCATTGCATCTAGAAACCCTGGTCCTTTCATTTCAGGGATGTCTTTTATTTCCGTTAATTTCCTCGCCCTTGCAATGAAGGTTTGTTTCTATTCTAATTTGGGGTTTCCACGAATGATGGAAAAAAAAATTCGATGGATTTCCATAAGCAGAGAGTATGTGTTTAAGCTGAGGTTAGGGTTATTCTGTTGCTCAACTTGGATCAATGCTCTCTCCCATTAACCGCAGGCTTCAATTCCAGGTACATTTTAAGATTATTTCCTCTTAGATATGCTCTCTAAAGCCCCATAAACCCTACTTCTTTCATTTCAGCAATTTCTACTAATTTCTTCACCCTCGCAATTGCTTCACATGTGCATTTGTCCATGGCACTCAGATGACAGGGCAGAGCAGCCTGGGCTTTATAGCTCCACATATGGAGGCACTTAGATGACAGGGCATAGCAACGCAGCCTGGGCTTTATAGCTCCACATATGGATTGAAACTTTTATAGTTGTCTACTGCGCAACATAAAACCCTAAACCCCATTACTCTCATATAACAGGTATTTATTTTTTTGGTAATGCTCATACTAGATTATAGAGCATCTCGCGCAATAATCCTTTAAAAATGTCATATTTGTCATTTTTGTTGCAGTTGTTATTATTCAAATATAGAAATATAGATATTATTTGAGTCTATATCAGAGAAAAATAGTTGATTTGTAGCAATGGCCAACACAAAATAACCAAATGGTATTTATATCAAAGAGGACAAAAATAATAAAATAGAAACGACATATTTGAGGTTTGACATGAATAAAATAGTGAATGACGATGTAATGACGTTATACCCTTGCTCTTGCCTTCACTTCTGCCTCGGGATAGGCTTAAACATCTTGCAATTTAATCTAAAAAATTGTTTATGTAACATCCCTAGTTTTAATCCTCGCAAATTGTAATGTAATTGTGTAAATGCAATTTAGGCTGGTGAGTCGATATTTTTGGGTGGGAGAGCATGTATTGATTAATATTCATGAGGGTTGAACTATGTGTTAGGTACATTGAAATGATTAATAAAAATAATAATTGTTCGCTGCAATACAAGAGGGGTGGTAATGATGGGGGGTTATGATTCCACAAAAAAAATGACTAAAAGGAGAATCCAAGGGAAAACCCATGTCATTTGCCTAAGTTAATATGTCATTACCATCTAATCCTTCGTTGACCTATTAGACACTCAATCATTGAATTCATGTAAGGTTGGTGTGTGAGATCATCTCATAGAGTTATTGAGAGCATGCATTGAGTACAAGTAAGCACGAGTGTTATCGGACTAATCGGTAAGTGCGGACACAAACAGATCTCCCTAACTTCCAAAGGAAGCTAGAACAAAACAAGATAGAATACACACTTCACCTTAAACTTCATTGTCATATAAACTAGTTTAGAGAGGTACAAGTGACATATCTTTTAAACGACGCTTGATCCTCGCTAGTGTCGTCCTTGTAGCTCCTTCTTTGAGTTTGTGAGATGGTGAACCTTTTTTAAGAAGCACAAACAAACAAAGAGAGAGAGAACAAAGATATATATATTCTAATTAATTCTATGTATAAGATCAAGGAGTTATACAATAAAAGTTAAGACACCTTTATAGGGAATAAATGTATTGTTGCATTATATTAAATGGAAAGTGGAGAATACAACCCATGCCTTGATGTTGCAAGGTCCCCTTTCAATAGCTCTTTGCTCCAATGCCTTTGATGAAGAAGATCCACAATCTGACTTAGAGAACTAAAGCAGAGCTCTCAAGCATAATCTATAGTAGAAATCTTCATGCATATGCAAGCCCTTGCAAACCTTAGCCTATTCAACCTTAGTCTTTTCCATGAGAGATCTCTCTTTATATAGTGTGAAAGAGAGATGGATGAGGGGATTAGGAAGATCCCACTAAATCAGAGAAGCGAGTGAGATCCAAACTGATCGAAGGCCACTTCATCTTCTTGAAGATTCCCTTCTAGAACATTTGTGAATTTTGACTCTTTCTTTGCTTAAGCATCGTCGCACCCTATGTACAGGGAACATGTGACGACGTCGCAGTCCAATTTTAGTGTAGAGTGTGACGATCAGGCATCGTCGCACCCCATGCATATAGCAGGGTGCGACGACCTTTTCTTTTTGTTTTCTAAATAGTTGTTTTGAATCATTAAATATAGATCATTCATGCAAGTGTTAACTTATTTTACTCACAAACAATTCCACATTATATAGAAGTATACAAACTTTAAATCAGCTTAGATCCATGTAGATCCATCTTAACCTCAGATTTATCAAGTGTGGAGAGGAATCAAATCTTTCAAGGTGAAAACCTCAAGTTTTACAAGGTATTTTACTCAAACAATTCCACATTATATAGAAGTATACAAACCTTAAACTAGCTTAGATCCATCTGAACTTGGGATTTATCAAATGTGGAGAAGAATCAAATCTTTCAAGATGAAAACCTCAACTTTTCCTCAAGTTTTACACTTTATAAAAGGTTTACATCTAGAGATATGATTCGTCACAACTCTTGACAAATCTAAAATGAATCTATGCTGATTTTAAATATACTCAATTTCTTTTCATTTAATAATTCATTTAAAGTAAATTGTTTTTGATAAATCTAAAATGTATCTATGATGTTTTTAGATCTACTCAATTTCTTTTCGTTTATTAATTCATTGTCACTGTCACCGAAAAATGAAAGATGACGCAGATTTTGTTTAGTTTTCTGACTGCTTCATTTTTTCTAAATTTACAATTTACATAATATGTACGAGAAACACATTCACTAATGTTGACATTTAATATTGTTGAACTGTAAATTGCAAAATGCAGACTCACTCGTCTATTCTTATTTCAGGGATGATAGAACTTGTGGGCGATATGCAGTGGACTTTTTTTTCCACGGAAATATGCTTTGGATTTCCTCCAAAGCGCTGGAATATTAAAATCCGTATGTCCAGCAACAGTCTTCTCTTCATCCATATTAAAATCGCAGCCCTCCTCGGCCTTTGTCCACATAAACCCTAGTGCTTTCATTTCAGCAATTTCTACTAATTTCTTCACCCCCGCAATTGCTTCACATGTGCATTTGTCCATGGCACTCAGATGACAGGGCAGAGCAGCCTGGGCTTGATAGCTCCACATATGGATTGAAACTTTTTAAACTTTTATAGTTGTCTACTGCGCAACATAAAACCCTAAACCCCATTACTCTCACATGACAGGTATTTTTTTTTTTTAATACTCATACTTGATTGTAGAGTATCTCTCGGCCCAATAATCCTTTATAAATGTCATATTTGTTGTTGTTGTTATTATTCAAATATAGATATCTAGTTGCACAACTTTAATCTACTACTAAATTAGATTAGAGAAAAATACTTGATTTGTAGCAATGGCACACACAAAATAACCAAATGGTATTTATGTTAAAGAGGATAAAAATAATAAAATAGAAACCACATATTTGAGGTTTGACATGAATAAATAGTAAATAATGATGTAATAATCTTGCTCTTGCCTCCACCTTTGTCTCCACGGGATAGGCTTAGATATCTTGCAATTTAATTTTAAAAAAAAATTATGTAACATTCTTGGTTTTAATCCTCACAAATTGTAATGTAATTGTGTAATTGCAATTTAGGCTTATGAGTCGATATTTCTAGGTCGGAGAGCATGTATTGATTAATATACCTGAGGGTTGAACTATGTGTTAGGTACATTGAAATGATTAATAAAAATAATAATCGTTGGTTGCAATAGAAGAGGGGTGGTAATGATGGGGGGGCTATAATTCCACAGAAAAGAGGACTAAAGGGGGAATCCAAGGGGAAACCCATGTCATTTGCCTAAGTTAATATGTCATTACCATCTAATCCTTCTTTGACTTATTAGACACTCAATCATTGAATTCATGTAAGGTTGGTGTGTGAGATCATCTCATAGAGTTATTGAGAGCATGTGTTGAGTACAAGTAAGCACGAGAGTAGTATGAGAGTCGAGCAATTCTTTTGGGGCAGAGTGAGAGTCAAGCAAGCAAGGGAGCATAATACAATTCATATGGGAAAATGGGACAATTTTACATGTTGGATTTGGATAGTGAGAAATGAGTGGGGTGCTGGAAAAGAGCACCAACCATGCTAGCCATGAAAATACAGTTTGTCGGGTCATGTTTGATGTTGGAAATAAGGTTGTATGCCTATAACATGGAATGTGTGCCTATAAATCAGACTATGAGCCTGTTGTACGTTTTCTTGTTGAGGAAATGGCTCAAGAGTATTGAGAAGGTTGCTATGATTACTCCTGGAGCAGCTGAGAGTTCCTAGAGTCCGCAGCTATGCAATTCCTGGCCAACTGAGAGTTCCTAGAGTCCTCAGCTATGCAATTCCTGGCCAACTGAGTGCACTTTGGAGCCCTAGAGGGAAGTGGGAAGGCTCAAGGGACAATGTGGCAAAGAAGGGGGATCCCATTCTTTGGGTTGTGCGAGTTGAGAGAAAGAGAGTTGGTGGATTCGAACTGTAGTGGAGTGGAACTTGAGTTTTGGGATGTTGATCATGGAGAGTGGGCAACCAAAAGGGCCAGACCTCACTATGGACACATAGCCTCAACTCAAGGGTGTCTTGTTATTGAGAAAATGAACAACAAGCCTATGGCTGGGAGGAACGTCCTTTGTATGCAGCCAATTGGTTATTTTATAGACATATAAGTTTTATGTTATGTATATTATGTTAATTTCGTTGTGTAAATGAATATTTGAAAGTTGTGTGTTGTTTGAATAGTTGCATTCACGTTTTTATAAATGTTGTTAATTTTAGTTGCATAGATCATTTAAATCCATTTTTAACAGGTGGGTATGTTCGTGTTAGTATCAGAGTAGAATTTTGTATGGTAGCATGCCTCAATGAGGGATCTGGGTACGTTACAATGGTATCAGAGCTTAAGGTTCAACATTGGGCTTGTATGGGCCAAGTCCAGCGTGAATCTTGTTTAAATTCATTGTGGTGAAGTTTTACTCGTATCGAATTTGGGAAATTGGTGGAACCAAAGTGAAATCCTCAAATTTATGAACAGATTCAAGTCTAATTTTCCCTCAAAATTGCCAAAGAGATTATCAATGGCATCAATTTGCAGGCCACATAGTCAAATTCGGCCTAGAAGGTTTGAATTTTGCGTTTTAATGGCAATTAAAGAGTTGGAAAATCAATGGCCTAGATTATTTAGACGTTCAGAATCAATGGTCAAGATTCATTTGTCAGTTTGGAGAAGTTTGGAGAGTTTGATCAACTAACGGTTGAGATCACTTTGATCTTGAAGATCAACGATCCAAATCCAATGCGAGTTTAGCCAGAACTTCTAAGTTTTTGGAGTTCGACAAAGACTGAATGGAAATTAGAAAGAAATCATCGATCGTTGATGGAGAAAAGTCAAAAGAAATTCTCAATTGTCAATGATCGAGGTTTGGCAAAATCGGCGAAGTGGTTCATTCGTAAAAAAAAATCAATGATCGTCAATGATCAGCGTTCAGCAAAATTGGCGAAGTGGTTTGTTTATCATAATCCATTAACAATCGTCGATGAAAGGGAAAAGAGGAGGATGACATGGTCAAGTCATAACATGACAGGTGGTTATCATCCACATGTCATGTCATGTCATCCAAGTTGCCACATCATCATCCACATGTCATGCCATGTCAACCAAGTTTCCACGTTAGCATCCACGTGTCATTCCACATCATCATCCATGTGACACGCCACATCAGCCAAGAGAAATGTCGATCATCGATCGTCGATGATCGAGGTTCAGCAGATTCGATGAATCCTTGCAAGTAAATTCATCAAAGAGAATCATTGATCATTGATCGTCGATGGAGTTTTTAAGTTTGGTGAGGTTTGGCGATGTTGATGAATGGACAGTCTAGATCGCACTCAATTTGGTGATCAACGGATGAGATTCATCCGCGGGCGTGGCAAAGTTGAGTGGATCGACGACCGAAATTAATTTCAATTTTGAAATCGACCACTCATATTCATTCTATTTTTGGTTTCAAGGTTCAACGAAATCCTGTGATAAGTTCTTGTAACTCAGCGATGGAATTGAATCGCATCATTGTTGATCAAGGTTCGGTCGAATTCAACAAAGGTAGTATTTTCGTAATGTTGAGAAATATGTTGATTGTCGATGCAAAGAATGAGTTGATTGTTGATGAAAGAAAAGAAGTTTGATGACATGGACGAATCAGGGGATGACAAGTGGAAATCATCATCCATGTGCCATGTCATGTCAACAAAAAATAGACAATTTATAAAACTAAAAAAACAAGTTTAGAGCCAAAAACTTGTTTTGGCCATAAAAGGAGCATTTCAACTCAAAATTGGATGGAATTTTAGCTATATGTTTGCAGTGATGAGGGATACAAAAATTTTAGAGAGGGCCATTAGCTAATTCTGCTTAAACTTTTTGAGAAACACAAATTAGTGACTTTTAAAGATCTGGGTCATGCTCAGTAACCGGGGCCGAGAGAAAGGTGAAATTTTTATACAAAGTCAAAAAAATAGGCATTGTTATCCCTATTTTGTGGGATAACTAAGGAGATTATGTCTCAAGGCCCTTAGGTTGCAGATATGGAGTGTCGAGAGACTACATGACCAGCAATATCCACTTGCATAGATGGAGACCCTTCTCACCACCACAGAGGTCATAGATTTTCCGATGGCATCCACCACACCAATTGGCTTCTGAGAGGCACTGGGCCTTTCTCTATGAGGTACAAGTCAGGTATTATGGTGAGTTTCATTTCAATATTTGAGGCATTTGAGTATGTTGTATCTTAGACTGCTTTAGAGTTCATGACATATACTTGGACATTATGCCTTTTGCCCTGTTTCACCTTGGTGGTTGACATTGTGCCCTAGTAAGTGGTCTTCCTCGGGAATGGGTTTGCTACTAGGAACTCCCTTGAAGAGCCATCTTACAGTTCCCAAGCCATACTTACCACTTTTCATCACTTAAACCCCCCATTTCCTTGTCTCTTGGGATTTTAGGGTGTATTTACCCAAGAAGGGGTTGTCCCTCATTCTATGGGAAAAAGGGGTTGAAGGCCTAGAGGGATTGATGTTGGGTAAAAGATAAAATCCTACTTATAAACATTCTAGATGCTTTGCCCAGGGATCCCCCAAGAAAGCAATGAAACACTTCTCTATAAGAAAAGGGGGACCCACAAGAAATAAACAATAGAATGCTTAGGGGGTTAGTTGGAGGATAGGAGGTCTCATAACGAGTTGGCCTATCATGATCATGGTATCTAGCGGTATGACATTACCATCATTTGTCCACCAAGCCAGGGTAGTGGCTCTCAGTTGCACAATTGGGAGAAAGGGGGTCTCATCACGAGCCAACCTTCTAATTTTCGCAAGGTATTTTTGAGTGACATTGTCATTATCTAGACACCACACCAGGACAGTGGCCTTCAAATTGTCCTTTAAAACATGAAAGAAACAAAAGAATGACAAGAACATGGGCTTGGAAAATTTGCATTGCAAACTAAGGTGCCACACACCCTCTACAAAGGCACCCATGAATGAGACACTACCACCCCTTGCATGTCATGAACTCCATGCCCATTGAATCTTGATACTTAACCACTTCATCCACTTCACATGTCTTAGAGAGCGATCACTTGGGAAACACTCATTGACCTAGGGCAAGATCTACCCAATAGGACACCTCGTCAACCCTCCCATATCCAAGCTTGGCAAGTCGCATAATGTCTTTGAGCAGTTACTTGTTTGACAGAGTAATCTTTGATGCACATTCTTAGGTGGCTCATTTATTGATTTGATTTACTCATCATGATATTTTGACTTGAGATCCTTAGAGGGCGTGCTTATTTTTCTTTTCACACTAGTAAATTTGGGTCATTTTGTGACGGTCATTTCGACGCTCTTGCAATGTTCTGTCGTGGAGATGGCGACGAAGCTTGGACCCCCTAAACGTCGCATCATGTGTCGTGGAAATTGTGATGAACCTAGGATATCGTCGCCCGCGTGACAACCTAAGGAGACCTAAGGATGTCGTCGCACGAGAGACGACCCAAGGATCTCGTCGGGAGCGAGATGACCAAACAAGATCACCGCTAGAGAGACGACAAAAGGAGATCATTGCAAGTGAGACGACCCAAGGATGTCGTCGCCCGCGAGACGACCCAAGGATGTCATCACACGCGAGACGAACCAAGGATGTTGTCGCATGAGAGACGACCTAAGGTGCTCTTCATGCGTCGCACGAGAGATGAACTATCCAACGAATCATTGCGACAAACTATCAATACCATTGATGAACTTTCAATACTATCGACGATATGAGTCGTTGCAAGAGAGACGAGCTCTAAGTATTTAAAAAAAAAAATGAAAAAAGATTCTCACTTTTCATTTCTCACCAAGTTTTATATATTATATCTATTATATATAGTTTTAAAGAAACTATATAACATTTACAAAACACTTGCAATCTCTTCACATCTAAATTTCGCCCTTTACTTGCACAATGAAAGACTCTGAGAACTGAGGCATTGAAAGTAAGAAAATAACAATGAAAAAACGTTTTTTAGATTTAGACAATATAGTGGTTCGGAGAAGTACACAGAGGTATTGTTTTTTCATCAGTGATCAAGTCCATTGCCTAGGAAAGGTACCTCTTTTTGGAGATGAAATCCTTCATACCTCTACAACCATATTATGGAACATGGTAGAATTTATGGATTATGCCCAATTATCATTACGATCTTTACCTTCTAAGTCATGGTGAGAACAAAGGTGTCTATTTCTAATTTATGAATGATATCCCTTCATCATTATAGTCTTTATCTTCCAAGTCATAGTCATGGTGAGAATAGAAGTACCTAATTAGCACTGAGTTTTTCCTTCCAAGTAATAGTGAGAATAGAGGTACTTAATTAGCGTTTAGTTGAGTTTTGAGCTTACTAGTTCAAAATCAAAATCAAAAGAAAACTACTTAAAAAGGCATGTCTGATATTGGAAATGCAAATTTTTTGCCCATAAGCATTGGGTTTTATCACAAACTGGCATACTAAAGTTTTTCAAGGACCTGAACAGACCTTATAAATGTTAGCTCCATAGATAATACTCCTTTAAGAAAACTCTCTCAACTCCTAGAAATGAGAATATGCACATCTGTAGGAATTCGTATCAAACACTAGCACACTGCATATCTCATTGAATCTGTAGCTGCACCAAAACCTCTATAAGTTGGTGAGTTTACTCCATTATCATCTTTTCAAAAAACAATAACACTTTGTATGTGAAATTTTCCATTTTATAGATGATATTCATTTAATATTTATCCTATAAAAACACTCTTAGAACTTACAAATTTAATTTTCCTTGATCAATGCTTGATATCTAACAATTTGAAAAGGATAGGAATCGTAGAGAAACATTTATGAAAAAAAAATTGTGTGTTATCTTTAATGAGAGGTATCCATTTGCTTGCAGATCTATTTGAATCTTTGCCTTTCTTAGCCATACTATTAGTGGTTCTTTTGGGCTTGGATTCAATCCAAACCAATACCAATGTAAACAATATATTTCAATCTCGAAGACGAGAGTTGATTGAGGCACATCGAGGAGAAGTTGTTGCAGATGATGGGTGTTGTTCTAAAATTGGAAGGGATGTTCTCCATGCAATGGATGCCACAGTTTCCACAATTGTAATGAAGAAATTTTTCTATGTAATGTTTAGTAGGGTCTATGTTAACTAGAATTGAAGGCTATTATAGGAGAGTGGTTAACCATTTCAAATAGGGTGTTTAGTAAATTTGCGATGAGACAAACTCAAAAAAACTTAAGAAAAATGAAGGTTTTAGTCGAACCTTTTCCAACTGTGGAAGAAATTGGGCAACGTTTGAGTTCCTTAAAGGGATGAAGCACTAATTTCAATGACCAAACAACGGTTGGAAGATGTTGAAGTGTTGGAGACATAGTGGTGTGGTGTTACACCCAACCAACAGGTGGCTAGCCAAGTTGCTATGTATATTAAGGCAGTTCTTGATGAAGCATTTGAGATGCCACACAAGTTTGGATAATATGAACACAAAACAACAATACAAATACTCACATACAAGAATAGAAAACCCCAAGAGAGAGTAAACATGCAAGCAACAAGGAGATTGTTGCAATGTACACATATGTTGTACACTCAAAAGGAGTACAAAACCGAGGGAGAGTCATAAGTTGAATATGTCTCCAGTAAAGTACAATTAAGAGGTGAGTGATCAAATTTCACCCGGTAATGTTTTTGTGTATGGACTTTGTTGTCCCTACCTTGGTCTTGGCAATCTTCACCTTCATGCCTTCAGCTGAGAATGTGTGGCCTAAGTATCCTAATTCCTTTTCCTGAAGCAAAGAAACCCGAATTCCTAAACATTGACGAGCCTTATTCCGTGTGTTTAATTTTATGTTACCGTCATTGTTCGAAGTCTAGTAACAAGGTGTGAGCCATTGAGACCTTAAAATTAGTAATTGCAACGCACACTAGTAACTAGGAAGGAGGATGAGGAAAAACGATCAAAACATTCTGGCACAGAGCCAAGATTTGAACATATGATTACCTTGCATACATACATGTGATAGGATTACCTTGCTTTGAACATACAATGTTGGTTGGAAGACCCCGGAACTGATGCCATTAGACACAGACTCAATCCTAAGGCATACTAAGGAGAACAAGCAACACACGCTAATTAATCTAGGAGTCGAGCATGCAAACAAACCTTCTCACAAAGAAGCACTAGTTGGTGATGGAATCCAACATCGCAGGATCAATGTGCGAAGGGGATGAGTTTCGGCAAGTGGGAAAGTTACGTTGACAACCTTCTTAACGAACTTACTCCCTAGTGCAAGCTACCTCACCAAGCAGTGGGAAACCCTCCAAGGATTCCGAGTGAGTCTAGCCAACATCGGTCCTAGGTACAACACCACCTTCCCTGTGCTATCACCTTGGGTAGGAAGTCTAAAATATTATGGCCTCTATGGTACCACCTACTATACCAAAGCAGAGGGGGGACAATCGACAATATGGTTTACACACAAGGGCGGGGTAACTAAGCTCGAAACCACTTTGAGAGATTCCTCATAGAGAGGGGTTGCTCCCAAGTGATCCTCGTAATACGTCCAACCACTACACCAAGACCAACAAAGCAGGGTTGATTACTCTGTCGACCCCAATGTGACCTTGTGCTTAACCCTTGTGTTAGAAGGGCTTCCCAAAGTCCGTGATATAGAAATTGAATTTCACTCCCTAACTCAAAGCTCTATGTTTGTTTAGCATCTTTGGAAAGTTATTCTGAAAATCCTATTCCAAAGCTCTACACCTAAGCTAAGATGGGTTTGAAGAGCCCTAGAAAAGTTGCTAGATAAATTTTATTTTAGGTTGTTGTTACTCAAAGGAGTGGTCATTTAACTGATGGTGTTTTGACTCGATTCTTTAAACCATGCAAGAGGAAAATGAAATGCAAAAATTTCAACTTTGATGAAAACTAGCTATGGGAAGGGGCAAGAGATTTCAAGCAAAGAAGTAATTTCTTGATTGATTACTATGTGTGCACTGCTAATGACAAAAAGTATGAGCTAATTATCCAAATAAATGGAAGCAGTCTTGCAAGATATTTAAACCCATTTTATTTTGATACAGAGCAATCATAAATACTATTAAAATATTAAAATGGAAATTCGCATTGAAAGCAATTAATAGTCACGAGGATAAAACCATAAGGCTCTTGTGTTAGGACATGTGCCATAGCCACCACTTATTGTTCATTATTTTATGCATCATTTGACTTGTCATTTGAGTTGGTTATGAGACCTTAGTATTTTATTATTTTCCTTGGAGAAAAGCATGGATCTAGAAGACTCCAAACTAGACAAACTGAGTTGTCTTTCCTTGCATGCCATACATGTGGCTACCATTTTCTCCAATGGGAAAACAAACTTTTGGGGGAATGAGTGTTTGTAAGGGATAATTTATGATACCTTAGAGCATATAAGTATTCTTCTTAGATTGCGACATATTTAGTAAAAATTATAGTGTCACACAAATGCAGATTTATGAAATCTTTGACAAGGATTTCATGCATGTAGCCCTGGTTAGGGATGAACTCATTGATAAGGGCTTGTCTTAAGAAATCAATAAAAGTGTGGGTGTCTTTGAGTTTAACAATCTTGTTTATCAACTAGGGATGTAATATACCTATGGAATTACATGTATCATAGGTGACAATGGCATCATCATCCCATGTGTAAGCATCTTGGACATTTTTGTGTTGGTCATTCCATTTAGACAATTGTTGGTAGCATTGTATATAATTTAGACCATCAAAAGAGAGGGGTAGAGTAGGATCAATGGAATGAGTAGTAATATTGGGACAATGTGTTGCATAGGAATGAGGATTGTTAGATGTTTCAACATGAGAGTATTCTTTGGTGACATCACTATGCCCTTCCATACCAATTGTGGGAGTTGATTTTGTTATTAGGGCATGTTTCATTAGTTTTGAAATGGAAATATTAGGAGATGAATACAATGTTGATGTAGTAATGTATAGGATATTGAGGGGTTCAATGGGGGGAGTTTGTTTAATTTCTTCAAGGTGGAGTTTATGTTTTCTAAGGGTTTTGGGTGTAGAAGCTTGTAAGAGAGCAAGGAATCTTTGCAAGTCTTCAAGGTAGGAATCAATACTAGTATTATCAATTGTGATGTTCCTTGTTAGCTAAAACAAATTGTTAGGAGAAAAATAGATGGAATATAGTAGTGGAAATAAAATAAGCATAGAAATATAGATGAAAACGTAGTTGTGGAAACAAAATAAATTGAACCAATATTGGAAAATAATAACAATAAGCAAACCTTTATTGATATTCAAAATTGGATGAAATGTTCACTTGCCTCTTTGAGGGGGAAAAATACAACATGAGAAGAGATCCAAATACAATAATATTCACTTTACATATGGATACATACTTTCTACTACAATACATAGTTTCCAATTGACTAAAACCCTAACCATCTAGTGGACCTTGTAATGTTCCCAAGCCAATATTTTGCTTGGAAACACTAACTAACCCTTTAGTTAACTGTTGTTGTTTGTTTATGCAGGTTGGCCACTGATATTTCGGCCTTAGGGTTTATCTCAGTTGTTCATCCATAGTTTATTCAAGATGCAGTTTAACTCATAAATATCTCAACAACACACAAGATATGGAATCAATAGCAAGATCTGACATTTATTAATATAAGAGCAAACACTTGATACAATATAGAAGATGTCGATCTGGAATAGATTCAGATGGATACAAGACAAGAATATGAGCTGCTACAAAATGCTCCCAGAGCTACAAGATAAGCCTCTCAAAGGTTGGAATGCAAGATGAAAGCTCCAATACAAAACTAGGGTTTAGCCTAACCCTCAAGCTGTTGGTACGTCCTGTTGAAGACTGTGAAGACCTAGGGTTCGACCCTCTTAAATAAGATAACCTCCAAATACTCCCAAACTCTGCCAAATGATAGATCAGGGCAGGATTACCCTCCTAAATTGGGAAGCCCAAATATTGATTCCTCCTCCTTCAGCTACAGAAACCCTAAACTAGTACGGTCCACGTGGAAACCTGAATATGCTCAATAATTCAGCCTGGCTAGATGAGGCCTTTGGATCACCTGAAACTCCCTAGGATGGTAGATCGGGCAGTCAAAAACCCCTGGGAGAAGTTTCAAGATCAGATCTAAGGTATAGCCTCCTAGATCTGGAAATCACTAAATCACCAAGTCGTTCCCTCTCCTACAATCCGTCCCAATCTGCAAATAATGATTGAGATGTGGTAACTCCTCAAGAAATCCCTCAAATTGATGGTCAAGGTCCTAAGAGAAAATCCCTAATGTCGAAATTCCCCAAAGCCTTCTCAGCAAGCTGGATCAAACTACTCCTCAACCAATGGTGTGCCCTTGCTGGAAAACCCTAACGGGTACGGCCCTGCTATCCTCCTGAATAGCTGATGAATGTAGAATGGTGTGGGTGGAGTATTTCATCCCCGAGACCAAGCTTGGAACAAGGTGAGTGGAATATTCCACCATTGAATTGTTCTCTAGTTTTTGTAATATTGAAACCCTCAAAACTGTATGCTCAAGAGCATCAACAAGCAAATACCAAATATCCAAGATGATATGAGAGGTGCACCCTAGCCTTATCTTTATACTTCTTTTTTGTTTCCTTGTTTAGTTAAGTTAACCCCTGGGGTCAACTCCTAAATCAACCTCTAGCACTCTATTCCTTCATTGAGTTACTCTTTAACCCTTTTTACCTTTTCCTTAAGTCAACTTTAAAATATAACATTAGTTTGGTTGACTTTTCCCCTTTGTGTGGGACTATGGTCTAGTGGGGATGCCTAGACCACTAAGTCTTCCCAAACCTCTTCATCAAGAGGTGGGGGACATTACATTCTCCCCTGCTAGAAATTGCTTGTCCTCAAGCAATTCCAAACCTGTCTCACGTACCACCTGTTCATTCTCCCACGTGGCATCCTCAATGGGTAAATCCTTCCATCTGATCAAGTACTCTTTGATTCTTCTCTTCCTAAGCCTCTTCTCTTGAACCTCCAGTATCTCCTCCAGAATCAAAACTAGTTGCCCCTCTTCGTCCAAAGGAGGTTGCTCCTCAAGGCGTGTGATGTGTTGGCCGATGGCCCTCTTCAGGCAGGACACATGGAAGACATTGTGTATCATGTTGCCTTGTGGGAGCTCCAGATCATAAGCTACGGCCCCTACCTTCCTGCTGATCTTGTAGGGTCCAAAGAAACGTGGTTGTAACTTCTCTGCTCTGCTTCTTTTTATAGAAGCATGCTTGTATGGTTGGAGCCTTAGATAGACTAAGTCACCCACCTCAAAGGTATGCTCAACTCTATGTTTATCTGCTTGGACCTTCTATTGGTTCTGTGCTCTCTGTAAATGATCCTTCATCTCTCTGAGGATATCCTGACTCTGTTGCACCCAATCCTGTACCATCGGAGCCCTGTTGTCACCAAAAGAAATCTCCACGAAAGAGATTGGATCATAGTTGTACAATGCCCTAAATGGGGTCATGCCTATGGACATGTGATGGGTGGTGTTGTAGCAGTATTCCCCCAAATGTAGCCATCTGACCCACGCCTTCTACTACCTTGCCACATAATTCTTGAGATAGCCTTCCACCCATTTGTTGACTATTTTGGTCTGTCCATCTGTCTGAGGATGATATCTAGTACTAGGGGTCAAGGTCGTACCAACTAGAATGAATAACTCCTTCCAGAATGTGCTCATGAATCCGATATTCCTGTCACTAACAATGGTTTTGGGTAGGTTGTGCAGTCTGAAGATCTCCCTGAAGAATAATTCGGCCACCTGTGTTGCACTGAAGTCTGTAGCAATGGAGAAGAAGTGTGCAAACTTCATCAACCTGTCCACCACTACGAAAATGCAGTCCTTCCCTTGCGCCTTTGGTAACCCTGTGATAAAATCCATGGATATGCTTTCCCACTTGTGCTCTGGGATGGGTAGGGGTTGCAGTAGTCCTGTCGGGTGAGTGTGCTCATCCTATTTTCCTTGAAATTAGTACACTCCTTGACGTGACTCATCACATCCTCCTTGAGGCCCTTCCATGAGAACCTCTCTCTCACCTGCCTGCATGTTTTACAAATCCCTTGGCGACCTGCCATTGATGAGTCATGACATGCCTGCAATACTTTGGCCTTGAAGTCCGATTCAGGAACCAAAAAGATTTGGCCCTTATAATAGATGAGGCCATCAATGATCCCGAAGTTATCGTCATGCATTTTCCCGTCCATTACCTGACAAGCGAACTGATTATTTGCATATTCTATCACCAAGTGGTCCTTCCAGTCAACAGACACATTTTTCATGGCATAAATGGATGGTCTCCTAGATAATGCATCAACCACCATGTTGTTCTTCCCTTTGACAAATTCAATGTCAAATTCATAGGCCTATATTCTGCTCACCCATTTCTAATGCCTTTCATTTAAGTCCTTTTGCTCCAACAGGTACTTAAGACTGTTATGATCAGATTTTACCACAAACTGTGCACCTACCAGGTATTGTTGGAATCTGGCCAGAGCATGCATGATGGCCAGCATCTCTTTGTCATAAATGTTGTAAAGTAGCTTAGTTCACCTGAGTTTTCGGCTCTCATAGGCAAGAGGGTGCCTATTTTGCATCAATACAACCCCAATACCCTCTCCTGAGGCATCACACTCCAAGGTAAAAGGTTGGCCGAAATCTGGTAGGGCTAAGACTGGGCATGTGCTCATCACCTTTTTCATCTTGTCAAATGTAAATTGAGCCTCCTCACTCCATTTGAAGGCTCCTTTCTTGGTCAAATCAGTCAAGGGTGCACAAAGCTGAACGAACCCTTTGACAAATTTCCTGTAGTAAGTGAATATGCCTAGAAATCCCCTTAATTTTGTAAGTGTCTTAGGTGTAGGCCACTCCATTATGGCTTTAATTTTCTCCTGATGTACCTGTACCCCCTTTGCTCCGATGAATGTCCCAAGTAAAGAACATATGTCATTCCAAGCTCACATTTGGACTCTTTAGCATACAATGAATGCTTCTCCATGATAGACAGAATTTGATCCACATGCCGAAGGTGTTCCTCCCACGTCCTGCTATAAATGAGCAAGTCATAAAAAAATACCAAAAGGTGCTTCCTCAACTGTTTTTTGAAGACATGGTTCATACAAGATTGGAAAGTGGTTGGGGCATTGGTTAACCCGAAGGGCATCACTAAGAACTCATAGTGACTGTAGTGACACCTGAAAGAATTTTTTGGGATGTCCTCCTCCCTCATTTTGATTTGATGGTAGCCAGAATGTAGGTCAATTTTTGTGAAATAGATAGCCCCATGCAGTTCATCTAGTAGCTCATCAATCCTTGGTATCAGATACATGTTTTTTGTTGTTTTCTTATTTAATGTCTGGAAGTCAATGCACATGTGCATAGTTCCATCCTTTTTCTTGACCAACACCACTAAAGAAGAAAAAGGGCTGGAACTCGGCCTAATGTGCCCCATATCCAATAGCTCTTTGATTGTCTTCTCTATCTCGTATTTATACTTCTTCGAATGCCTATACGGTGTGGTGATAACTGGTTTTTCTCCTACCTCCAACTCAATGATGTGCTCAAACCCCCTGTCTGGTGGCACCCCTAGTGGGATAGGTCCAAACACCTTGCTATGTTTGTCAATGATTTACTAGATTTCTGGTGTGTAGTGAACCTTTCCCTACTCATCCACACATGCCAAAATTCAGCATTCAACTGCATATACTATTTCCTCTCTCCTGAAGATGGCCTCCATCCTCTTGGTCGTAACTACTTTGGCTGAGTTACCTATCATGCCTCAGAGTACTACCTTTCATCCACCATCCTCTTTGAAAGACATATCCATGGTCTTGTAGTTGGTGGCGATAGGCCCCAACGTACTGAGCCACTGAACTCCAAGGATGATGTTGGTATCCGACAGGTCCATCACATAGACATCCTATAGGTTGGTAGGCTTAAAATCCTTAACCCAACCCTTCAAGGGTTCCATCAAGCCCTCAGTGAAGAGCATCATAATTCTGGTCGGTGCTATATCCTGCACCATAACTGCTAACCTTGGGAGTTCCTCAATGTATACTTCTGGCGCTCTTGTCTGCCTCAGCTGTGTGAGCTCCTGGAAATGCAACTCAGGATGCCCTTGATCAAATCTATCAATGAGTCTCTTAGTGAACTATGTATATGCCATGATCTGACTTTGACCTGGTGTGGTCAATCCACAATACCACCAATCATGAGCTTTTCCATCTAGATACATGGTGGAAAATTTGATGGCTTCCATCTCCCTCATGGGGTTAAGCTACAGATAAGTATCCATCTTTTGTACCCATGCCTGCGCTGTCATATTGGCCGCACCATCAAAGTAAGGAATCTCCATCTTCCTTTCCCTACATTCAAACTCATAATTTCTCTTGTGGTTTGGCATGGGCTTGTTTATGAATTTTAGTTTACAGTATTGATCCAGGGACATTTGCCTTTGAATTATCATATCCAAATCATGGTACTCCCCGGTACACTATGCCATCTTCTCAACAAAGTCATCCACCTGCTCATGTTGCACCTGTTCATCTGTGAAGGTGGGAAAGTACGGCCTAGGGGTAGCCCTGCTACCCACCTGTCCATGTAGAGTTCCCCCTCCATGGATTCCCTCGAACTAATGACAGGGAACATGTTCGAAATTATACCTGGGAGCCTTTTCTGGATTATACTTGTTTCCACCGTGTGATCCACTAGTCTCTCTGTTTTCATATGTCTCTGGACCCTTCCCCTTGTGAGTCATCTGCATCAATAGATTGAATATCCTAGTTTGGTTCTCATCCACCTTCCTTAGGTTGTCATCCACCTTATTCAAGGTCTCAATGATTTTGTCTTGTCCTCTACGGGTGTTATCATAGTTTTCCTGCAAGTGGACAACCAGTTTACCTTATGTTTGGTTTATGGACTTATTAAACTCTTGTGCTAATAAAGCCAAGCCCTATGGCTCACGGTCATCCCCTAAACCGTCCATTTCATCTTTTGTTTCACTGGTCTTCTTCTTCCTTCGGCCCATATAGATACCATTGTACCTCTGCATGCGCTAATCCTCACAGGATGGGAGGATCAGAGCTCTGATACCACTGTAATGTTCCCAAGCCAATTTTTTTCTTGGAAACACTAACTAACCCTCTAGTTAATTGTTTTTGTTTGTTTATGCAGGTTGGCCATTGATATTTCAGCCTTAGGGTTTATCTCAGTTATTCAGCCATAGTTTATTCAAGATGCAGTTTAACACATAAAGATATCAACAACACAGAAGATATGGAATCAATAGCAAGATCTTACCTTTATTAATATAAGAGCAAGCACTTGATACAATATAGAAGATGTCGATCTGGAATAGCTTCAGATGGCTACAAGACAAGAATATGAGCTGCTACAAAATGCTCCTGGAGCTACAAGATAAGCCTCCCAAAGGTTCGAATGCAAGATGAAAGCTCCAATACAAAACTAGGGTTTAGCCTAACCCTCAAGCTACTGGTATGTCCTGTTGAAGACTATGAAGACCTAGGGTTTGACCCTCCTGAAGAATATGACCTCCAATTACTCCCAAACTCCTCCAAATGATAGATCGGGTCAGGAGTACCCTCCTCCTGAAGTGGGAAGCCAAAATATTGATTCCTCCTCCTTCAGCTGCAGAAACCCTAAACTAGTACAGTCCTCCTGGAAACATGACTATGCTCAATAATTCACCCTGGCTGGATGAGGCCTCTGAATCACTTGAAAATCCCTAGGATGGTAGATCGGGCAGTCACAAACCCCTGAGAGAAGTTTCAAGATCAGATCTGAGGTATAGCCTCCTAGATATGGAAATCATTGAATCACCAAGTCGTCCCCTCTCCTCCAAACGTCCCAATCTACAGATAATGATAGAGACATGGTAACTCCTCAAGAAATCCCTCAAACTGATGGTCAAGGTCCTGCAAGAAAAACCCTAATGTCGAAATTCCCCAAAGCCTCCTCAACAAGCTGGATCGAACTACTCCTCAACCAATGGTGTGCCCTTGTTGGAAAACCCTAACTGGTACGGCCCTGTTGTCCTCCTAAATAGCTGATGAATGTAGAATGGTGTGGGTGGATTATTTCATCCCCGAGACCAATCTTGGAACAAGGTGAGTGGAACCTTTCACCACTAAGTTGTTCTCTAGGGTTTGTAATATTAAAACCCTCAAAATTGTATGCTCAAGAGCATCAACAAGCAAATACCAAATATCCAAGATGATATGAGAGGTGCGCCCTAGCCTTCTCTTTATACATCTTTTTTGTTTCCTTGTTGAGTTAAGTTAACCCCTGGGGTCAACTTCTAACTCAACCTACAACGCTCTATTCCTTCATTGAGTTACTCTTTAACCCTTTTTACCTTTTCCTTAAGTCAACTTTAAAATATAACATTAGTTTGGTTGACTTTTCCCCTTTGTGTGAGACTATGTTCTAGTGGGGATGCCCAGACCACTAAGTCTTTCCAAACCTCTTCTTCAAGAGGTGGGGGACATTACAGACCTCCATTAATGAGGCTTTAATCAATGACTAGTGGAATTTATTTAATTAGGCCACTTACATTTTTCGATTTCACGCTCTACTACCTTGTGGGGATTTATTTAATAGAGATGGCCCTTAATACATTAACTAAAAATATATTCCACTAACTAGGGGAGTTAGGGTAGGACCCTAACATGCCCTTCCCCTTACAAATAAGCCTTGTCCTCAAGGCCATAGATGAGGAAATTGGTGGATAATTTATGTTCATTTCCTCATAGCACCTTTAGGTTGTGTATCCTTCTATTGGATCAAAAATCCTTGGATACTACATTGGTGAAGACAATGCTCACGTTTTTTCCAAAATGGTTTAGGATGCAACCAAATGGAACACTCCTTGTCCAATTTTGGAAGGTTGGTTTTAACTCTACAATTGAGCCCAAACACTTTCTTCAAGTAGGGCACATGAAAAATTGGGTGGAGCTTAGAATGGCTAGGAAGAGCCATTTTGTAAACCATTGGACCTATATTTTTTAGTACAATATAGGGTCCTCAAAACTTAGGAGCTAACTTTTGGTGGCTATTATCTTTGAGTGAGGGCTACTTATAGGGATTGATATGCAAGAAGAGTTGATCCCTTTCATCAATCAGACATTTGGAGTGATGTTGTTTAGCTCATCACTTCATATGATTTTGAGCCAACACCAAATTGTCTTTGAGGATACAAACAATGTCAGCATGGGATGTCAAGTTGTTATCCACCTCCTGAACCTTAGAGAGGATCGACAAGTACAAGATCATTGACAGGGGTGGTTGTCCATAGAATTCCTCGAAGGGGGTCATTTTAGTAGCACCATGATAGGTAGCATTGTACCACCATTTGGCTAGGGGTAACCACTGGATCCATTGGGATTTATATTCTAAATAAGAATAATATAAATAAGCTTCCAAACATTTGTTGGGTGCTTCCATATAGAGTACATTGGTTTGGGGGTGATATGTTATGTTAATATTGAATTGGGTACCTTGAAGACAAAACAACTCTTGATAGAAATTTTTGGTGAAGGTGGGATCATGATCAGTCACAATGGATTTAGGTATGCCATGTAATTTGACCTAAGTATCCCAATGCATGGATCATCACAATGGATATTACAAGAATTTGTACCGATGTTTTAAATATTATTGTTGTTTTTTTTCTTTTATGTTTATGAAAGTCACAACGAGTTATTTCTACTATTAGTACTCTACACCAATGGAACTGAATAATAAGGAAATAAAAACAACACAACATCACCAACAATTACAAGCATTTAAATAAAATGGGGTTTTTGTCATAAGATTCATGATGAAGTCATGGGTTCAAACCCAGGCATAAATAAACGTCCATCTTGACATAAAAAATAACCCGACAAAAATTAAATTGCATAGGTGCTTACCATTTTCATGGTAATGCTTGTCCCTTGAGTGTAACTCCTCTATATTTATCTCTAGTAGTCGATCAAGGATGTATTTATCTCCAATGGTCTCACATTTTCCCCTCACAGTGTCCCCTCCTTGTCTCAAGCAGTCGGCTCCAATGCTAGTGGGCTCACACTGTCCCCTCCTTGTCTCAAGTAGCCGGCTCCAATGCTAGTGGGTTCACACTGTCCCCTCCTTGTCTCAGGTGGCCGACTCCAATATCTACATGTGACTAGGGTTTTGTTTCGGGTGGGCCTCCTCGCTAGTGGGCTCACACTATCCCCTCCTTGTCTCGGGTGGTTGGCTCCAGTATCTGCAGGCGACCAGGGTTTTGTTTCAGGTGGGCCTCCTCGCTAGTGGGTTCACACTAACTGATTCTTTTCTTAGGAAGCCAGCTCCAATATGATCTGCACATGCTCGCGGGATAGGATTTTGTTTTGACTAGTGGCCAACTCAAATAGCTTCACACGGCCTGATCGTAGGCTTATGGATTTTTTTATTTTTTTTATGATTGTTATAACATTTTTTTGTTATTTCATTATATTACATTTAATATATATTATATAATATATTTATATATATTAATAATAATTAATATAATATATAATTAATAAATATTATAGATATAGTAATATAGTAAACATATTATAATGTTATAAGGTAAGGGGTTATATAGTTATAAGGGTGATAATGTTAAAAGGATAAGAGGTTATAGTTATAGTATGAAGACGACGATGACGACCATGATGGTGATGATGATGATGATGATGACGATGACGATGATAATGAGAACGATGATGATGACAATGATGAAGATCAAGATGACTATGTTGATTATGATGATGAAAATAAAGGTTACATCAATGGTTATAAGGGATAATGGTTATGGTTATAAGATTTAGGTGTTGGGAAGGGGAGGCAGGTGTGGGAGGGGTCCTTCTTGGACACGGTGGTGACATCGATAAGTAAGTTACTCTTGGAATCTTGGGAAGATGACCAACAATAAATACGAAGCGTATGTTCTCTACCAAGGCCTGCTAATAGCCATTCAATGATAAGTTCGTCATTTGACCATTATTGGAGACTCCCTAGTAATAATCAGTTTCCTCCAATTTAGATCTCTCCCTCGGGATGAAGAATTGGAGAAGAATACTAGATATAATTTGAGAATAATGCTTTTATTTTTTCTCAGTTTTGTTGAGTATATAGCTTCTTTAGTAGGAATTAGGTTGTTTGCAATATTTCATCCTATCATGGAACCTCCTAGTTTCTCTTAATGATAAATTTCATGAGGGGCCTTAACCTATTTAAAATAGTAGTTACAATACTTTTGTAATAATTTTACACATGGAGACCAATTTGAAAGATGAAAGTACCAAATCTTCCTACTTTTATGGGACCAAGTGTTAAAAAGATTTAGTTTAGGGATTTGAGTGTTTTCCAAGATTTCATTGACTATTTAATTCCTTATAATAGATCTACATTTATAGTATATAACTTTGTTCTATGTCTTAAAACACTAAACTTTGAAAATTTGTCTCTTATATGTTCCACTGGGTATCTGAATTCGTAAGCGATAAGTGTCGATTCTTCCTAAATTTGTGTTCTTGGACTATATCATTTTTATAATGTAAAAATGCAAAGGAAGAAGGAAGAAGGTGTTAGCGCCGCCATTTTTCTTTCCATTTAGAGTTGGTTTTGAATTGCGTCGTAACCCATGCGTCTGAACATGTGAAGTCACGTACGTAAAGAAGGAAGAGTCTAAATCAGTAAGTGGTCGGTTGGCCCTTGGAAATAGGAAGGGGTGTCAGAGTCGAAACATACGTGAATAGTACGGGCATGCCGTTCCTAGAGAGTCGGGTCCTGTCAAAATTTCGTCTCTACGTACCCCAGGTCGAGTCAAGCAGTTAATGGATGTCATTTCGGCAAGTGTTGCGGCTATTATGAGTTCATCATGAGGGTCGAAGGACCAAAAAATCATGGCATTCATATCACATATCCCTTACAAACATTATCGTCTATACCTTGCATGCAGGGATGCATTATGGAAGATTTGTGGTTCGATTCGCAACATTTAGTCGCCATGAATTCAGTGCTCTTTGGCACGATTCTTCTTTCCATCTGATCCATTATAAATCCCAGAGTTTCTACACCCACTTTGTTCGCAAAATCAGATTCAGGTTGTGTCTGTAAGTTTTCTCGTAATCCCAGATTGAGCGATCCCTCCATTTTGGGTATCTGCCCAATATACCGCACGCGAGACAGATATTGGTCGCACTATGGCAACTTCTCAAGGAAAAAATAAGGGCGTGCTAAGTGGTAGGATCTCCATGCCTGAACCCCAAATTGATTGGGATTCTTTCTCACTCACAGCAGGCACTCCCAAGGATAAAAGGGGGATTTTCTCGTTGCTCACATGGATGACAACATCACACAGCGCAGAACCTGGAGCGGGAGAAACTGTGTAGGAAAGGAGGACAAAAGAAGCTCTATCTACCCAGCAACGGATACCTCAGAGAAGAGGCAGACCAAGGAAGAACAAGGAAGTTTTAGAAACTCAAATCTCAGATGAACTGCATGCACGATCGATCGTCGAAAATTTATTGATGTGCGTCGTCCGCCTGGAGCCTTTAGAAGGTACTAGCCGAGAAATCGGTGGCAGGACAACGAGGATGGATGCCTCGAGATCAAATGATCAAGAGACATCTCAGCAGCTGAAGCAATAAAAACTAGCCATCGCTGAATTGTACCAAGAAAACAAGGAGCTGAGACAACAGTTGGCGACAAAGATCACGGAAGCATCAACAACACAAAGTCGCGAAGGGAACGTGACGTGGTTGAAAAGACAGCTCTGGGAGGTGTAGGACATGATTGTATAGTTGCACGAAGCATAGTGGCTGTCAAAGGAAATGAATGCCAGACACTCTAGAGAATGTGAAGCAGCTGAAGAGGCAGTCCGCACAACTCTCGCCAACAAGCAAAAGAAACAAGATTAGTCGGGTTTTTCCTGTATTAGCAAACAGAAGGAAAATCTTGATAATTTTTTAAGGAAACATCACCCGAGACATTTTTCCATTTTCATAACAGTCATGACTGCCTACCTCCACTTGCCATGCACATTTCCCCCAACACATGAACGCTCGACAGAAAATCAGAGTCGTTACAGCAGACAGCGGGACTTTGACAGACACTTGTTCATCCAGATATTCGATCGACAAATCGAATCCCCATGGCGGGTTACAATGACCATGATGCAACTAGATATGCCCTTTTGTCTATTTTTGGAAGTGTCATGCGAAGAGTTTTGTAAGGTAGAACAGTCGGTCCCCTAGTTTGTAGAGTTGGTAGTTAGAAGAATAGGGCATCCCAAGCGGCGCTCTCGTTTATATATTTGATCTTTTCAATGTAAGCTAGGTTGGTTGGAAAATTTGGTATAGACGATAACTATTGCATGTAATTTGAGTTTTTGACCAAAACTTAATGCAAAAGTCCTGTAGCTTGATGAAAAGATTATAATTGTAGCAGTCGGATGTATTGTGCCTCTTTCTTTGTGTATGTGCTTCCTTTCATCTTTATTCTTATCTCTTTCTTGTAAGTTTTAAACCTGTGAAGTAAAGCAATGCATATATATTCTTAAGAAAAACAGAATTTAAACAATGGCTCATTCACATAGTACACAAAGATTTATACCGGAAACCCTCAAATGGAAAAACCTTTCTTATATTCATATATCGAATTTCACCATTCACTATACAATATATACAATGTTTTTAGGTATTTTGTAGATACCAAAACCCTAATCCCTAATCGTTAGACGCAGTTGTCATATCTGACGTGCCCACACACACACATGCAAACAATATAACACATACCCAACATTCTCCCATTTGTTGTTTTCTTTGCATCCAGGGTCTAGGGGATTATATAGTCAACAATCTAGGGCAGCAATGCCCATTCTTACTCTACACCAGGAGAACTTTTCTATGCTCACAGACTTTGTCAATGAATCTGCAACATTCTTTAAAGTGTCAACCTTTTCTAGCAACACCTTCTTTTCCTCAACCATGTCTCTCACAAAGTGATATTGAACATCAATATGTTTGTCTTTGAATGATAAGCAGGGTTCTTTGCCAGGAAGATTGCACTCTGACTGTCACAATCTAATTTCACTGCTTGTTGTACCAACCCAATACCTGAACACAATCTTTGTAACCATACTACTTCCTTTCTTGCATGAGTGGTTTCCATGTATTCAGCTTCTGTAGTTGAGAGTGCCACTGCAGCCTATCTTTTTCTCATCCAACTGATTGCTCCTCCAACCAAATAGGTTAAACACATACCCACTTGTAGATCTTCTACGATCCAGATCTCCAGCCCAGTCTGCATCAACAAATCCATGTATGTACAGCACTATGTCCAATCCTAGTCTTCCTTGGTAGCACAATCCATAACTAATAGTGCCACACAGATACCTGAAGACCCTCTTTACTGCTGCCCAATGCTCCTTCCCTAGTTTTGACATATACCTGCTCAAAACTCCCACTGCATGTGCAATGTCTGGTCTAGTACAGACCATTACATACATCAAAATGCCAACTACACTGGCATACGAAACATGGGACAAGTCCTCTTCTTCTTCATGTGTCTCGGGACACTCATCTGCAGATAACTTTACACCTATAGGAATAGGAACCTTGACCGATTTACTTCCATGAATATTAAACCTCTGCAATATTGTCTCAACATATTTTCTTTGATTCAACCAGAGTTTCATGTTTGCATGATCTCTTTTAATCTCCATTCCCAGAATGAAGTTAGTAGCACCAAGATCCTTCATGTCAAATTTGGAGGATAGCTGTGATTTCACCTCCTTGATAATATCCATGTTATTTCCTACCAACAACATGTCATCAACATACAACACTACATAAATGAAGTGATTACCAACCTGCTTGGAATATACACAGTGATCATCCCTGCTTCTTACAAATCCTAATCCAAGGATGTATGTGTCAAACTTTTGGTACCACATCCTAGGTGATTGCTTTAGACCATATAGTGACTTATTTAGCTTACAGACCAGCTCTTTCTTTCCCTTCACTACAAAGCCTTCTGGTTGCTTCATGTAGATTTCTTCTTCTAGATCCCCATGTAGAAATTTTGTATTCACATCCATCTGTTCCACTTCAAGATCAAAAGCAGCAACAATAGATAAAATAAATCTAATAGAATTTAACTTAGCAACAGGAGAAAAAATCTCACCAAAGTCAATTCCCTCTACCTGGGAATAACCTTTTGCTACTAACTGAGCTTTGTATTTCTCCACTTTACCTTGTGCATTAAACTTCTTCTTAAACAATCATTTGCTACCAACAGATTTTCTTCCAGCTGGCAACTCAACTATATCCCATGCCTCATTCTTATCTAAGGCATCCATTTCTTCAACCATGGCCTTCTTCCAGAGTTTACTATCCTCTGAATTCACTGCTTCCCTGACAGTTATGGGATCATCATCAGTAATAGATAAAGAAAAATTGGAATAGAAATCAGGTGTACTATACCTTTCTGGTTGCTTTTTATCTCTCACTGATCTCCTGAATACTAGGGTATGAGGTTCTTCTTCTTCTTCTTCTTTTGCTTCCTCTTCTTCAGATGATTCAGATTTAGCATCATCCAACTCAAGCTCTATTTTATCAGGTTCATCTTGCGTTGGTAGGAATTCTTGTTTGGACACATCTTTTACCTCTCTGAAAACAACATCTCGACTGTAAACAATTTTCTTGGTTTCTAGGTTCCAAAGCTTATAACCTTTCATAACATATTTATAACCAATAAAGATACACTTTTCAGCCTTTTTATCCAGCTTACTTCTATTTTCCTTTGGAACATGTACATAAGCATCACAACCAAACACTCTGAGATGTTGAAGAGAGGGTTTCTTTGTAGACCATACCTCATGTGGATTTTTATCATCCAACGCTGATCAAGGTGATCGATTGACCAGGTAACATGTTGTACCCACTGCCTCTACCCAGAATTCTTGTCCTAACCCAGCACCGCTGAGCATGCTCCTTGCTTTTTCCATCAGTGTCATGTTCATCCTTTCTGCAACTCCATTCTGCTGAGGAGTGAATGGAGTAGTCTTCTGCCTTGCTATACCACACTTCTTACAGAATTCTTCGAATTCATTTCCGCAAAATTCTCCACCATTATCTATTCTCAATACATTTATTTTCTTCTCTGTCTGATTTTTTGCCAGAGCCTTAAACTCTTTAAATTTATTAAATACCTCAGATTTATTTCTAAGAAAATAAATCCATGTGTTCCTTGAAAAATCATCTATGAATGAAACATAATACATAGATTTACCTAGGGATGGAACAGGAACAGGTCCAAACACATCACTGTGTAACAACTCTAAGATCCCCTTTGCTCTTGTAGCACCAAATGGGAATCTTACTCGATTCTGTTTACCATATATACAATGTTCACAGAAATCAAAATCCAGAGTGCAATTAGACATACCTTCAACCATACCTTTATCGTGTAGTGTTCAAAGGCCCTTTTCTCCAATATGCCCCAGTCTTTGATGCCACAGCATGGTCTTCTTTTCAGGGATGATATTGGTCTTGTCTTCTTTATTTGTCTGCTCAAGTACAACAGAACTGTTACACCCATTAGTATAAGTGATTCCCAACAACTTGTAAGATTTCCACACCGAACTCCCCTCATCAACACCATTGCTCCTCGTACCATCTTGCAAGTGTTCTTATCAAATATAGTATCCACTCCTGCATCATCCAACTTGCTTACAGATATTAGGCTCCTGGCAAGTTTTGGAATGTGTAGAACCCCAGGGAGTGTTCTAATCCTTCCATCTTTTAGCAACAACTTAACCCTTCCACGTCCCATGATTTTTGTTGTCGAGTCATCTCCTAGGAATACATCACCACCGTCATATTTTACATATTCAGAGAACCACTCCCTGTGAGGAGTCATATGGTATGACGCACCTGAGTCAATCAACCATACATCACAGTCTGCATGTGTACTTGTAGATGCCAAGTAAACATCACCTCCTTCTTCAGTGAAGGTTTTCGCCTCTGTGGAAGAGGTACTATCAGATCCTTTGGTTTTTCAACCTTCTTAGACTTGCAATCTTTCTTATAATTCCCTGTTTTACCACACTTCCAACATTTCCTCAAAGATTTTCCTGGAGACTTAGATCTACCCATAGATTTAGATCTCCACCCTGAAGGCTTACCAGGGTTCTTGTCTTGGGTACGTCCTCTTACAAATAAAGCATCTGTGTTGTGACCATCCATGATTTTTCACCTCATCTCTTCAGATAACAAGGATGCAACTACATCCTCATACTTCAATGTAGATTGAGTGGTACTACCTATTTCTACAACCAGATTATCCCAAGAGTCTGGCAAAGAACATAACAAAGTAATACACTTATCTTCTTCTGCAATCGTAATATTAACAGAGCCAATTTGACTTACCAGAGTATTAAAGGCATTTAGATGTTCTTTCATAGAATCTCCATATTCCATCCTAAGATGATACAGCTTCTTTCGAAGAAACAGCTTGTTTACCAGGGACTTTGATTGATACAAATTCCCCAACTTATCCCATAGTTCCTTGGTTGTAGATTCTCTTGAGACATTCAACAACACCAAATTTGCCAGGCAGAGTCAAATAGTACTCCTTTCTCTTATGTCTAACTTCTCCCAATCTTCCTTCGACATACCAGTAGGTGGTGTACTAGTAGTTTGTGCACTAGTAGGTTGTGTACCAGTCGTTTGTGTGTCGGTAGGCTGCATACCAGTCGGAGGTGTACCAGGATCCACAACGATCCATTGTTCTTTGTCTACAAGAAGGTCCTTCATCTTCAGCTTCCATAGCTCAAAGTTTTTACCGTTGAACTTCTATATCTCGATTCTAGAAGAACTCGCCATTCCTCTTTCTACACTCAAATCACCACTGCAAAAGCTCCCACTAAACCCAGGTTTATCACAGACCCAAGATAAACTTGATCTATCAAGACCGAGCCAAACCCTTAACAACAAAGGCATCCCACTGAATCCAAAAATGAGCTCTGATACCACATGTAAGTTTTAAACTTGTGAAGTAAAGCAATGCATATAGATTCTTAAGAAAAACAGAATTTAATCAATGGTTCATTCACATAGTACACAAAGATTTATATTGGAAACCCTCAACCGGGAAAACCTTTCTTATATTCATATATCGAATTTCACCATTCACTATACAATATATACAATGTTTTTAGGTATTATGTAGATACCAAAACCCTAATCCCTAAAACCGGGATTATTTTTAGTAAACCACTAAAAATAGCAAAAACCGCCCAAAAACAAATTTCGGGGCGCTACACCCGGTGCCGAACGCTGCACATAACCAGGGGGGGCATACTTTTCCCCCCCTGGGACCCCCCTAGGAAATCGCTCGGTGCACATGGCACACACAGAGCACTACTACGAGGGATCGTCAGATGCAGTTGTCATATCTGACGCGCCCACACACACACATGCAAAGAATATAACACATACCCAACATTTCTGTCTATTTTGGAATGAATTTTCGAACCTGTGGATTCGTTGCGTAGCGACCCTTGTTCATGCCACTTAGAAAAAACGTTTTCTTCTAAAAGTTAACTCTGAATTCACCTGCAGAGGTGCTCCGAGTTACTTCTTGTGTTTTCTCCTCGCCATACATTACGATTTTATATTGAATATTGTTGGTCGCTTAGCCTTATCCTCTCAAGTTCAGTCACCGATTCATTTGTTTCTGTCATTTTCTCGAATCGACTCCATAGCCCAAAGTCTTACTTTCTTGCGCCAATATAACCAAAACCCGTTATACCAAAGGTTTTAAATCTAGCCACTGCTTTTAAAGCCATATCCCGTACGGAGATCGCGCCCCCCCCCCGAGAGAGCCCTCTCCAGATCCAAAAGTCTAGTTTTGGGTCTCAAAGTTGATTGAAAAAGTACCTTCATTGTTTGTTCATCAACCGAACATATTTACAGAGTGCTAACATTCTGGCACTGTTATCGGGGATGAAATTGAATAAATTTTCCTTGGGAGAACGACTAACGTTGCAGTTTGACCCCTAAGGGTAACAAAGGGACAAACATTTGTATTGGTTGAAAATTTTACCCTAGCGACTCCAGTCAAAAAGACCAGTAGCACCAAGTAGCGCAATTCAAAAACCCTGGCTCCTAAGACGATCTATACCATAACAAATCCTGACCCAAACCCTACAGAGCCTGTGTAAGACCCCAAGAAGATTTTGCACAGGATTAGAGAGCAAGCGTCGGACCCATTCTACTACCTGGATAGAAGCTTATCCTTACCCAAAGACGACACGCAGAGCATTGATGACCTTGAGTTTGATGAAATTTTTGAGCAAACCCTATTTAGGTCTAAGTCGAAAACTAGCTTGGACGAAATAGTTTTCGACCCGAAGAAATTCCAAGCCCTTATATCAAATAATAACCCTCATAATCCAAATCCTCCCAGAGCCATGACTGCCAGATTCACCCCCCTCATTCTGCCAGCCCAACTACATGACTTGCCTCAAAATTATAGCCAGAGAATTAAACTCTACGATGTTGAAGGGAACATTTCAACCCAGAAGCATCTGGATTGGTTCAATGATTTTTTTGACCTTGAAGAGGCAGACTATGCGAATGCGAAAATGAGGTTGTTCACACAGAGCTTTGCAGGAGAGGTAAGGAAGTGGTTCAAATCCCTACAACCAACGACTATTCGGGACTTCAC
This sequence comes from Picea mariana, assembly GCA_032191745.1. NCBI lineage: Eukaryota > Viridiplantae > Streptophyta > Pinopsida > Pinales > Pinaceae > Picea > Picea mariana. The sequence continues at coordinate 205,837 of JASDQU010102510.1, forward strand.
CGCATTAGAAACGACCTTCATTACCAGGTGAGGAGACAATAAGAACCCCTTGCAGTTGTTAACGTAGTACAATAACATGAAGAAGGCGTCGGAGGAGACGGTGCAATAATTCTCAGCCCATTTCATAAGGGTTTATAACTCGATTCCTACAAAAGTCTAGCCGCCTCCCGAGCTATGCAGTTGCGAAACACCGACTCTTTCGACAATGATTTCGCCTTGCTGTTGAGAGAAAGGAGATCAATAAGTCTAGATGCAATAATGAGCAATGCGATCAAATTTGAGGTGAATATGATGGTGTCGGGAAAAATCAAATAGAGGTTCAACAGAGGTGATAACAAGCCCCGGGGAGATGTGTAGCCATCAACGTCGCAGTCCTCGGATGAAAAAATCGATTTAATGATGAGGACCATGGAGAAGTTAATGGAGAAAATGTTTGTGGGAAACAGACCCGCTGCCTGGGAACAACAGGATCCCCAACCCATGAATCAAAACCTCAGGAGGTGCCAACTCCCTCAGATTAGACAGAGGGATCAAAGGGAGCAGAGAGACCAAGGCGACCAACAGACAAGACCTTGATTCCAAAACAACTATGCGGATGAAGACTTCTATCAGATGCTTGAGGACGAAATGCATTGTTGCGATGAAAAGAATCTTCACGTGTTTCTGACGAAGATTGAACATGATCAGTACATGAGCAGAAACAATGAGGCTATGCTGGAGACAGATGATGTGTGGATAGGGGAAACCGATGATGTGTTGTCCTGGGAGACAGAAGAGTTCAGAAAGGGCTACCAGAATGCTATTATGCAGTTCCAGAGGAAATATAACCTCACGAGCAAGGAAGCGCCCAACGAGCCTCAGCAGACTAATCTCGTAAGCAAACCCCCAGCAGACATCCCTTCCACAAGCTGATCGAGGATGGACAACGCAACCAAGGATGCGATAGAGAAGGCGAAGTTGAAGGAGGAGGTCCCGAAGAAAACTCAGGAAGCAAGCCGAGAAGCGGGTGGAAAAGAGGTAGAGAAATTATGTCCCCCTTTTAACTTTGAGCATGAAATGGATAAAATCAAAATCTTTGTCCCATTCAATGAGATTATCAGAAAGGGTGAGTACCGGGAGAAAATTATTAAAATGATGAAAATGGGAGGGACCCCCGATACTTTGAATGTCCAAGATGACCACCTCGGTATTTTTTTTGGTCTGCGCATTGAGGAGACAAGCGATACAGAGGATGTTCCTCCGTTCTACGTCATTCTGAAAGTCCACGACCTAACCCTAAATAATGCCATGCTAGATTACGGTGCGTCGCACAACCTCATGCCAAAAGTGATCATGGATGAATTGGGTTTGGACATCACCATACCTTATAAGGACCTTTTCTCTTTTGAATCGAGGAAAGTCAAGTGCCTGGGCCTCATCAAAGACTTGGTCGTGTCGTTGGCCCAGATTCCTTCAAAAAACATGGTAATGGACGTGGTAGTGGCGGATATACCTCCCAAGTTTGGCATGCTGATGTCCAGATCGTGGGCTGCAAAATTAAAGGGGACCCTGCCAATGGACATGTCATATGCCACCATTCCGATTTTTGGCAAGGACAGATGATTGTATAGAGAGGTGCTATTGAAGTACATGGTGAGCAACAAGACACAGCCAAACAACCACCCCATATACTCCATCGACACTGAAGTTGGTTCTTCCATATTCTACAATGACCTAAGTTTTGAAGAGGAAGAGCCAACATCCATCATGACAACTGACGAGAAAATTGTGCGGGAAACTACAGAGTACGTCGACCCGAAAGACCGCGTAGAAAATGGGGTGTGGAACATGAGTTTTGATGGCTCGGTCAACAAAGAAGGGATCGGGGCCAGCGTATGGGTAATCCCCCCTGAAGCGGGCACAAAGCTATGCTCATACAAGCTCGCGTTTGAATGCACAAACAACATGGTCGAGTATGAAGAATTGATTCTAAGCTTGTAGGTGTTGAAATAATCAGGCGCAAAGAGGATAGCAGTGCACAGAGACTCTAAACTGGTCATAAACCATGTTAAAGGGATATATCAAACCAAGCACCCCAGGCTGAGAGCGTACAGGAACTTGGCGTTGGACCTCCTTGAGGAATTTTTGGAGTATCACATATCTGCTATCCCAAGGGAGAAAAATCAAATCGTCGATGCATTGGCCACCTTGGCCTCAATTTTCAAAATCGCCATCTTCCCAAACAAAAAATACGAGATTAAATTCAAACACAGGTCGGCAGTGCTTGATAATATCAAATACTAGCAGGTGTTTGAGGATGACAAGCAAGTAGAAAGATTCATTCAGATGAGCGACGAGTTCGCTAATATTAACATTGACGACGAATACTTCTGCGACAAAGATGGGAGCGCGGATGCGCGCAGTAATGACGACCCTTTTTAGAACCAGATCACGGGAAGGGACATAATACAACTTAAAATAACATCATTCTAAAAGGGTTAGTTTCGTTGGAGAAGTTGGTTGACGAAAAGGACGTAGCTAAGAATCCCAAGATCACTGCAAGTACAGAGGACGTGGAAGACTGCAACATCGGGACTGAGGAGAACCCGAAGATGGTAAAATTATCAAAAACACTCAATTCGGGGGTCAGGAAAGACTACGTGAAGCTCATGAAGGATTTCCCTGACATTTTCGCATGGAGCTATAACGATTTGAAGGTATACGACACTAAAGTAATTCAACATGTCATTCCGCTCAAAGAAGATCAGAAGTCATTCAAGCAGAAGATGCAATGGATAAACCCCCAGTTACTGACGCTGATCGAAAAGGAGGTAAAGAAGCTTTTCTACGCTAAGATTATTGTTTATTTGCGATTCTCTAAATGGGTAGCTAATTTGGTTCTCGTAAGAAAGAAAAGCGGCGAGATAAGATTGTGTGTAGACTTCCGAAATCTAAACAAAGTGTCTCTCAAAGATCACTACCCTCTTCCTAAAATGAACTGTATCCTGCAAAAGGTGGTGGGGTCCCAGAGGATTTCCATGCTGGACAGTTTCTCGGGGTATAATCAGATCATGGTTCACCCAGATGACGGAGAAAAAACAGCTTTCACAACTCCATGGGGAACCGTTCATGTACGCTAAGATGCCTTTCGGTCTAATGAATGTTGGTGCCACTTTCCAGAGGGCAATGGACATAGTATTTGTCGACAAGAAGGACAAGTTCATTGTGATTTATCTAGACTACATCACAGTATACTATTCTTCCGACGAACAACACCACAAGCATCTGAAGAATGTTTTCCAAAAGTGTTGGAAGTTTGACATATAGCTAAATCCGAAGAAATCACATTTCGGGGTTGAAGAAGGAAATATGTTGGGGCACATTATCTCAAAAGAAGGCATTAAGATAGACCCCAAAAGGGTGGAAGGGATATTGAATATCGGCACTCCACGCAGTAAAAAAGAAGTGTAATCCTTCCTAGGAAAGGTAAACTTCTTGAGGATATTCATCCCGAACCTGGCGAAGATCACAAAGCACATAACCTGCATGCTCAGGAAGGGAAACGATATCAAGTGCAACCCGGAGGCCAAGAAATCTTTTGAAGATATCAAGGTGGTGTTGACTAAAGATCATGTGCTAGCCAGTCCAGACTTTACGAAAGATTTCATCATGTTTTCATTCACCTCAGAACACACTATTGTCGACGTGTTGTTGCAGAAAGATGAGTAGAACTTCTGAAAACCCATAGCCTATTTCATTTGGACGTTGCGCGATGCTCCACTAAGGTACGACATTATGGAAAAACAAGTATATGCCTTAGTGAAAGCCTTGAAAGAGTTCAGGACATACATATTGCACTCCCATGTCATCGCTTATGTGCCCAACAACTCAGTAAAGGATATCCTGACTCAGCCTGACCCAGAAGGAAGGAGAGGCAAGTGGATAGCAGCCATGCTGGAATACAATCTTGAGATCAAGCCTATGAAATTGATCAAGGTTTAGGGCCTTGCGAAGTTGATGGTGCAGTCGGACTGCGACGTTGTAGGAATAAATTTCATCATTGATCTATCAGAATGCCCTCAAAAAGAAAAAATTGTGCAGGTGTCTCAAGGGTTCATTGATTCACCATGGTATGCAGACATCATCTATGTGTTGGAGAATATCCAGGCCCCTCCGGGCATGAGTAAGACTAAGGCCAGATTTCTCAATCTTAAAGCGGTTAAGTTCTGCATCCTGGACAATTCACTCTACTAGAAATACCCTGGGGGAATATTGTTGAGTTGTTTGCTGGAAAATGATCAGAAGCGGGCCATACAAGAATTTCACAAAGGTGATTGTGAAGGACACCACTACTGGAAATCCACCGCACACAAAATCCTGAGGGCAGGTTACTACTGGCCCACGATCTTCGCTGACATATAAAAAGAGGTCTCCAGCTGCCACAAATGTCAGATTTTCGATGGGAGAAGAAAGCTACAACCCCTGCCACTAAAGCCAATCTCAGTCGAAGCACCTTTCATGTAGTGGAGTCTGGATTTCATAGGAGAAATAAATCTGCCATCCTCCGCGCAGCACAAATGGATACTCACGGCCACTGACTACTTCACGAAATGGATAGAAACAATCCCCACAAAACAAGCTACCGACGCAGTTATCATCCAATTCCTGGAGACAAACATCTTGTCGAGGTTTGGATGTCCCGTCAAGATCATAACGGACAATGCGGTCGCATTCAAGTCTAAGAGGATGGAAAATTTTTGTCAAGATTATAATATAACCCTGAGGCATTCTACGACGTACTACCCACAAGGAAACGGGTTAGTAGAATCCTCGAACAAAAGCCTAACCAGGATCATCAAAAGGCTACTGCAGGATAATAAGAAAGCTTGGCATAAGAAGCTTATCTATGCGTTGTGGGAAGACCAGGTTACCACCAAGAAGTCCATTTCAACGTCGCCTTTCCAGATTGTATACGGCATGGATGCAATTTTCCCTACTACACTAGGGTTGTCCGTCAGAAAATTTTTGCAAGAGTAAGAGGCCGAGCCAAATGACGCACAGAGAAGAATAAACCAGTTGGTTCACACACAACAGATGAGAGAACAAGTGCACAATCAATCACAGCTCCACCGGGAAAAGATAAAAAAGGCCTTTGACAAGCGTTCCAAGCTAGAGGATTTCTAATTGGGTGATCTAGTGTTGAGATGGGACGCGAGGAATGAGGACAAAGGAAAGCACGGGAAGTTCGACCATATTTGGACGAGCCCATTCAAAATCAGCGATTATTGCGGGAACAATGCTTATTTCCTAGAAGGGTTGAATGGAGAATGCTTTGGTTGGGGGCATGTAAACGATAGGTTCCTCAAGCGTTATTTGACGAAATAAAATCTGTTTGTCATTTGTCATTGTAAATAGTCATTTTATTTTTTGCGTCGAGTCAGTAGGTCAACAAAAAATTGAAGCCCGGAGTGAAGGCCCTAAGTTTATGTTGAGTCTTTAGAAGTTGCATCAATAGGTCTAGGTTGTGTTTTGTTTTTTCGTATTTCGGTGCCAAAGAGTCGAAATAAGGCCCAATGGTCAAGCACCTGGTCTACTATTCTTTTCTACCTCGCAGGGAGGATAGCATCCTCATTGGAGCCAGTTCTTAGCGCCGCCATTTTTCTTTCCATTTAGAGTTGGTTTTGAATTGTGTCTGAACATGTGAAGTCAGGTACGTAAAGAAGGAAGACTCTAAATCAGTAAGTGGTCGATTGGCCCTTGGAAACGGGAAGGGGTGTCATATTCGAAACATACGTGAATATTATGGGCGTGTCGTTCCCAGAGAGTTGGGTCCTGTCAAAAGTTATTCTCTACGTACCCCAGGTCGAGTCAAGCAGTTAATGGAAGTCGTTTCGGAAAGTGTTGCGGCTATTATCAGTTCATCATGAGGGCAAACCTTATAATATGTACCTTGCATGCAAGGATGCATTATGGAAGATCTGTGGTTCGATTCGCAACATCTAGTCGCCACGAATTTGGTGCTCTTTGGCATGATTCTTCTTTCTGTCTGATCCTTTATAAATCCCAGAGTTTCTACACCCACTTTGTTCGCAAAATCAGATTCAGGTTGTGTCTGTAAGTTTTCTCGTAATCCCAGATTGAGCGATCCCTCTATTTTGGGTATCTTCCTTATATATCGCACGCGAGACAGATACTGGTCGCATCATAGTGGCTTCTCAAGGAAAAAATAAGGGTGCGCGAAGTGGTAGGATCATCAGGCCTGAACCCCAAGTGATTGGGATTCTTTCTCATTCACAGCAGGCACTCTCAAGGATAAAAGGGGGATTTTCACATCGCTCACATGGATGACAACATCACACGGCGCAAAACCTGGAGCGGGAGAAACTGCATAGGAAAGGAGGATTGAAGAAGCTCTGTCTACCTAGCAGTGGCTACCTCGGAGAAGAGGTAGACCAAGGAAGAATAAGGAAGCTGTGGAAACTCGAATCTCAAATGAACCACGCGCATGATTGATCGTCAAAAATTTACTGATGCGTGTCGTCCACCTGGAGCCTTTGGAAGGTACCAGCCGAGAAATCGGTGGCACGACAAGGAGGATGGATGCCTCATTCTCAAATGATCAAGAGACAGATCAGTTGTTGAAGCAAGCAAAACTAGCCATCGTTGAACTGTACCAAGAAAACAGGGAGCTAAGACAACAGTTGGTGACAAAGATCATGGAAGCATCAGCAACACAAATTTGCGAAGGGAACGTGATGTGGTTGAAAAGATAGCTTCGGGAGGCACAGGACACGATTGTACAGCTACGCGAAGCACAATGGCTGTCAGAGGAAAGGAATGTCAGACACTCCAAATAATGTGAAGCGACCGAAGAGGCAGTCCACGTAGCTCTTGCCAGCAAGAAAAAGAAACAAGATTAGCCGAGTTTTTCCTGTATTCACAAACAGAAGGAAATTCTTGATAATTTTTTAAGGAAACATCGCCCAAGACATTTTTCCATTTTCATAACAGTCATGACTGCCTACCTCCACTTGCCATGTGCATTTCCCCCAGCACATGAACGCTCGGCAGAAAATCAAAGTCGTTACAGTAGACAGCGGGACTCTGACAGACACTTGTCCATCCAGATATCCGATCGACAAACCGAATCCCCGTGGCGGGTTACAATGACCATGATGCAGCGAGATGTGCCCTTTTGTCTATTTTTGGAAGTGTCATGCGAAGATTTTTGTAACGCAAAATAGTCGATCCCCTAGTTTGTAGAGTTAGCAGTTAGAAGAATAGGGCAGCCCAAGCGGTGCTCTCCTTTATATATTTAATGTTTTCAATGAAATCCAGGTTGGTTGGCAAATTTGGTATAGACGATAACTGTTGTATGTAATTTGAGTTTTTGACCGAACTTAATGCAAAAGTCATGTAGCTTGATGAAAAGATTCTAATTGTAGCAGTCGGATGTATTGTGCCTCTTTCTTTGCGTATGTGCTTCCTATCATCTTTATTCATATCTCTTTCTATCTATTTCAGAATGAATTTTCGAACCTGTGGATTCCCTGCGTAGCGCCCCTAGTTCGTGCCACTTAGACAAAACGTTTTCTTCTAAAAGTTAACTATGAATTCACCCGTAGCGGTGCTCCGAGTTACTTCCTGTGTTTTCTCCCTACCACACATTATGGTTTTACACTGAATATTGTTGCTTGCTTAGCCTTATCTTCTCAAGTTTAGTCACCAAGTCATTTGTTTCTGTCATTTTCTCGAATCAACTCCATAGCCCAAAGTCTTACTTTCTTGCGCAAATATAACCAAAACCCATTATACCAAAGGTTTTAAATCTAGCCACTACTTTTAAATCCATATCCCGCGCGGAGATCGCCCCCCCTCTCCAGATCTCAAAGTTGGTTGAAAAAGTTACCTTCGTTGTATGTTCATCAGTCGAACAAATTTACGAAGTGCTAATAGAAGGTACAACCCCCTTAATCTACTAAGTCCCGCAACTTTTCTACCTCCTAAGGATCTGGATTTGATGTTTCTAATGAATCCTAATCCCTGACAGACTTTCAAGGCTTTCTATGTAATTAGGTTCACCTTTGAAAAGGAGAATAGACACCCTTGGGAGAGCATTCAAGGTAAGTCCATGATACACCCCATCTATTCTTTTCCTAAATTCGTCAATTATGTGTCACTAACTACAACAAAATTTTAGGTTCATTATTTGCTCACTTACTAAGAAGCCAATTTTCTCTCTTCTTCCCCTATCCTATATTGTTGCCTTCGTTGATATAACTTTCTAGGAAAATAAATGGTCCCATATGTCCTATGAGTGGAGAAATGGATTGTCTCACACCAAATTACCTTTATAACATAGATTCCTTGATCCTTATGATCAATAATGCCCCTCAAACATGTAACCCTAAAACCCTAATTATTAACCATGAGACCTACTCCTTATATTATATATAACCCCCATGAAATATAACCCACAACTTAAACTAATTTATATACTAATTATCCCATACCACCCTAATAATATAATCCCTAACTAAACCTTATAATCCTTAACACCTGAAACCTATATTACATAGCCCCTAAACACATATTATCCTTATCCATTATAACGGCTATTAACCTAAACCCTAACCAATATAACCCTTAACCCCTATGACTCCTTAACCTTGTGATTACTAAACCCTATAATTTCCAATCATTAATATTATCAAAACTTGTTCTTATAACCATTAACATATACAATGACAAATATGATTTTGGAAATTATCCACATTGACAAGTTTTATCAAATCAAGATCGGAAGCTCCACTCTTTTGAATTTCTTGAAAATATAGAAGTTCCTTATAAAAAACTATATATTTAAATTTGTTCTCCTCTTAGTAATATTTCCAATAACTATTCAGTTTCCTTGGATTACTAATTTCAAAATTGTGTTACGCCCTTTTGAAATTAGCAGTTTACAGACCCATTTCCCTGCAGTCTTTGTAGATGTAATTTCATGGTTGGAGACCAACTTCCACATCCAATGGAGGATTATCAAAGTATATATGAAAGAATTTTTGTATTGGGCACTTATTATACATCGATTGTAAACACTCAACAACCCTCATCTCTATATTATGTTGTTTCAATATTCATATTCTATGTCTCCTTCAAAATGACAACTAATCACCACTTTTACCCATTTTAATGTAATTTTCTATCTTAGAATCCATAAGGATCCAAAAAAATTCCACTAGCACAAAAATGTCAATAACAAAATAATATGCAAATATGGAGTAGGAATATTTTTCCTTCATTTCTGCTAGGGGTCACTTTTTTTTTTCATTTTTGGGTTACATTGAATAGTGTTTTGGTCCTATAATAGGGATTTTTGAGTAATGTTACAAATTTATTTGACTTCCTTGAGGTTTGTTCAAGTTTTGTTCCAAACCTAAGGTCAAGATATTAATCGGTATTTAAAACCCTTTTACTTCGACAATTGGGTCCAATTCCTACTAAATTTTGTGCCCTTGATTTCAAGAAAGGGAATCATGCAATTAAGGTTAATTTCATACCAAAATACAAAATAGTCCTCGAGGATATAGTTGTAGGTATAATTATTCCTACAAACCTTCATCTCAATTTATTTTATATCACTCTTCCTTCATCGAATTCTCTTCTTCCTTCATCGGGTTCCTTATTAGGTTCATCCCTGGCCTTTGTCAACTAATAAACTTATGGAGCTATCCTTGAAACTATAGTATTTATTGGCCTTCCTTTCCATGGGATTTTTTAAAGAAAGTTGCAAGTAGATGGAAATTACCACAGAATCATATAAATTTCCCCCTAGTTCACAATGAAAGGCACAACACATACCCAAGTGGTTGTTCTAGAAAACCCATGAAAATTTCCACGGGTTACTCAAGTGAACACATTATACCCAAGAGCACAACCATGACGATGGGTATATTGTTGGGAGTTCCATGTATTAATACTAAAAATGGTTTTAGTCTGGCCAAGGATATGAAAGACAAAGGTCCAGTTTGGGATGCAATTGTTGGAGAAAATAAGCTCCACCCAACAAAGATTGAAGAAGATGGAAACTGGTGGTTTGCAAATTTAATTCTAAATAGGCCCTTGACATCTGTTCTTAGCATGAATAAGAGTAAAGAGTGATTTTCTTGTGTTTTCAAAACACAAAAACTTCTCTGGGATAGAAGTGAACTGTCAAGACAATGAACTTTTGTCACACAATTTGTGTACTTTGGAAGAAAAATACGGTTTATGGTTTACATGATGAATTGATGATGGAAACAAGTGGGTGTTTGAGTCATATTTGAGTCCAGAAACCCTCTCATATCGATAAGGCATGCGAATAGTCTATCCATGTCAAATTTCAGTGCATACAGAAACAGTTTGTGAAAATTTCAACGTTGGCCCCATTCATGACAGGTCACTGACATTGCCCATGTCTAGTCCTATTACAATGTCTTTTCATTGTTCCTTTTAAAATTCGTTCGACACACATGTTCCCGCATCTAGTACTACAAGGACATGTAATAACGTCGATAAACAAGTACTAGTGACCTTAAAACTAGAAGATAGCACATTCACACTTCACAACTACTCTACTCAGCACAATCTCCCATTGTGTTGGAATATTGATCTTATAAGTTGTAGTCGAAGTATCATTATATCCAACAACATAAGATGATATCGAAGTATATTGAATCCCCAAAAAACACTATCAAGATCAAGAGATCATGACCATGATATTCATCTGCGACCAGGAAGTGTAAAGGAGCTAGAAGATGCAATGTAGGAGGCACGTATATAGCCATTTAAAGGTTTGGAGATTTCATTATCACAGCTAGAGTTCTTGGAGCCACAACTTTGATACGCCATGTCCAACCTTGTGTTGGAGCCTTGGAGGGAAGTGGTACATCCTAAAGGATTGCAGTATAGAGATGTGGGCACACTTCCTTGGATTGTGCAGGTTGAGGGGATCTACAAATTGTGAAATTTGTTGCAGCTAGAGTTCTTGGAGCCACATCTCTGAGACTTCCTAGCTGGTTTGTGCTAAATCCCTAGAGGGAAGTGGTACAACCTAAGGGACTACGATGCAGAAAGGGGGTACACTTCCTTGGATTGTGTAGACTGGGGGAATGAGAGATTGTTGGTTGAAATTGCTGCAAGAATTCTGAATAGTGAAATCATTAGAAATGGTTTATGGGCCGAGTATATATATATATCTTGGTCGGGGTGCCTATGTATATGTGTTTTGGGCTAGAGTTCCTATGTGATTAGGCTAGAGAGCCTAGCATTGTAATACTTATGCACATCTGTATGGTATTGTACAAAAATAAGAAGGGGGGGTGTAACATTCATAGTTTTAATCCCCGTAAATCGTAATGTAATTGTGTAAATGCAATTTAGGCTGGTGAGCCAATATTTTTGCGCTGGAGAACATGTATAATTTATATGGATGAGGGTCGAACTATGTATTAAATACATTGAAATGATTAATTAAAACAATAATCATTGGCTATGATACAAGAGAGACGGTAATGATGGGGGGATATGATTCCACAAGAGAGGGGGATAAAGAAGGAATTCAAGGGGAAACATGTGTCATTTGCCTAAATTAATATGTCATTACCATATAATTCTTCTTTGACTTGTTAGATACTTAATCATTGAATTCATGTAAGAAATTTGGTGTGTGAAATCATCTCATAGAGTTATTGAGAGCATGAGATAAGTACAATCAAGCATGGGAGAAATGTGAAAGTCAAGCAATCCTTTGGGGAAGAGTGAGAGTCAAGCAAGTGAGCATAAGGAAATTTTTATGGGTAAAGGGGACAGTTTTACATGTTGGATTTGGAGAACAAGAGAGGAGTGGGATGTTGGAAAAGAGCACCAGTCATGCTAGCGATGAAAAGACAGCTTGTCGAGTTGTGTTTGATGTTGAAAACAAGGTTGTATGCCTGTAACATGGGTTGTGCCTATAAATTGCACTGTGAGCTTGTAGCACGTTTTCCTTTTGAGGAAATGGCTCAAGAACCTTGAGAAGGTTGTTATGAGTGTTCATAGACCAATTGAGAGTTCCTGGAGTCCCTAACTATGGGATTCCTATCCCGCCGAGTGCACTGGGGCCCTGGAGGGAAGTGGAAAGACCCGAGGAACTGCGTAACAGAAAAGGGGGATCCCATTCCTTGGGTTGTGTGGGTTGAGGGAAAGAGAGTTGGTGGATTGGAACTATTGTGAAGTGGAACCTAGGTTTTGGGAGACTAATCATGGAAAGTGGACAAACAAGAAGACCAAACCTCATTGTGGACTCATAACCTCGGCTCGAGGATGGCTTGTTGAGAGAAAATGAACAGCAAGCCTAACGCTGGGAGAAACGTCCTTCGTACATAGTCAATTGGTTATTTTATTAACAGATAAGTGTTAATGTTTATGCCATTATTATAGTTCTTTGCATTTCAATAGATAAGAGCAACGTAAGAACAAGATCACTGAGAAATACACGTTCACAAGAGACACAGCATTTATCCTGGGAAACCCTCTAGGGGAAGAAAACCCAGCAAAAACTTCCTTATCATAAATTGCCAATACAATGTTCAAGAGATAACTCAAACCAATACAGATAGTCCTCTCCAAAAGATGTGCCACTCTTCTCCCTCTCTCCAATTGGTAATTGCAGCTTGCCTCATAAGAGAATGAGCAAGTGAGTTGTGATCAAATGAGGCGCTAGCCTCCAGTATTTATACAAGTTCTGGCACGTGTGAAGTGTCTCTTCACTGGCAGGGTCGACCTCTCAATCTGGGTGGGTAAACCCACCTTTAATTAATTATGGGTCTTCAATAATAACTGTTGGGGCCGACTTCTTATTCTGCCCATTATAATTGTCCGATGACCAATCCGCAAAAGGGGATTTGGTCCTAATACAATTACCGACATGATTAATCCACAATGGGGATTAATCATAATAATAAAATAACAATAATAATAAGAATGCTCTTCGCAGTTACATTATTTCAACACTCCCCCTTAACAAGAAGGGTATTCTTCATCAGCATCAGGCAAGAGAGGTCTGCATCATCAGTGGCATCAGGAGGACAGTATCGTCAACATCATCTTGAAACATTGGCTAGCATATTTATGAGTCATCGAAAGTTTTCTTCATCGACAACATCATCATTCTCGAAAGAATGCTATCATCATCTGCATCAAATATGTATCAGTAAAAATGATACCTCATCACAGCACTAGGCTGGTAGTACTACACTGGCTCAATGTCATAGTTGTTAAGCTGGTAGCTCAGTGTCAGTCACATCTTGCTTGACGTCTAACAACTAGGTCAGAAGCAAGGAATATCATCATCTCGCTTTACGTCTAACAACTAGGTCAGAAGCAAGGAATCACAATGTCATACTTTATGTCTAACAACGAGGTCAGAAGCATGAATCATCTTGCTTTACGTCTAACAACAAGGTCAGAAGCATGACTCATCTTGCTTTACGTCTAACAACGAGGTCAGAAGCAAGGAACATCATCATCTCGCTTTACGTCTAACAACGAGGTCAGAAGCGAGGAATCACAACGTCGTGCTTTACGTCTAACAGCAAGGTCAGAAGCATGACTCATCTTGCTTTACGTCTAACAACGAGGTCAGAAGAAAGGAACATCATCATCTCGCTTTACGTCTAACAACTAGGTCAGAAGCAAGGAATCACAACGTCATGCTTTACGTCTAACAGCGAGGTCAGAAGCATGACTCATCTTGCTTTACGTCTAACAACGAGGTCAGAAGCAAGGAACACATCAACATCTCGCTTTACGTCTAACAACGAGGTCAGAAGAGAGGAATCATCTTGCTTTACGTCTAACAAGGAGGTCAGAAGAAAGGAATCACAGCGTCATGCTTTACGTCTAACAGCGAGGTTAAAAGCATGACTCATCTTGCTTTACGTCTAACAGCGAGGTCAGAAGCAAGGAAAATATATGTACTCCCCCTTTTCAAGGAAGGTCCTTTCGGACTATACCAAGCTTATCTCAAAAGTGTTTCAAACTTTACACAAGATAGAGGTTTGGTCAACACATCGGCAACTTGTTCATCCGTGCTAATGTACTGGAGCTTCAGGGCTCCTCTCTGTACCATGTTGTGAATGAAATGATAGCGGATCTCTATGTGCTTCGACCTGTCATGGAATATAGGATTTTCTGTCATCTTTATGCAGCTTTGGTTATCACATAGAATCGCGGTTGCACTCATCACCAAGTCAAATAGGCAAGTCAGCAACTTTTGAAGCCATATAGCTTCGCAGCTAGCAGAACATGCGGCAATGTACTTTGCTTCCATTGTACTGAGAGCAATACTGGATTGCTTCCTACTCTGCCACGAGATCATGGATGATCCCAAACTGAAATAGCATCCAGAAGTGCTTTTTTTTTGTCAGCAACGCTTCCTGCCCAATCTGCATCAGTATATCCACTCAATGTGAAGTCATGATCTCCATCATAGCTGAGACCATAATCCATTGTACCTTTAAGGTACCTCATCACATGTTTTGCAGCCACTTAGGTGAACACGTCTGGGCTCTACCAGAAACCGACTCAAGGTGTTCACTACAAAACAGATGTTTGGTTTGGTGTTAGTCAGGTACATCAGCGATCCAATAATCTGTCTGTACAGTGTGGCATCTATCAAATCTGACGAAGTATCGACCAACAGCTTCAGCTTCGCTTCCATGGGAGTATTCATGGACTTGCATTCTAGCATGTCGAATCTCTTTAAGATTTTGACCGTGTACTTCCCTTGGTTAAGGAAGATTATTTCTGGACTCTGCCATACCTCAAGACCTAAGAAGTAATGCATTAGGCCAAGGTCTTTCATTTCAAATTCTGCGGCAAGTCTCTGTTTACATTTAGCGATGAGCTTTTCTTCTCCAGTTAAGAATAAGTCATCCACATACAGTAGTAATATTACTGGTTCATTATCCATAATTTTGAAGTAGAGATTTGAGTCTGCTTTACTCTTGGTAAAGCCTAAGCTCGTCAAGAAACTGTCTATACGGCCATACCAAGCTCTGGGAGCTTGCTTCAATCCGTATAAGGCTTTCTTCAATCGGCAGACATGAGACTTCCTGTCTTCAACCTCAAATCCTTGGGGTTGCTCTATATACACTTCCTCTTTGATAACACCATTCAGGAAAGTTGTCTTCACGTCCATCTGGTGCAGCTTCCATTTCATCTTGGCAGCAAGAGCTATAATGGTTCTGATCGAAGTGTATCTGGCCACAGGAGCGAATGTCTCTTCATAGTCAATACCTTCCTTCTGGGAAAAGCCACGAGCAACAAATCTTGCTTTATATTTCTCAATACTTCCATTAGCAGCATGTTTTATTTTGAAGAGCCATCTGTAGGATACCCCATCTTTATTCTTCGATCTGGGAACTATTTCCCATACTTCGTTCTTCATTATGGATTGGTATTCCTCTGTCATGGCATCTGCCCATTCTTTTCTCTGAATGGCTTCTTCAG